>CM032232.1:45990000-46567500 GCA_019009955.1 Riptortus pedestris | reverse complement strand
ACCTTCCCCCCAAACGCAAACGGATATTAAATTTTGATTAAGATTTGAAAGATTGTTTATCAGTGTATATAATAATAAATCTGATTTTTATTTTCTGTCAATATCTCACTGTTAGCTGATCTAAGGAACTGAATTGAATGAAACACGATAGATCTAATACCGGTAATCGAACATAGGGTATAGATTATATATTTATTACAGATGGAGAGGAGAGGGTTTGAAAGGGAGACCGGAAATTAGAATTAGATTATTTCGTTTCCCATTGCATTTACGTCTATAATATACCTAACAAAAGTTAGACATATAAAACGGTTAGATTCTTTTAGCATATTTCCCTCAAGGAAATTATTCTTTGACGCAATTGTTCGATGTTTTCTTCAGACATAAATCCATTCAACTTAAATCTCTCTAAGTTTTATGAGTTCTATTGAAAATAGTTTGTATGTACTTCTTTGTAAATTCATATATTCACACTTCTGTCTATGTCTATATCCGTTTGATCACTGCTAGCAAAATTACTAATCCAGTTTGTTTGTGGCTGAAATTGGACATGGAGGAGTTACTGATTTATGAAAAGCGTAAATTGTAAAGAAAACAAATATCTCGGGTTATATCGAAAAATATTATATAAATATTCTTGTTAGCTCCTTTATCTACTAGGATCCTTGTTTTTCTTTTTTCTATGACGTTCTATTACTTTATTATTAGCAGTTACTTGCACTTCTTTTTTGTTCTCTGTTTTCAATTTTTCTCCATACCTAGTTATCAGATTTCCTCATATAAATACTTCATTACATATTTCATCTTCAGCTTAAAAGTTTTAGTTTATCGAACTTCTTACTAAGGGAGATTTAGAGATTTTTGTCTTAAACTTCTTTTACAATATAAGAAGACCTCATCGTGACTCATTTCTGGGCATGGGAAGATGAGTTTACGAAGCACCTGCGTGACAGCCATTTTGATACGTCAATTTTCGTCACTATGTCGTATAGAAATATCTAAACAAGATACTCGCGTACAACTGTAGATCGAGTCAATGACTTATTACTGCAAAAATAAATTGACTCAGTTTATTGAAACACTACTTACCAAACTTAAACTGTAGGTGGCAGCAATGTTCATAAATTTTTTAAAACATGTATTTCTCAATTTAAGTTATTTGAGTAGTAAGTAATAACCAGTTTTTGTTATTTTATTTGTTGTTGTAATTCTTTTAATGTTGCAAGGTTTTGTTAGTTATGTACGTAACAAGAAAATAAGCTCTGGTCTCGCATTTCTGTATTTCGTTTTTAAAACATTAGATTGAATTAAAGACGAAAATAAAGCTTTTGTTTAGTATTGATTTTGTCGTGTGAATTGAGTCCTGGAACCCGATATGAATAGATGGAAGCGAGTTCCCCAACTACGGCAGTATTCGTATTATTCTCCAAATCCTGAATGGGAAGGATTTCCGTCCTCCCTCCGGAGTTTTGATAGCTGCTAATTAATAAGCTAGGAAAACTACCTTTTCACCAATAGCTGTATTTCATTGCCGTGAGTAAATTTCACTCCTGGTGGAAAAATTGCTTTTCTAATTAGTTGGGTCGGTTATCTCGGCTAATTTGTCGAAGTGTCGGGTATTGTCCGTGAAGGTGAACTCTTAATGGAAGCTCTGAAGATATATTCTCATTGAATGAGCTGGGTGCTAAACATAGATTGTGAAGGATATCAACTTATGGTTATTATCTTCTTAATAAGTTCTCCTTATTGAGTGAACTTAGACGCTGGCAATTTCAGGTTTATTAAATTCTTGGCTATTTATTTTTTGCCGTGGTGTTATCATAAAGTTCTAAAACGGATTAAGATATTGCCTATGTCAATGATATACTTATTCTGAGGAAGACCAGACCCATGTGATACTTTGTCAAACACAATAAGCCTTCGCCAGATGTTTGTATTCCTATCTTGTGGGTTCTCTACAGGTCTCTGATTATATTGCCCTCCCATCTCAGGTGACGACTACCCCAGACTTCTATTCGCTCGGATGAACCTTTCGTCCAGCAACGTTTTGGGAATCCCTTCTTCCTGTATTCCTACTGCAAATTTAGCCCAACGCAGTCCGCCAAGCATTATATCCTTCCTATATCATAGAAATCGTTGTTCTGGCCGACCTTAACTGACCCTAATAAGCTACGAAGGATCTGCCCTTCAAATTTAAGTATCTCCTCCTCTTTTGTGCTTGTGCGGTTCCAAGTATTTGCGATCAGTGTCTTATAGAGAAGACTACGGGAAGAGGGGGGAGGGGAGGTTTTGGCGCAAAAAAACACATTTGCTTGCTTTCACAGCTCGGTGACCTGTTGATGGATATCGTTGTTCCAGAACTTAATCGATTCGTGAAATTATATACATTCCTAAATTTATGACTCTGTTTTTGTGTTATTATTGAGGAACGTACTTCATATTTATTTTTATGTATAATGTTCTAGTTCCTACTATTCCGTTTTTCTAGGAACCTATAATTCGTTCCGTGTACACCTAGGGAAGCTCTGCTTGCCTTCCTCAAAGCCAAGGAGATTTCATATAAAATTATATGTCAAATTATCTTTGGATTCGAAATTTTTTTTTTACAAGAAATAATTGTACAAATACAGATTTGTAAGGGACATTAGAGAGAATTTACTTTTGGCAAAAAATAAACGATAAAATAATCCCATAAACATTTATCTTACACGTCATTCGTAGAACCCCACTTTCTCGAAGGCTGGTCATCATATTAAGGCAATAAAGTTTGTAGTTTAATGTATTTTACAAAGAAACTAACAGTGGCGCCCGGCGCCCCTGAACGTTTCTTTCGCGTTTATTCTTAAAATTGGACATTTCAATTGTAATTCTGCCTATGGAGGGCTTTTTCTTGGTCATATGAAAGCTTCTCTTATGTATTATTATTATTATTATTATTTATTAACTTCCACATTTTGCAACTCAGGCTAATTGGGACGGGTTATCTACAGGTTACCGCCCTTTTCTTAGCAAGGGTAGGATTTTAGGATGTTATTTAATGAATTTCGTCTCTAAATAATTTCCTTTGCCCAGGCGAGAATTGAACTCGCCACTCTAGGTTTACCATGTGAGATAAAGGGCAACGCTTTAACTCGCATGGCTAACCTGAGCCTCTCTTATTTATTTGTCTTTAACTAATTTTATTGGCCATTGTGTCTGGCTAGCTCTTTCTCCCGGAGACTCCAAAACAAAGCGTGCATTCTTGAGTAAATTATATTCCACACGTTTCAAAGTGGAGGCAAAGTCTAAGACGCGTTATGTTCTACTTTTCGTAATCAAGTAGTCTTCAATAAGTGCACTTGTTCCTACTGCGTACATCGTACTCATTAAACGTGTCCACTTGTTTTAATGAAAATATTTGAAAATCTTTAATATTACAAGCAATTACAGTTTTCAACTAATCAACAACAATAATCGCAAAACAACTGCTGAAGAGGTAGCGTGTATTTATCTGCGATTTACTTATATCAAATCACGACTGTTTTTCCTCCTTAAGAAAAAGTGGAAACGCCCAAACACTTATAAATAAGTTTTTTTTCAGTGTTTAATTTGTGCCTAAACATTCGGAAGTCAGTGATGTCTGGAGAAAAATCTATAACATGGTGAGGCAAATGATTCTGATGCGTTTGTCCGAATATTGAGCTACTAGAAGTGACTTTCTACAGCAACATTCTGACCCTCGATATAGCAAGAACCAAAGGTGCTGACGCGATTATAAAAAGCGCGTTCTAGAGAAAGTGCTATTATCGCAAAGCAAGAAGAAAAGTTTTATTGAACAGCTTCAACTTGCAACATATAGATCATTGTGGTGTAAGTCAGAGAACTCTGATGCAAGAAATAGCACAATCTCATGCAAGAATCATTTCTTCTGAGGCGTTCGTCAGAATATTCACCTGCAACAACTAGAGTAATGTGCAACATGAGTAATATTACTACTCACCATCGAGCATTGTCGAGCTTTAAACATTTGTAACATAGAGCTTGAGCATTATGGTGCAAAAGCTACGACATTGTAACGCAATGTTACAGCATTGTGGTGAAAGAGAAAGAACATTCTAATGCAAGAGACGCAGTTTCAAATACTTGTGTCAGTATGTTCAGAAGTAAGAACCAGACAATTCTAGTGGAATATATAATGATTTTTGTCAGAATATACAGCTGTTAAAACCATTAAAATTCTGATGTAAGACAGTCATTCTGTTGTTTGTGTCTGGGTTTAATGTTGTAAACCCAGACCTTTCTGGTACAAGGTCAATAGCTTTACATTTTTCTGCCGAAACATATATTACTTCGGTTTTAGCAAATTTCCCTTAAGCGAAATCACCTATTCAGGTCGTAGTCATAACGGGATTTTCGAAAATATTCCTCCAATGTCCATCGATCCTACCTAGTAGATGACGACAATGAAGTCCGTCCAATATATATACATATATATATACTTGTATGTCGCAATTCTTATTGGTTCGTTACCAAACTCACATATGTAAGCCATTAAATCAAAACTAAAGACACTTTACCTAATCAATGGCAGAAGCTCAACAAAAGAACGGAAACTTCAAATGATTATTAAAAATCATTTTTATTTCTCTACTAGTTTCGCGTCCATATGGTTTACGCTTGTATCATTTAAACGCTTAAGGTAAGATTCTATCGAAAGAACATAAATGCGGCACGAGCGTACGAAGCGAATTCAATCTTCCATTTGACAAAATCTTAACATCCAAAGGTATAATTTCATTGCCGATGTTGTTGAGCGTGTGTCTAATTATGGTTCATAGATTTGTAAATACATATAATAAATATAACTAGATTACATGTAAACAACTTTATGATTCGCCAGTGATCACACAACTAACTGACTAGTGAACTAAGATCACTTGTAGGCACAGAGTCAGAAATACAATCAATTTTCCGATTTCAACTTATTACAACTTTACATGTTTCGCGTTCTTTACTTCGACGCCTCGTCAGGAGTTTAATTCTTAAACCTAATAATTAATTCCTAATAAGGAGTATAATAATACACCAAACTCAGACCATGGCCTAGAAAGACATCCTTTTTCTAGACCGGCTTCGATGTACCACAGTATTTTTTTCAATTTCCTCAATTAAAAAGTTTTTACGTTATTAACGTTTTGAAATGTAGTTAAGTTAGTTTGAAATATTCTACTTCAACGTGGAATCAGGTATAATACTAACATCGATAGGTATATATTAGAATTATCGATTGTTACCCTGTATCGATTTACGGTAGCATATGGTGCAACGTTGCGCCTTCCTATCAGTACAGGCGAAGCCGGTCAAGAGAAAGGATGTCTCTGTAGGCCATGGCTTGGCTTGGGTTAGGTGTAAGGATTACACTCCTGTTGAACAGGCGTTGTAATGAAAAACGCGAAACATGTATAGTTTGAAAGAAGTAAAAAATTCAGGAGAATTGTATTTCTATAAATCCTGTCCCTGTGCTTACGAATGATATTAGACAACATAAAGAAAACCACACAAAGGAATGTAGGGGCTCCCGCTGGAACGGAATCAACTGAAAAAAATTAAACGAATACATTTAATGACGTGAAGGAATCCTTTCTAAAGTATTCTGAATACTGGCCGGGCAATTTTAAAACTTATAATATCTAATGTTAGTATGGTGACTAGAAAAACGTATACCAATGATTCAAATTATACAAAGAGGCGTGCGCGTGTGTTTATGTGCTCCTAAAGTGGCAATGTTTACTTGCCCATAACCTATTTGCAAATTCTTTGTTGTATATTTGATTTGATTGTTTTATTATTTTTGTATTTATTTCCTCTTTGATGTAGCTCTTCAAGCAACTAGTTAATTTACTAGATCTCCCCTACACCTTTCCATATATTTGTGTATTCAAATCATTATTAACATATAAGTTATAATTTAGGTTTAATAAAGAAAAAAAATCAAAGATAAAGAATAGAAAGTACTTAATAAACATTGTGCTTATTGACTATTCAAGGAAAATAAATAAATGGAAATGGATTGGTGGGGAGTTTTTAAATTCGCAAATAGCCGATTTTCCCTAAATCTGATGAAGGTCAGAGCAATTACTTTGATTTATGTCTTTGAATTAAAAAAGTTGTGGTGCTTGTACCCAATATCAGTCCAACCGTAGTTTTTTTTTTTTAAATTACCTCTTGTAAAACACTTTTTTTCTCTCCCATAGGAATAAATAAATTTTGAAATCAACCTGAACTCCTGTCAAAACTGTTAACGAGCTCGCAACTGAAAACAATTATCACCTACTAGTAGTGGCAACATACGAGAAAGGTTCAATAACTTGTTCCTTCAGAGGTCTTTTGAATGTTATGAAAATATTTACTTTGGGTAGCACAAATATTGCTTAAGTATATGTAATACTATTATGAACTTTATTAGCTGTAGTTCGGAAAGCTGTTATCTTATCACTGTACTGATTATCCGCGGTGACATTCAAGTATCGATAACTGATAACGGTGATTAGTAGAAAATATACACTGTATCTTATATACGTGATGCCTCTCTGGTCGAAACACATAATTTGTATTTTTATAGAGGAAATACTGTTACTTAAAAGACATGAAGTTATAATTCATAATTTAATTATGAATTTTAAGAGAGGAAAATTGTTGGCGCCTGAATGCTCTTCTGGGAATCCAAATTCAGTTATTCAGGAATGAAATTTTATAAATAGAGATGGAGGATCACCCCCTAGTAATTCCAGTTTCTTAAGGTTTCTTGTTATGGACAGTTATGTATTTTTTTACACTTAATATTATTTTATATAAACAATACGTATCAAATGTCTGAAGTTGTATATGAATTTTGCATTCGACCTACAAAATAAACAAACTGATATACATGTAGTCTGGAGTCTTCTCCTTTACTAAATACCTGATGATCCCACTTATGCCCTATTTGCAGGATCCTGCGGCATCAATTACTCAACATTATACTGGAAATAAATAAATGTTTGCGTCAGTAAAACTGTTAGGGAGGTTTATAAAAGAATCATAAATACCATTGTCTTATAAATGTGTCAATATATTAATGGAAATAATGTAATTTGGAAATTTTTCTAAGTAAACCACAGTATTCTAATTTTATGAGAGAATAGTATAAATTGCATAACGTATAGCCTGACCTCAGTGTGTTATTTGGGACGTCAAGAAATAAAATTCAAAAATATATTCGTCCCTCTGTATTGGCTTGAAAAACGTTATAGAATATTTATTGTCGATTTTTTTAAATGAAGAAGTAGAAAGGTCTTACATAAATTTTCTTTATATGCAATGTATCGGACAAATTAGTTATTTTGTATTTTCGCCCTGATTTCGCCCTTAAAATAGTTTGCTAGCAGCAATCAATAATTCTCCTTAAATCCCATGTTTCAGGGATTTTGTTGTTCATGATGGTCTGACACCCAAACACACACAAGGAAGTTTTAACGACTGATTTTTGGACATCTACGAGGATCAAAATGAAAAGTTATTTCGGATTTGGTCTCAGGTCTTTTCTTGTGACCTACACCATTGTCATATGCTCTAAATGAAAATTATCCTAAAATTAGATATTAGTTTGTTGACGAAAGTCCAAGTCGAATAAATTTAAAGCATTTAAATCAACTCGGGGTCTAATAGTGTTCATTTTCGTAAGGCGCGACTGGAAAAGTAAATATTATGATTTATTAGTTTCCTTATCAATACTCGTGTTCTGATAAGAACGTACGATGTGCCTCGTCGAGCGTATCCTCTAATTAATCATCAAAAAGTAAATAAAATTTACAATTTTCATTTGAAACCACTTTTTACTGATTATTTGTTTTCATCGCTTTGATTCAGTCTTTTATTTTTCGAAAATTACTTTTTTCTATTCTGTATTTGTTATATATAAATCGGATTTGCGGTATTTCTTTGGGTTCTATTTTACCAACCCAAGTTCAACCCAATTCCCACTTATGGTCCGTGCTAGAAGACTAGGTTCAGCTGCTGCCAGCAATAGACGAACCATCTGCCTGTCTGCCCAGAAACATCTGTTAGTCCTTTAAAAGGGCCGATCCGAGGCGGGGAGAGTTCCCCCTTTACAGGATGTCTGGAACATTTGGGGCGAGAACACTTCCGCTAGGTGATCACATGAGTTACCTACCGCAGGCTAAAAGTACCGAATGTAAAAGAATGCCAACCGTTGTTCGTTCGTTACTAAACAAGATATATAAATCATTCACAGTATTAATAATTCCGCCATGCAGAAGCTGCCTAAAGAAAGCAGATCTCCCATGTGCTAACATAACACACTTTTGATGTCATATTCTCTATTTCTATTTATAAAAAAAAACATGAGTTGAAGGGAGCGGCGGGCGGAGGGTTTACTGAACGCTGAAAACAAAAACGTACGAATAACTCACTGAATGCTTGAGTTACGAAAAAATGTATAGGGTAACAATTGTAGAGCATCAATAGTTTAACAATATTGATAGTATTAACTTGTTATTATGCACTCGATACTTCAGAAGTTTACTAAGAAAGAGTTCGTATACCAACTCCAGGAAACATATTTTATTTTTAAAATTAACTTTTAGCAGCTTCCTCTTAAGGGAAATCATCTATTGAGATTGTTGCTGATGACACGATTTTCGGAAATTTTCTTCAATTGCCCCTCCACTCAACCATTGAAAATTTAAAAGATCTCCTTAATTATTAACCGTTTCGAAAACTGTTTTAGAACCACTTCTATACATTGTTCTATGTTTTAGTAGTTCAAATATTATGCGAGTTAGACGGCATCTGAAATGGTTTTTAGCCTCCAGTAAACCCTCCCCCTTCCTCATTTCGGATTTTAGCAGATTTTGCCTTAGGGGAAATCAGCTATTGAGGTCCTGCTCGTGACGCTAGTATATATATATATATATATATATATATATATATATATATATATATATATATATATGCTAGCTAAGGTACCCGGCTTCGCTCGGGAAATCATTAGAGGCTGAATATTGAGGATATTTTTTATAGCAAGGCTTCAATATGTACTATAATACATCCCGTCTAGGCGCATTATTTTTCCGGGTCAGGTAACAGTAGGGGTCTTATACAATAGAAAATTTAATTTAAAAGAGTACATGAAAATGAATTCCCAATAAATCCCTCTCTACTGTTTGACACACCATGAATAATTGAAGTCATAATCATGGATAGCATTTATTATAATTAAATAGAATCTATAATGCACATCTTTTCTGTCAAAACCACTCCGAGCACACATAGTTTAGAAATACTCGGTTATAAGTAGAAAGAAATTCCAATAGTGCCAACATTTAACAGAAAATATGTTAACACAATTAACTGTGTGGGCCTCCGTGCAACTCCCCCTTCGCTCGAGATCTATAACCTCTCTAATGCGATTTTTGCATAGAACTACGGTATATATATGTAAATATTTTTTTCTGTGTAGCCGCCGTTTTAATTTTAATGTTGTACCTATTTTTTCATTTCATTTTAATAAAGTGTATTTTAATTACATTGTCGTATAATTTCATGTCTGATATTATCGTTACAAATTACGAACACTAGTTTAAAATGCAATACTTTTAAAAGCGGCCCGCGAATGTATTTGCACTCTAAAGTTTGGCCCCCAACATGTCAAAGGTTGCCCATACCTGGTCTAAGTGGAGTTGACCGCGTGATGATAACCCTCTGTAGTAGCGAATATTCCTGTACCACGCCCCTCCTCCTATCAGGATCAGTGTAGACGGATGCTGCAACGCCTAACGAAGAACTTCCCCAATCAGAGGAGGGCGTGAGAGGGGATTGGCTGGAAATCTTTGACGTAATCCCGTTCGGGGAAAGGAACTCAGACACATCTCTATGGAGAGTGAGTCGTTCGGGAATGAGTGGTGGAGGGAATGAGCCCGGTACCTGTGGGCGTCATCTGTAATAGACTGGATCCGGCGGGTCGCCAGTTTCCCCACTCTCCGCTGCCCAGTAGGCTCTCGGCAAGCGGTCTGTTCGCAAGTCTGTGCAGCGCAGCGCTCAGTCGGTGAACAGCTGACTACAAAAAAAGTGTATCATTGTTGTGTGTATTCGCAGTTCCTTTTGTTGGAATTACTCCGCGCACGTCCGTAAATACATTAACTATTGCATATTATCCGACAAGGAAAGTGAAATCTTTTTCTGTACTCTATAATGGAATAGTTATTCTACGCATGGAGTGTTCGTACATATTGGCAAGAATAAGTGATTTATTTCCTCAGTAAGCGCATCAGCTTAAATTATGAGCAATTTAAAATCGACTCTGGATTTAGCCAAGTCCATGAATCTTACGTACACCATGAACGTCCAAGATTTCAAATCATATTTATTTGACATTATATTTATGAGGTAAGAAATTTATTTTTTATATTGAGAACACTGTTTATTAACTCTCCGTGTGAATATTACTGTTTGTTAGAATTCTTTGGCTAAATGGTCCATGAATAATGTTTTTCATATGTTGACACTTTTTTTTAAAGTCAATCTAATTACTCTCTGCAATTTTCTGTATTCTTCTCAAGTTTCTATATTTTTCCCAATGAAGATATTAAAGTCTCCCCATGTTGCTCATTTGGCACGTCCTTGGGATTTGCTAGGAAAACTTTCCGTTCTGTAAACACACACCTTTGCATATATCAGTCTCTTACGCTGGTAATATAAATATATACAAGTATCATCACGTATCCGTGTCCTTATACCAGAAACACTTAAAGTCTCCCCATGTTGCCCATTTGGCACATGCTTGGGAATAGATACGAAAAGTTTCCGTACTGTAAACACACACCTTTGCATATATCTTATGCCGGAAACATAAATATATAAAATTATCATCACCAGAAACACGATGATGTACTATTATCATCACCTCTCCGTGCCCTTATACCAGAAACACTATTGTGTTCTATTATTATCACATATCCTTGCCGTTATACCAGAAACTCGATGATGTACTATTATCATCTCATATCAGTATCCTTATACCAGAAACACGATGATGTACTATTATCATCACATATCCGTGCCCTTATACCAGAAACTCGATGATGTACTATTATCATCACATATCCGTGCCCTTATACCAGAAACTCGATGATGTACTATTATCATCTCATATCCGTGCTCTTATACCAGAAACATGATGATGTACTATTATCATCACATATCCGTGCTCTTATACCAGAAACATGATGATGTACTATTATCATCACATATCCGTGCTCTTATACCAGAAACATGATGATGTACTATTATCATCACATATCCGTGCTCTTATACCAGAAACATGATGATGTACTATTATCATCACATATCCGTGCTCTTATACCAGAAACATGATGATGTACTATTATCATCTCATATCCCTGCTCTTATACCAGAAACATGATGATGTACTATTATCATCACATATCCGTGCTCTTATACCAGATGAATACATGACTACAAGGACTACAGAAATATGGCTTCGCCTTCACATGTAGTCCCGCCTTATGCCAGAATCTTGTATACACAAATACTATTACATATAAATTTGACTGAAGGAGTGGGCCACTTAATTTACAATTACTTAAGTTCAATAAATTACGCAACTATAATAGCGATAATAAGCCGAGTACTGAAACTTTATTAATCATATCAAACAAATATTGTAGAATTTGCAAAATCATGTTTCTTGTATTTCAAATAATATATAATATTATAAGTGTAATCATTTTGTCATGTCCACCCTCGTATGGTTTATATTGTGCCGTTTTGATAAGGGACACTCCATCTTGAGTACGTCCTATCCTCATTGCGACCTATTTTTTTTATCTAAGCTTATTTCATTCTCCGGTTCTTCATCGTTCGATATCAGCTTCTTCGAACTCTCTTATCTGGTTTTTAGTTTAAGGAATAAGCGGACCTCTGAGGATTCATTTTCATTTCCACCATTTCTTAGATTTTCTCCGTTATCATCTCAGGGCTGCATGCTGACCTTATTATTGACATTTCTTTCACTCATCCACTTTACTCTTTGTACGGCAAATTGTCAGGCCTCATCAATAATCTCGCGCTTTCGTAATTAGAAACTCCAGAACTGGGATTCCTTTAAAAAAAAAAAATAAAAAATGTAAAATCTTGTTAAAACTTATATGTTGTAGTTCTACCTACAGGCTTCGGTTGAATTTCCAAGGGAACGAACTATGGAAGGAATAGATACTAAGTCATTTGATAGTTTCCAGCTAGAGGGATGGCTCCTACACAAGGCTATCCAATAATAAAGGACACCAGCAAGGCTGGAAGGAATTCCTCTTCAAGACAGAATGGTTTGTGAGCCTAGTATCCGTAACCCATATCCGGAAACTGACTTAATGTTCGTTCAGTCTTGCTCTCCTGACATATTGTCTGTATAAATATTCTGGGGAAAATATATAATTTAGAGAACTCTAACATGATGTGGCATTGTTCAAAACAGGATATTTCCATTCAAGTAAGGTGTCTTGGAAGAATATGGATTAATTCCAGGACATCTCTCTGCATAATCCTCAATATTCTCCTAGCCACGTGGGTTATGAAATTATCGTTGTAATGTCTAAGCTAGACGAGCAAAACAGCCTCTGGAAGAAGGAAGTACTAAAGTTCGACTTCATCACCTGCGAAAACACACGTTCCCTCTGGATTTTCCTGGCTACTCATCAGGAAATGTGCTCTTTATACACTGAAGTTCCTGCAGTACGAACCACACCCGGGGTAAATCCCAGACTGGATTAGGTTAGGCTTGGAATTCAAAGGAACTTGATCTTCCTTAATCTGATTACATATTTCTATTTGATGAGATCATCCATTATTAATTAATATAGACTTGTTAACCTGACTCACTTCTTTCTTACATAAAACATCGACACTCAGTATTAAATGTATTTATTATTGGCTTCCGACAGCCTGTGTTGCACAATAACCTACTTGCATCACTCAAATATAATTTAAGCTTGTAAGCAAGCACGCCAGTGCTAAAGGGTCTCAGCGACCTTGGTCTTCTATTCCGTATGTCCAGGTTTGTTTTGATACCATAGTGCAACGCTTTGTTTTTCTCTCTTGATGAAAACAAATCATTGCGCAATGCCTCGTTAAAGGGTACTTTAATAAATAAGAAGTTAAAATTAGCACCTACTTTATGTAACTACGTTTAATAGTGGGTAGTTGTTTAAAGGTTACCATCCTTTTTCAGGTGGTATGAAACTACGGGTATTACCACAAAAACGTTATTGAGTTCGTTCTAGGGAAGTCAGTCGCCCGCAGCCGTGGTGCAAGCTAGTGCTCTCTAACGCTCTTCAAAAAGGCTCTGAAGATGGAGCTGTTGCTCTGAAAGTGCACTCTGTCAAAATAAACGTATTGTAGAGGAAAACAGACCTACTGTGGACATCCAGGTTATTGAGTTCATACTCATGATGTAAAAGTTGTTTGAACTAATAGATATCGAAAGTGAGTCGTTGAACTCATTTCAATTTATTCTTCATACTTTAATAGCAAAGGTAACCATCTAAAACTCTGTTTTGTGGCTTGTATACCACCCCTTCAGGGGCCATTTCTTTTAGTAATAAGGCGTTTGTTTTCTCTGACACTCGTTGAAACCAACCATCCACGCTGGGAAATTTCATTGACTTCCTTTGAAAAGGTGGAATATAGGCTACGAAAAATGTGAAGACATTATGTAATAGTCTGCATGGAAAAAAGATTTTTGTTTCGCCCCACCCCTCCAGTTTAGAAGGTTCATTTCAACGAGTGTAAGAGGGGAAGAGCATTTCATAACTAAAAGAAAAGGCTGCTGAAGAGGTGGTAATAGACCGAGAAACATGTAGGTCATTTTGTAATAATGTCTTCGTGGAAAAAAGGAGTTTTTGTTGGTGAACCTTGCCAATAAAGTACAAATAATATTTGGATATTAAGTCCAGGAAAGCTATAAAGAAGTTTAAAACGTGAGTGCGTGCGTGCGTACTATTTTTATTTGTCTGTTAGCACTCTTACCAGTCGCAATTTTTATTTGAACGCTACCAAACTCTATATTTAAAACTTGTATGTGAACATCAATTTCGTTAATAGCCGAAATCGGCAATGAAGAAAAGAAGTAAAATGTAAATTATAAATATCTTTGTCGTTATGCTTCGTACCGTAAAATTGTATATAGCCTAGTCTTGTTAATAAATTAATGTTCTACAATTGTTATTCCATTAATTTTTCTCTAAATTAAAATTAGTAAAGCTATTTTTTTTTTATTCTTTTATTTCTCCTTTTTCAGCATTTAGTGCGAGTAGTTTCCTTACTTTGCACAGCTCCTGCGTTTCGTATTTTTTTTTTCAATGAGTCCATCACTAAATGAGTAATAATTGCTCGTGCGGGAATCGAACCCACGGCTCAAAGTTATCCAAATGCCTTAAAAACAAGGCTAAACTTTTTGAATAGATATCTTATGTCAATACTTCGTGCAATGGTTCATAATTTAAAGTCGAAGGACGTTTACGTAGACCCATTCAAGCGTTCACAATCACTGGTGAGTCACAACTTCCTTTCCTCATCTCTATGCTTATAGAGAACAATCCGTATTATATGTCGTTGACGGGTTAAAATGGAAATGGTTTCCCGTGGAAATATATAACAATAACATAAAATAACAACATGAAATAAAAATTGGGTTAACCTATGTAGAAATAGATCCCGTCCTTTTCATCACATTACGTGGAATGGCCCGTAACATGTATAGTAAATATATATTTATTTGAGTCATCATCCCCATGAATTAAAAATTCCGTAACGCAGGGGCTGCGTTAACTTAGCAGATTTCGCACTTCCATTCATCTCAAAACGTAACAGTTCAATGAGAACAATATTTGGTATTTGGGCTTCAAATAAAGTTCTTCATAATATAACAGTTTATTGTTAATATGAGATGAGTAGGAATGGGGCTTTACTGAATGCCGAAAACTAAAATAATCCAAATATTACGGTAAATAATCAAGATAGTGATAAATCATACATGGCAACATTTATGGAACATTAAATTTGAAATAAGATTGGTTCTATACAATTTTTCTACCCCTGGAATAATAACGTAGATATTAAGAATAACATAGAATTTCGAAATTCCCCTCTCTAAACTCCCCCTCCCGCTAGTCGGATTTTACCCATTAACGGACGTGATCTTTAGTTTCACATAAAACGTTTAAATATTGTTAAATATCGTTTGGTAACTATCAAACAAATATTGTGACTGCTAGAGCGTCAACTGACAAATATGTGCGTGTGTGTGTTTCAAAATCGCGTCGTGAGTACGTCCTCAATACCTGATTTCCCGCAAGAGAAATCTACTAAAAGTTACGTTGTTTGAAATAATGAGGACAAAATTGTCTCCGTTAAACGAATATTAACGAAGGTATGACGATAATGTGTTCGAATTCTCATGTAGCTTATGGAAAAGTTCACTCACAAATTTAGAAGTACATTAAAATCTCCTAAACAGTTTTTGAGTGATTTCGTAACAAACTGGTAGACACACAGATAGATAATTTTGATAGAAAATCGGTCAAACCTTAGTTTTATTTATATAGATAGTCGTTCATGGAAGTGCTGCGTAGACTAAGCAGATTTCCCACATATAAAATATGACACACAAGTACCACTGATAAATTACTAGACGAAATACAGTTATTGCGTTGGAACGCATAATGGCGTTAGATAACTATTACATCATTCATTTCGTTTTCTCACGTGGTAAATGCCTGATAAAAGCACTTTTGGAAATTTCATACATTTTGTGATGAATAGGGGGAAAATAAAATAAAAAATAACTCCTTTTATATTTGAGTTTAATCCAAATTAATTGAAGAATTATTGTAGAAAATTACACGATCAACAATATTAGTTATATAACATTATTCAATGGAATGCATAATAGCCGAGATAAGCATGATTTTATAATAATTCGCCCACTCAATTAACCGCCATTCTTTATAGTGTGGTTTTCGCCATTTACAAACTTAATTTAATTGTTAACGTAAAGTGTCCGAAAATAGAGTTCGGAAATTACGCAATATAACAATTTTTTATGATCAATGGGACCATTTTTAGCAGATTTCCTTTAAGGGAAATTTCTATTGATGTTTGCTTTACTCACTTTGTGAGACAGTTATTCCTTTTATCAAGCCCTAAAATTAAAAACATTTAGTTAAATCATAACATAGATTAACAATTTCTGACATTGAAATTCACAAGTCATATTGTAATTGTTAGCGTAATGAATTCTATTATGGAATTATTAATTGTCCTCGGTTATATACTTTTTGTAACGGGTTAATGATAACTTCCGTTATCACTGCTAATAATGGTTTTTAATTTCATAAGGTTCTAGACCTTGAGAAAGGCAATAAAATTTCTTTGACGGTGGAACGTAGTTTTTATTTTTTGAACTTGTTCATACGTCATTTGAATTTGTTTAATGTAGAATGAAATTAAGGAAACCTCAGTAATTTACTTGTTTTGGAATTGTTTAAACTTGCTTGTTGTCAACCTTGTCACCAATGAAAAGTTAGTAACATATCTATTTTTTTCTTAGCTGGTATGGATACTTGAACAGCAAACTAGTTGGATACTTGACAAGCCCCTGTGGGTTATTTTTTGATAGGTTCTATTTTTTTTCTAATTTATTCGTCAATTTTTGGAATATAAATAAAAAGCAAGCTCAATTTTGGAACATGAGATCACCAGACTCTCTATTTTTAGTGTATATGCGCATAATAATTGTCTGTTTTTTTCACGTGTCTAACTCACAATTGTAGTTTATACAAGTACTCACTGGAAGCTTTCAAACATTATTAGGAATTGTATTTACAAATGGGAGATTGACAGGTATTGGAATGCTATAGATAGAACAAACAAGATACAACTTACAAAACCGAGTTAAAGTCTAACTAATTTGGTTCAACAGATGCTCCATGCTAAAGTTATATCGTAAATATTATTGCAAATTTGTATTCTGTACCAATGTTGTATTAAAATATTATTTATTGCGCGATTGTACTTCAAGTCCTTGCAAACTGTGCTGTATGGTATTACTTAACCGTGGGATATATACATTGGGCTATTATTGCTTTGAGGTTATAACAGTGGTCCATGACGTGAAATTGTCACAAAACAAAAAACAAATTGTTCAGCTCATATAGTGGCCTAAAATTGTGGAAAAATGTAAAGAAAATTTAAAATTTAGAACTCTCTTATTGACATTAAATATTTCCTTTCCCTCTAGGGAAATCAGCTATTGTGGTTGTACTCATGACGCGATTTCTAACAATTTTTTTTTTTGATTTCCCCATAGATAGTACCTAGTAGGTCCGTTCAAAGTTATATACCAATATATTTGTCTGTTACCGCTCTAATAGTCGCAATGTTTTTCTTATCGCTACCAAACTCTATATATGTAAAACGAAAGGTCAAGTTCGTTAACGGCAGAAATCAGACCAGTGGGAGAAGGGGGATTTTTTAAGGGGGAGAATTTCGAAAATTCGAAATATCTCCATTATTATACGTCGGATCGAAAACATATTTATAACTAATCTTATTGCATATTTAATGTTCTATAAATGTTGTTCTATACATATTTTCTGAATCATGAATATTAACCGAGATATATGGGTTCTTTAGTTTTCGGCCATCAGTAAACTCCCACTCCTACCCATGTCATATTAACAATAAGCTGTTTATCATGATCCACTTTATTTAAAGCCTAAGTACTAAATATTGTTCCCATTGAACTTTTACGCTTTGAGATACATGCAAATACGTGACGCATGTGGGAAATCTGCTTAGTTAACGCAGCCCCTGAGTGACGGACTTTTGTAGATATGTTTAGATGATGTAGGTAGATTTTATGGAGGATCTGATTATTTGACATAATGTAAAAATTTTAGTAATATGATTACTATATTTACTATGGTATTGAGTTCCACCAATTAGTAAGTTGCTTATGCCGTATGGTATGCCTTAAGCCGTGTCTTTCATGATATTCGTTATCGGTCAACCGTCAACTCCTTGTTGCACAGCCAACAGGCACTTCTGTTCTCGTCATCCGGTACATGTGCGTTATCCGCTTTTGGCCAATTATAAGTTAAATTGAAATACAAATATTTCACAACTTATTCCATTAACTACAACTGATTTTCTAAAATACGTAAAGTGCGTTTGAATTTTTATCTTCCCCTTCATATTAAAAGATTAGGGAATAATAAAGTATTACAGAGGCTTTGCAGCATTTTTATACTGACCTTGTAGAGGCGCTATCTGTTATCTTCTGTCCTTGACATCTGTGATTTATTTCTGCTATACTTCGTTGAGTTTGTATTTCCCCTACGTCTTTTATATCATCTCTATAAAATATTTACGAAAATAGCTCTGCCGAAAATAGTTATTTTTTATTTATTAAATTAAAGTAGCTTTATACTTTCAAGGCTAGTTTCTAACCTAGGTGGGGCTATGATTATATTTGAAGAGTCCGCCAACTAACAAATAATCAATCATAAATGGGAGTCGAACACACTTTTTAATTATAGTTATTAATTACTACTGTATTAAATGTCCGATAATCTAATATATGTTATTTTATTTATTTGTGTCCACTTTATAATACTATGGCTAATTAGGACGGTTATCTATAGGTTACCACCATTTTCTAGTCAGGGTGGTACTTAGGATTTTATTTAATGTGTTCGTCACTAAATGCATTCTTATTTGTCCAGGCGGACATTGAACTCGCCACTAGGTTTAGCATGTGAGATTAATGCATCGCTTTAACTCACATGGCTAACCTGAGCCCCTCCTATATGTTAAAGTTAACTCAAATAAATACAACGATATAATTCATAAGAGCTTTCGTAAATATATGTGGCTGAAATATTATATTATTAACCTATAACGTACAAGGAAAAAAACATCAACAATATTAAAATGTCCCATATAACATATAATAAGTTTTCCCCCTTTTATGATATTACATATAGAGGAAAACCACTAACAAGGTTATAATAATCTAAAATACATAGCGGAATACTTTGACAATATAAATGGCTGAAATATTATAGTGATCTATAACATATGAGGAAAAAAACATCGACAATATAATGCCAATATGTAACATACAATAAGTTCCTTCCCCCTATATGATAGATAATATGGGGGAATATAAATAGCTGAAATATTATAGTACTCTATTACATGCGAGGGAAAAAATCGACAATATAATGCCAATATGTAACATACAATAAGCTCCTTCCCCTTATATGATAGATAATATGGGGGAAAACACTAACAAGATTATATATAATGTCCTACAACGCACAGAAAACTTCGACAGATAAGTGGCTGAGATATTATAGCTCTCTATAACGAACAAGGAAAAAAACAACGGCAATATTATAATGCATATATATAACACATAATAAGTTTATCCCTTATATGATATAACACATAATGAAGAAAACTCCCAAAAATATTATAATTTCCAACAGCACACAGCAGAAACTTGGCAGTATAAGAGATAGAAATATTATAGTACCCTATTGCATACAAGGAAAAAACATCGACAATATTATAATGCCCATATATAAGTTTTTCCTCCTTATGTGATGTAACATATTGGTGGAAAAACACTAAAAAGAATATAATGCCTTACAACACACAGCGGATAGATAACATTGACAATATAAAACGCTGAAATATGATAGTTCTCTAAAAAATCGAAGGGGAAAATAATCGACAATATTATAATGCCCATATATACCGGCTTTAAATGTTCTATTATATGAACCCTATTTCATAATATATCAATCAATATAATATACTCTTTGGCAATTTCTTTAATATACAATCTTTTGAATGTTTCCCTAATCCCAGATGGTCTGAATATAGAAGTCGCCATTTTTCATTTTTTTACACTCCTCTCAATATCCCGTTCTAAAATATATCACGTCTTTAATTTTCGTTAGGGTAATGTTATAACTTACTTCGTTAGTATATGTTTTACTAACTTTATTTTAAAACAGTTTTAATTTGGTTACGAATTTCATTATGTTTTTTTGTGAATGTAATAAATACTTCCATTACAGGTACTGATTCTGTCCCTTTGATTTTCTGTTGGATATCTTTCGAGTTTTAATTAGTATTATTTTTAAGTTAGGGGGGGGGGGTGGGGGGATATATAGAGTTAGGAGTAAACATAGGTGCAAGCTGGTCTTCATTCGGAATATTCATACAACCTGCTCTCTTAAGAGCATTTACGTACTTCAAAATGATTGTTCGTTTGCGATTTCCCCCTCAGAGATCACTTGCTCCTCTTGGTTATTAAGTAAACTGTTCCAACATGTCTAAAGCTATCGGGAAATGGCTGATTCATTGTTTAATACTTCCAATTTAACGAATCTCATAAGGTCAAGGAATGCATCAGGTGCTTCTTGGTAGATGATTCTGTTTGCGCAATGCATAGATGGAGTGCAAACATTCATCTTATAATTGGAGCGGACTTATTAATGCAAAGCCATGAATATTAATATATAATGCAGTTGAGTGGCAATCCACACTTGTGTGTTACTGAATGATTCATTCACTTGTGAAGATGTATTAAGCTGATTCCGACCTCCTTACCTTATGCATTAAGTTGGATTCTTCATGCTATCTATCCCCTCCCCCAATTTACCTCTGGTCTGTTTTCTCCCTTTTTTCCAAAAGTCTTAAGATTTTTTTTTTTTTTTCATTTTCTCTTTTTAAACTATCCGTGCACAAAGGGGCTTTCTGCATGCACCGTACAAAGTAGGTATATCACATACATTTAATTACAAAATTTTGTGTAAACTTCAAAAATTACATTGCAATAAAAATCAAATTAGCTTATGAATTTATAAAATAAAATCCCAGAAATTTCAATTACAATATTAAAATTAATAGCCTAATTCAATTAAATTGAGTAATAGCCATTGCATTGATGAGTTTATAGTATTATTAAATTACAAAAACATAAGATCATTTATTTAATTAACTCGTTGCTTTATTTATTGTGTATCATGTTTATACTGCCTGTAACACAATTTCATAATTCACATTCAATATTCATACAATAAGCTTATTAAATTATATTTTACGTCCTATTTCTTTATTGATCCTGTAAATATCAGAAAAAAAATCTGATATGGACATCACATGACTTCCGTGTACTCATCTTAAATATTCAAAATGTTTTCTGCACTTGAATGTGATAACCTATATCTCCTTTACTATTGATAATATAGTATCTTATAAAACGTTATAGAACACAATTTATTTATCTTTTTTTCATCAATAAAAAAGGTTCTATTCAAATATTTTGTATACCAAATAGGTACGAATAAACTAGGATTCTTTTTGTTTTCGTCTTCTGATCCACCTCCTCCCCCCCCCCCTTTCATCTTAATAGATTTTGATCTAAAGGTTAAGAGCACAACTAGATGTTAACAAAAGTTTTAACTATGAATAATCAACATTTTAAAAATGGTCATTCATGATTTATGCGAGAAACTATTGAAATTTGAAACCAATTGAATGTATCGCGATTACAATACTTCCTTCCTTCGTAGAAGGAATTAAAAATCCTAAAAATTAAATAATTAATTGAACGCAATAATAGGGTCAAAAATACTGGTATATCGCACGAAAAACAGCATGACAATGAGTGAAATCAACGATTTAAAAAATTGAGTTTTACAACAACTAGGTCAATAAACAGACACTAAAACTAAAAATAGTTAGTCATGATTCTCTGAATTTCAAGTATCTACCTAAAATGTATGGCAGCATACAGGTTTTAGGAATATCTCTATTCTAAAGAAACTAATTTTTCTTTTATTATCAGTTTCTAAATTTGTATTAAAATAATTATATAATTTATTGTACTAATTGACAAAGTGGCATATTTAGTTTTTAGCGAATTTACTTTAGGGTTCTACCTACCATAAACATATGTCGTCGTAGACCTAGTAGCATGCATCCAAAATAACTTAGGAATTCGATTTTGGCGTCCCTCATAGCCCCCTTAGTACGGCTCCATATACACTATAATTACCCTACTCTTTCAAAAAGTATGAATAATGTAGTATAAAAGTGTAGGTCTTTCCTGCAAGAAATGAATTCCTTTGCCTTTCTTCGAGTGAATTTCTCATTAAATGTTGAAAAGCGTAAATGCATAATTTCTTGAGAGTCGTCTGGTTTTCTGAATGTGGGCATTTCTTATTAATTGGGAAGTGGTGACACTCAGTAAATTGGGCAATATTAAAGCAGAAGCTGTACAGAAACTCTGCAAGTATTAATTTTTTTTTAAGTTTAAAAAGTCCTCCACACTGGTAAGCACTAAGCAGATTTCCCACGTGATAAAGGACAGTCGGATGATATAATCTCGCACTCTATTTCTTCTTTCTTTCGTAATAAGAAGTCTTAATAACTGGACTGAAAACGAAATATTATCATTTCTCACTTCATATTCGAGTTAGAGATAAATACATAGTTTAACTATTTTAGGGTATTACTTAACCGTGGGCTATATACTTGTCTTGCTTTGCGTTTTATGACAGTGATCAGATGACGTGAAATTATCAAAAAACAAAAAATAATATATTAATAAATAGTCTTACATTTTTCTGTCAGAGTCACAATAACGGAGATATTTGTAAATGTGCATTTTACATCTCCTCTAAACCCCTACTTCTGCTAGTCGGATTTCAGCCATTAACGAGCTTCGTCTTTAGATTTATATGAATCCGTTAAATACCCAGAATAGTATCTATCAAACAAAACTTGATGCTCCAATAGCACTTTGTAATTTATTACTTTAAGTATGCTAATATCTGGTTTTAGTTAAAATAACACTTTACCTGTATTAAAGTTATATCTAAGTTAGAATATTTCGGAAAAATTATGCCTAGAAGTTCTATTCTTGCATGAGAAATTTACTTGAAAGAGGGTGATTGAGTGATGTACGAAGATGAAAGGTTTGTTCCATCGTTCATTAAGCATTAGTTCTCGGTCAGTTAGGTATTTCTCTTTGGCGTATAGCTCTATGGACATAGAAGCTAGTAAGTTCCTGGGCATTATAAACTCTGTCGTCACCGATCAACTTAAAATTTGCTACCTTTTAGAGGATGTATTACTAGCATCATTCTGTTCTATAATTTCAATTAAATTTACCAAAAATAAACAACTTTTTTTTATATCAGGAAAAATAAGTTTGTGGATTATAAATCATTCATAATGTAAATAGTTCTTTTGTGAAATATTGGTCGGCTAGACATTTTTCCTGTTGTATGTATGAAAACCTTTTGTGGGGTGTTAAAAGAGCTTAATGTGTTACTTAAGTGGGCAGAATGATTTTAAATCACTCCCTCCATTTCAAGTGCCCTGTTTATAAATTAAATATGACTGTTCTAAACCGAGTTTTCTCAGTGGATATATTTTCATATTCAGAGAGCAGTCCATCTCTTACTTTGCATTGCAAAGGAATAAAGGTTTACTCTGATATCACTTATAGGCAAAGCCAGAATTGATAGAAACGCTATTTATCCTTCATTCACTTTATTATTACTCTACACGTTTCGCGTTCTGTACCTCAAAACCTCATCAGGAGTACAATATCCTTAATACTAAACGTGTGATCAGTCCTTGGCCTAGGCCTAGGCCATGGGCTGACCTTTTAGTTGTAATGATTTTGTACTCCTCATGTGGTGTTGAAGTAAAGAAAGTGAAACATGTAGATCTGAATGAAGGATAAATAGTGTTTCAATAAATTCTGCCCCTTTGATATCAGATTTCTGTACAAGTGATATCAGATTAATGTAGTCGGGCCTATAGGTGAATCATTTTGGTCTGTTTCCATCATCGTCGCAGTAACAAATATAAATCCACTCTTCATAGTTTCATAGCAAAAGTCTCCATTAAAAACATTTTTTCCGTGAAAACTTTATTGATACTGCTCTACTTTACTGATTTAAAAAAATAATAGCATTAATTTAATAAAACCCTATAACAATTCTTTGCTAGATATTGTATTAATATCATAATAAAACTAACAAATAACTATCATAGGGTTATGTTAAATTAATATTATCATTTTTTAAATTAATTGTTATTATTTTTTTTTGAAAATAGATATCCCCTGAAGAGATGGCATGTAAGCCACGGAACATATATGGCAGTATCAATAAAGTATATACAGAAAAAATATCTTTTAATTGCTACCCCTTGCCATGAAACTTATAAAGAACATATTAAAATATTGGATCCAGAATAAGTAGGATAAATCCACTCCTAAGCATAAGAACAATGTGTGTATTCGTTTGTGCATGTCGATATTAAACGAACCAATACTATAACGGGGTTATTAACTGAAATCAATATTCGGCATTAAGTAAAGCAAAAGTCCTTATTAGATCTGTAAATATGATTCTTAACACATATTGTTATTTATTTATTCCGATATGGACATACGGAATAAAAGTGTGGGGTTCAGCAAAACCTTCGAACATCAGACGCATCCAGACCTTCCAATCCAAAGTCCTTCACACCATAGTAGATGCTCCATATTATGTTACAAACCACACCCTCCATAAGGATCTTAATATCCAATTTGTCAATGACCTAATTCCCTTAAGATTCAGAAAATTCCACAGCAGGTTATCCAATCATCCTAATCCAGAAGTCCTAGCCCTTTCCAGTACCACTCATCCTTATTCCCCTCCACGGCGCCTCAAGAGACAATGGCCCAGAAATCTCCTATAAGTGTAAAGTGAAGTGATAGGGCTTATTTCTTCTCAAGTGCCATTCCTCCTTAGCTCTTGTCTTCTTTGCCAGGCAGGGATGTTTCTCTCATTGTGGTGGAGGGGTTTGGCTACTGTCAAGAGTGATGGAGGAACTATTGTATTGTACATATCGCACATTACCAAATGCATTTAAATGCAGGATGTAATATACTCAATAAAATAAAATAAATAAATAAAAAGAAAATAAATAAAAAGCAAATTTATTTATTAAAGTCCAGTTTGTGCCCCTGCGGCATGTTACCACCCTTGTCTAACCATGGTGGGGCTAATGATTTCATTGATGAGTTCGTCACTAAATAAATTCCTTTCGCCTTGGTGAGAATCGAACTCACGACTCTAGGTTTACCAAGCGAGGAGATTAAGGACCAACGTGGCTAACCTGAGAACCCTAAACAGATATAATCTTCCAATTCAGCACAAACTAATGATACAAATTAGTTCATGAAGGATGGTTTCATTGTGTTGCAGGAAGGCGACCCGGACGATGGTGGACTCTTGGCTGCTATCTCACTCCGGGGGTGGGAACTGCCCAGGAGACCGGCCAGGATCTGGAGCTGCTACTCCTGTCAGGAAGATCTCTGCCCACGAATTCGAGAGAGTAGTCAAGCCCCTCGTGAACCGAGTCGATGGAACCCCTACCTTCCTCTCTGTCCCTACCCCCGACGACAGCCCAGTAAGGACAGCACCCAGGACAGACTTCACAGGACTAGAAGAGAAGGAGTTGCTCTTCGAACTGGTAACTATTTTATCCGTTTATGAACCTTTTTCATGTTTCAATAGTCAGATTTTTTTTTAAAAAATAGCCGTGATTATAACCACATAAGTATCTGACATAAAGGGAGTTTAATCACTTAAAAATTTCGTTAATCATAAGATGGAATGGATATTTCTGCTGTAGGCTGTTTTTTAATTCCGACCAAGAGCCCCCCTCTTAGATATATACCCCCCCCCCTCCCTCCACTTTTACCTCAGAACATCGTTAGGCATGAATTATTCCAAGAATTAGTTTTCCCGATTAACTTCATTTGGCAACACTGTCCTTAAGACATTTGTTTGGTACCTTGTACAGAGCTTAGAGCTATTATACGTGATGGTTGAGGTGGCCCTGCCTGACTTCATCAGATTTCCCTTCATAGATATATCAAATGCAAATAATATGTGATATATAACCAATTAACATAACATTAATGATCATTTTTGACAATGACCGAAAACGGACCAGGAAGACGGAAGTATTAGAGGGGAAGGGTAGAATTTAAAATACCTCCGTTATTATGAGTCGAATGGAAAAATTTCATGTAACAAATCTTGTTGCAAATTAAAATTTCTGCAACTATTTCATGATACATGTTATCTGTGTAACTTGAATGTTGAGGGAACTATTTGTTTTATCAGATTTCCCTTAAAGGAAATCAGCTATTGAGGTCGTACTCATGACGTAATTTTCGAAATTTTTCTTCAAATGCCCATCGATCCTACCAGGAGATGACGAAAACGAGGTCCGTTCAAAACTGTATATATATATATATATATATATATATATATATATATATATACACTAGCTCAGATACCCGGCTTCGCTCGGGAATTAATTTGACCCTGAATGGTGATGGCATTTTTTTGGCAAGGCTTTACTTTGCATAATATTTTGACATTTACCCGTCCCAGTGTTTAGGGTTAATACCCGTCGTTTCTGTGGATTTGTTAATAATATAATTATTTTTTTATGTAAGTCTTCACTGTCCTCCATATTGTCATAATTCCCGTTTCCTGTGCATTATGCATAGATTTGAATTATTAAGAACAAAATATTAACATACATTTGAATTATTTGTTCCCGGTGAGGTACCTCATAGTTCATATTAAAAAGAATTGTTGAGAAAATTTCTCTAAATAACAAAATAAACAACTTTTGACATGTGCTTATTTGCAGAAAACCCAATAGAAAACGAAAAACCGCTTTTATTTCAGGCCTCCCTTATAACCCCCACTCCTGCCCGTCCCTAGAAATCTTAGTATGGCTTATTATAAGGAAGGCGTTAGTGCTAATACACGTACCGAGTTTTATTTATTTCGGTTGGCTCTTTTGTCCCAAATAAAATTGTTAACTTCCGCTATAGGTTTTAGCGTATATCTCGTTTATAATTCAGTATACGAAAAAAGTGTATATAACAAAAGTTATTTTAAATAACAAAATAAACAACTTTTGTTATGTTCATATTTGCCGAAAAACCAATAGGAAACGAAATATCGCTATTTTTAATTTCAGGCTTCCCTTATAACCCCCACTCCTGTTAGTCTCAGAGGATATTAATATAGCCTAAAGTCTAAATTGGGTTAATAGTAATATACATACCAAGTTTCATAAAATTCGGTTCAGCCGTTTATGCGTGAAAAGGTAACAAACAAACAAACAAATTTACAAACAAACAGACACCAAAGAAACAAAATGCAGTTATGGTGTCTATGACATGTGAAACGAAAAGTTATCGTGAAATTTCGCGAAAAAAATCAATGTAGAGATATTTGCATTTGTATTAAATCTTGTCGGATAACGGATGAGAGTGTTTCCCGCCAAAAGCTAGGTCGGCCGTTTCCTTAACTGTTCGGCTCTCGTGAAATTTCTCTATTGTATAAGTTCCCGTCGGAAATCTGCTTAGTTTACGCAGCCCCTGCTTGAGGGACTTTTGAAGATTCAGTTTTGACCTACTCCCACTCATCCGATTTTTACTTGTAGTTACAGAGTCGCTAAATATGTCATGTTTAGCTTATATTTCAATTCATGTTTTCTTAGACCACACATCTATAATTAATTATCTATATATTTTACTTCTTTTTTAACAGCCTGTATTTGTGTTTCGACTTTTACTTTTGGCTTTGATTAACATGCTCTTTCTTTTTTTTAACAGGTGAAAGACATCTGCAACGACTTGGATGTACGTTCCCTCTGCCATAAAATCCTGCAGAACGTATCAACCTTGCTCCGAGCAGATAGAGGCTCTCTCTTTCTCGTCCAAGGTAGTACAAGGGCATGCACTGCGAATTCTGCCTTCCGCCCAGTTGGTTGCCTACCTGCTACCCCATCACCAAACTCTCA
This sequence comes from Riptortus pedestris, assembly GCA_019009955.1. Lineage (NCBI taxonomy): Eukaryota > Metazoa > Arthropoda > Insecta > Hemiptera > Alydidae > Riptortus > Riptortus pedestris. The sequence goes on along the minus strand of CM032232.1, from coordinate 46,539,471 downwards.
CGGTTGTCACTACAGGTACGTGCTTTACTATTCTATTTTTTTCTAATTTGCTAATTTTTTCTAATGCTTTCTAATTTTTTAGGTTTACAACAGAAATCTCATGTTTGTTTCTACTCTTTGGTCGTTGCATCTTAGTCTTATACAATTTAATTTATGCAAAAACTCTTTACTTTAGAAAATCATCCGCTTAGTAAAAAACGTATTGCTTTAAAGTATTGGGTTGTAAAATAAGTTAGCAGTGTTTTTTACTGGTGATTTCAATAAAAACTTCTGATTCTTGTAATCATATATATGATGATCATCAATTATATATGACCCATTTTGATCTATTACATGATGTAATCTTTCTGCTAATTTTTTAATTCCGTCCTCTGAGAACTTCTCAGATTTTTTTGCAATGAACTCTTGTGCGTTTTGCAGTCTTCAAAGGAATTAAAGTGTTTCCTGTTAAGAGAGTTTTGAAGGGCCCGAAATAAGTGAGAATCTGTTGTGGGGCAAGGTCTGGTGAATAGGGTGGGTCGGGGATCTCATCCAAGCCAAACCATCTGCAGCGGATTTTCCTTTTCGGAAATAAAACATCAATGAGTGATGAAAATGAATTTTTTTTCTCTTCCATTTTGAGAAAGCATGCCACTTAAAGCTTAGGAATCTCGCTTGAAACATGCAAAAAAGCACCTTAGCTAAAAAAATTTTTTTTATGTAAACCTTATGGACCAAGTAAGCTTGATATAAGCACACAGAGAATTAAATTGAAATATTGATAAACACTACGAACTTATTTTACAACCTATTACAATAACAGTTTGTACGAGTATTAATACTTATGATATAATTTTTCCATTAGGCGTATTTTGAATAAATTAAGATGGGCTTTAAATAGTGATACCTACTGTTAATTACCCCATCCCATTTAACAAAAAAAAAATTTGGTAAAAGTTTACATCATTTACTTGCCCTAAAAATGGTCAAGGGTCTGTGTTCTATACAGTATAGAATAATTCCCTTGAATGTAATCTATTGTTGACATTTTCTTTTCTAATGTCCATTGCTTGAGAGGAGACAAAAAATGTGGTCTTTCAAAATTTTAATAAAAATATAAGGGGGGGTCTGTTAAAGGGAATGTAGTTTTTTTCTACTATTCCAAAACTCAATATTTAAACATTCAAAATAAAAGTAAAGATCAGGGATAAATTATAAAATTATCTTACAAAAAACTATATTTTATCTCTTGTTGGTAATTTTGTTTTATACATTTTTGTCAAACTCAAATATTAATGGATTATTTTTGTGATTATAGTTAACAGTAAATCCTACCCATTTGATTTTCACATTTTGCTCTTATACCACCTACTTATCGCATGCTTACAGTAAATTTCTGTGTTGTTTATGTTTTGTTCTTAATAATGCAGGATAGAGAATATAATCACTCTGGATTTGGAGATAGTGTTATGTCTCTGTCATTTGTGATCATTAGCTCAGTTATCTCAGTCCACACAGACGTTAGCTCATTATTTTCAAATACATGTTAGTTCTTGTTATTTGATTTAAATTATAATTTTGCAATTGACATAATTTTTGCAGGTGTCTTGTTTCCAAACTGTTTGACGTCTGTTCCCGATCCACACTGGAAGAAGTTGAAAACCGTGAAGAAATCAGGGTGCCTTGGGGAACTGGTATTATTGGTTATGTAGCTGAAACAGGACAGCCATTAAATATTCCAGATGCTTACAAGGTGAGAACACAAAAGGACATAATCAATTTTCTCCATTTTTATTCAATTTTTTTAGTTCAAACATGGTGTTTTTTTATCTTTATAATTTTGCCTGATCGTTTTTTAAGGCCTGTCATTTTGTGATCGAATTACAGACCAAAGATAGTAGGTTTTGTATTCTAGTAGTTACACCGGACAACTGTTAGAAGTCCAAACTTAAAGCCTGGCAACTACACACTAAATATAATTTATGTCATGATCCTGGGGTTTCAACTTGTGGGTGCCTCTAGCACAGTAATCCTTATTTTAATCACTGGGCCATCATCATCACTCTCATTTACAGAAATGTTTATCATAAATTTAAAAATGAGAAAATTAATAAAAACATAAAAAACAATTTGATTTATGAAATAAGATGATTTTTATAATAACAAAACATTTAATTTCAATAAAAATTCTACAAATTTATTTAATTATTTTGATTTTCAAAACAATTAAAACTAAAATAATGAAATGTTCTAATATTATACTCTTTTATTATTCTTTCTGTTTTGAACAAAACTTAGCCAATAGATGATAAATACTGGTTCTGTAAATATGAAAAAGAATTTTAAAATAAATATATTCTGAAAATATGATGATAGTTTTGAAATTTTCGGTGGACCAATCTGGTTGTCATAAGTATCTGTTGGCAATTAAATTAAAACTCAAATATTACAAACTAACTAGTTCAACTAAGCTGTAAATCATCTTCATTCTAAAATATAATATATAAATAATAAAGGAAATATTTATGTCAGTGCCTAGAGTATAAGAAAAATGTGAATGGAAAATAAAAAAAAGTCAATTAACTAGCTCCGTGCCTGGCCTGAAGATAATGACTAAAAATGAAAGAATGTGGTAGTAAAACTAAATACAATTACCCTGGAAAACAAGCTCTTTATTCTTCTTTATTTGTATTCAATCCTTACAAATTGGTATCAACTTACCAATTTGAATTTAAACTCATCCTTTAATTTCAGCTGGAACCACTGTTAATTTTTTTATGTTGTATCTAAAATGTCTGTAAGTTTATAATGTTGAGTTACTTAAATCTATTATGCACTGCAATGGTAAAAATGTTTCATATTTCAGGATGATAGGTTCAATCAAGATGTAGACGCTAGGACAGGCTACAGGACGAAATCCCTTCTCTGCATGCCTATTAAGGACCTCAATGGAGAAGTCATTGGGGTAGCTCAGGTAAAAATTTATTTATTATTTAGTGCTCCTCTTATACTGTCCATAATCAGCAAATGTCTTTCTTATCATGATCAAGCAATATGATTTGAGTCTAAAATTCTAAACTGAAATCATTTTATAATAATAAAAATTCATCGATATAAAAAGAATTTTACATTTTGACTCATTGTAATTCTAAAAATGGGCTCACATTTATCTGTGAAAACTCACTTTTCTTCTCACAAAATTACATATAATTTTATGTAGTTCCATTGTTAAATATAATTCTTCAACATCAATCCACAAATTGATGAAAAGCTGAATTGTTGGTGAGCAATATAACTTATTATTTGTTTCCTTCCACTAAAATTTTCAGCTCGTCTTATTGCTTTAGTTTTTAATATGTAATCATTTTACAGAACCTTCTTAATTTTGATATGAATACTATTATTTATAGTATAATCAAAAAGATGCATATTCACTATATTTGATTTAGGTGAATATTTTAGTTTCATATTTTTTATTGGTGTCATTAAGTGTCTATTTTTATTTATTTTTAAGGTCATAAACAAGGAAGGAGATTTGCCTTTTACAGAAAATGATGAGAAAGTATTTTCAAGTTACCTTCAATTTTGTGGAATTGGACTCCGCAATGCACAGCTTTATGAAAAAAGTCAATTGGAGGTTAAGAGGAACCAGGTAAATTGGTAAACAGTTAGTTAAGAAAAAATACTTGAAGTCCTATTATTTCACATCCAATTTGATATTATACAAGTTTAATTGTACTGTTCAAAGCTTCACTTCAAATGTTTCAATTCACTTCACTTTTTATATTAGATCCAAAAAGTAGTGAATCACAACGTTGATTGTTTTAGAATTTTGAGTATTATTATTAGCCATCCTAACTTCCGAGAAATTATGTATTTCTTTACATTCATAAAATCATGGAGCTTATTTAATGGATATAATTATTATTTTTATTTATCTTTCTTTGTTTTTTAGGTTCTTCTTGATCTTGCCAGAATGATTTTTGAGGAACAAAGCACAATAGAGCACATGGTATTCCGTATCCTAACACACACTCAGTCACTTATCCAGTGCCAAAGGGTTCAAGTGAGTTGAAATTGGACGTAATTGTTGTTATAACCAATTGTAAGACATGCTCTTGTAACATATTTTATATCTGTACTTTCTTGTTGATATTTAAGCTATTTTTAAGGGTATTTGATATAAATGCTTTTATAATTTCCTAATTAACATAATTCGACAATTGAAATAGTAACCAGGTATATTTTGATGAAACCATATAGGCATACCATATCTTTTCCTTAATTTTTCAGGTTCTCTTATTACATAGGCCAAACATGGGCAGTTTTTCTCGAGTCTTTGATTTTGAAGCAAATGACCTATCTGAAAAAGATCACGAGGAGAGAACAAGGTGACGACACTGACACAAAATGTAATTAGCTTTATCGCTTCGTAGAAAAGAATTCCCCATTTTCAGAGTACACACATTTTCTCCCAAGATACTACTGGAAAAATTTTGGTCTATTATATCAATTTTTAATGATTTTCATGACTACAGTTAATATAATTAGTGCTAAGTACTGTTTAAAAAGAATAATTTCTGTTTTTGAAATCAATTGATTTTTTTTTTCTTTTTCATCAACTTTTTGTAATTCAAAGTTACTTTATAGCTTGTTTTATGGTTAAGTGAAATGTTATTTAACAAAGGACTGAGTTTAATATAAAATATTGATCATTTTATGTTTCATTCTCTAAAGAAAAAATTAGTTGAGATGCTTAACGCCTTGTAATTCCAGTAAAAATATTAAAATCATAAGATTATCATAAATAAAAAAAAACTATTATCTTCTCATCTTAAAGAAAAGCACAATTTTTTACTATTTGAAATATTTTATTTGACTATAATTTGAAGGGAATAAAAAACAATTAGTTTATTTGTTTAACAAGCATATTTAAGGGAATCCATAAAAAAGTGTTCAATTTCTTGGTCAATAAATTCTAAATTTAATTATTTGGTATATATATAATACAGATTTTTTTTAATACTGTTCTGAGCTTCATTTTGCCTTATTCATTAAACATTTAAAACAAATTGCTTATGTTCTTCAATGAAACTGAATTGAAATGGAAATAAGATTAGTTATTAGAAGTAAGTTTACCAAAATTCAATTTATTTATTTTTATTTATAACCTCCATGTTTTAAGACCAATTTCATAGATGCACCTTTAATCTAGATCGTCATTCACGTATTATTATTAGCAAATAAACTGATATTTGTTTTTGTCTATCTTAACATTCAGTTGGATTCTACTTCACTTTTTTTTAGACCTATTTTACTTTGTGTGAGCAAGACTTTTCAGGCTAGATGGACTGGTATTCAATACAATAGTTTGCAACTTTGCATTGGTAGTGATCTATGACTATTTCACAGTTAGAGTAAATTGCTTACACAAATAGGAAAAGTCAATTGTTTCTAAGGATTATTCTGAAGTTCATATTAAACTGCTAGCATAAAAATATAGATAATCAATCATTTGAAATTATGAATCGATAAATTAATTTTATTTTTTAATTTTCTGATTCAAATCTTCCTACCCTAAGGCTAAACCTTCTAATAAGTTCTTAAAATATATGTATTTAAAAATATCCATAAAATTTGAATTGAATTTAATGTAATGTCATTTACAAAGTCTAGAAAAGCCAAAATAGTATTACACAAAGCTTTATTACAGAAGCTGCCTGGGTAGACAGACCCACCTGTGACTAATTCAGGTATGTACTTCTTTTACTTTCTGTAACATTATTATAACTTATTTAGACCATGTTTATGAAATTATTTTTATTTAAGATTCAAATTTTATGGATATTTATAAATAATGTAACCATTTATAGATAATGTTATCAATCGAATGTTTGAGGTCTAAGACCATAAGGAGATGCCAATAAACGTAATAAGCTTAAGAAAATGAAAATTACGGTAATAAAAAAAAAACTATTTATCTAAATTGTTGACTTGTTATATCAAGTTACCCCCTTCATTTAGCTTTTGTGTTTAAATGTAAGTTCGGATACAGAGTGAAGTACTCTTTTTATGGATTTCCTTAAATTGCACTTATATCTTCTCTCCAATAATGGAAAAATATATATTTTATTCAAATTGAAAATTATATGTAACATATTTATATTTTTTCATTTTACAATATAGCATTTATTTAAATTACTTTGCTTGCTAAAATTTCCTTTGCATGCACTCTAAACATTATTTCATTAGTATTGTTGCTTTGTATTTTTCTCTCTTAGTTTAATATCATTTGGCTTGCTCATGTATTTAGATTTATTTAGTTATATAAATATTGAAATAGATTTATATTTTTAGTTTATAGAAATATATTGATAGTGGTTTAATTAGATGAATTAAAAGGATCCAGCCTGCATTAGGTATTGTAATACCTGGAATTAAATTTTTTTAAAATGCATACATGCATTTTTTATTTTTTTTTAATAAGGACTATATTGTTCATGGGAATGAAATCCATTGATAATTATAAATTATAATTGATTTGGGTTTTCTCTCTTATTCCTAATTTGCTTTGGACTTTTTGAGGTTTTACTCATGACATGAGTTTTGAAACTTTTCTTCAAAATCCATTGATTCTATCTAGGAGATGATGAAAATAGGATCGTCCAAAATTATATTTATATGTGTGCATATGTATATATGTACTTGTTTATCTCCGCTTAGCAGTCGTAATTTGTTTTATAAATACTTAATTTGTTATTTTAAATGTATTATGCAAAACTATAGAACGAGTTCATTAACGGCAAAATTGGACTACTGGGTTGGTGGATTCAAAAATTCAAAATATCTCCATTATTATGTGATCAAAAAACGTTATATAACCAATCTTGTACAACTGATGCTGCACAATTGTTGTTTGATACATTTTTTCATAACTCAAGTATTAAGTGAGTTATTCGTAATTTCTTGCTTTCTGTCTTCAGTAACCCCAACTTCTACTAAATGGTTTTTTAATTAGAAATAGAGAATATATGGTGATGGTATCTCTAGTGTTTCATACCAGCATGTGGGAAGTCTTATTTTATGCAGCCCCTCCATGATGGACATTTTAACAGAAGGAATATTATAATTTTTTTTTTTTTTGTGTTGTTCTAAATGTAGCAGGCACTCGGAGTTGATTAAATTATATTTCAAATTTATGTAAACCAAATATCAGAAACAGTAGTCAGTTATTGATATTTTTCAATTTAGGTCAGTGCCTCTGGCTTGCTTTTCTTTTAATGATATTTAACGGCTTTCAACTTCGGTAATTTTTTTTTGCAATTATAATCTAAACATAGAGCTCAAATTTTTTAATATAGGACAGTGAACTCCATTATTTTTAAATGCTCCCTTAGTGTATAAATGGTAATAGTTTTAGTTTTTATGTCATTTAAATTGATGTTAACAAAGTTAATAGGTTTATTTTCTAAGCATTAAACCCATTAATGTGAACTTAATATATATTTACTACCATTGAATACAATTTAACTCAGTATTAACTGGGTAATTGAAACAATAATAGTATAGGTTATTAGGAAATTAATTAATTATTTAAATATAACTAGTTAAGTAATCTTTCACATAAAAAGAAATTTGATCTTGGTGAATTATTGAAACCATTAATTGTTGTTGTATGTAACTTGAATTTAAATTCTGTATGGAACTGATTCTCTATTATGGCCGATTCTGAACTTTATTTGACAAACATGTTTTAAAAAAAAAGTTCAGATTTCATGTGTATGTGAAAGTTTGTATGCGAATACCGAGCTTTGCTTAATTTTGAAATAAAATTTTAGGGAAAATATTCATGATTTTTAAAAAAAAAAAAAAAGTTTTTCTTTGTAATTAATGGTAACCCTAGAGTGGTGAGATTGATTCCCCTCTGGGTAATTGATAATTGTGACATACTCATTAAATAAAATCCTTAGTCCCACCCTGCCTAGCAAAGGTGGCAACCTATAGATAACTTGTCCCAATTAGCTGTAGTAGCACAAAGTGGACGTAAATGGATCATTTTTTTTTTTTTTGATAATTAATAAGCAGTTTTTCTATAATATAGAGCAGGTTATTAACATGTAATCTAACTTTAGTTCTGCCCCATTTAATCCGGAATGAGGAGTTTTAATGTAAATTGTCTGGTTTAGGGAGAGTGTGTGGAACTAACAATCTTTCAATGACTTTTATTTATGTGTGATATAGTTAGGTTTGACCTTATTCTTCTTTTTAAAAAAATCCTTTTCAAAGCTTTTGTTAAACAATTAATATTTTTCCCATTTTTGATATTAATTAACATTAGTAATTTTGCAAATTAGTTTTCTCTTTTATTATAAGCAAATAAAAAGCTTTTTTATTTTAATTACATGATTAAATAACCCTACATGTGATTATTTAATACAGTAAAATGGAATATTTTAGTTTTTAGTAATTATATGTATTCATGTTTAAAAAGAGTATATTTTGCATTAAAAATAAATTCCAAAAATTTATATATTTTTATAGTCACAGTTTAGAACAAATAATATGATAACTCAATTAGTTAAATGAGTTGATATATTTATTATTGGTATTTTTAAAAAATTTTATTTAAATGTTACAGATTTTTTTATAGACATAATTTTGAACTAAAGAAATAATCAATTGGCTAAAGATAATCCATATCTATTATTCGCAATTTTAATTTTTGAATGAATATTTTGAGCTCGCTTGTATTTACGAGTCATACACATTTTTGATGTGTTGTACAGTGCAAAAGTTATGATTATGTTTATCAAAAAATAAAACAAAAATGAAGAGAACTATGTTCATTTAAGAGTAATGGTAAAAACTATAGTCTTCTTAAAAGGCATTAAAAGCTTTGTGTTTTTCTCATCAGATAAATAAATAGCATAACTTTTTTTTTTTTGACAATTGTACAAATACATCAATAAATTCATAAAAAATAACTGAATTTATTTTATTTAGTAATATAATTATTTCATTAATACCTTCAGGATGGCTGGATTAAGGAATGAATTCTTAATCATTTGCATTTCCAATAAATGCATCATTCATTTGTTATTGCCTAAATATATATCTCTATTTACTGGAAATCTATCTTGCAATAATTAAAACCTCTTAATTTTCTTTTCTTTTTCAGCCCATTTGAGAGTAGATTTCCAATAAATATTGGAATAACCGGTTTAGTGGCAACAACTGGTGAGGTAAGGAACTTTTAAACTCTCTTATTAGTTGTAAATTTATGCAAGTCGATAACCACTTTGTTATGTACACAGACCATCAATATTATGGAAGCTTATGAAGACACCAGGTTTGACCCTGCAGTCGATGAAGGTACGGGTTTCAAGCACAAAACTATCCTGTGCATGCCCATCAAGAACTCATCGGGTGATATAATCGGTGTAATTCAGGTATTACAATAAATGGCCTTTGACCCTTTCTCGCCTAGCTTTTGCTTTACTCCCCCCATACTATTTTGGAAGTCTTCATCGTAGTGTTTTTATGTTGCAGCTGGTCAACAAATTTGATGATCTCCATTTCTCAAAAAATGATGAAAACTTTGTAGAAGCCTTTGCTATATTTTGTGGCATGGGAATTCACAATACACACATGTAAGTTATTCACAATTATTATTTCAAATATTTCTATAAACTTATAAAGTAGTAAATAACAATACATATTTGCTTGCAGTTTCTACATTGTAACATATATAAATTAAGATACAGTTATGTCTCTAGGGGAATTTTAATTTAACACTGACTGTTTTGGACATCACAGTTTCTGAAATAGTCAGTATCACAATACAACTCATTCAGATTGATTATTATGTTAACATATAGTTAGGTATCATTGCTATTGCTGTTATTATTAATTAGCATCTACCTTATGCTATTGTGGCTGATTGGGATGGGTTATCTACCCCTTTTCTAGGGGTACTAAGGATATTATTTAGCGAGTTTACCACTAAATTATTTCCTATTCCCTGAGTAGGAATCAAACCCAGAGCCCTAGGTTTCCCATGTGCATTAAAGCCAAGAACTTAACTCATATGGCTAACATGAGCCTCTTCGGGTATCATTAAATGTTAGAAATATTTATAATATAAATTGTGTGGTTTAGTTATTTTCTCCAAAGCCTGAATCAAGAATATAGAAGAAAATATTTAATTTAATTTATATTTTGAATGTTAAACTGTGTCTGTTTGGTTTTCATAATCACTGAACTTGCTTTTCTTCCTTTCTTATGCTCCATTTATTTACCACTCGTGTGAAGTTGTCTTTTTTTTTTAGTCAGAAACTGCAGCCATTATTATTACTTTTGTCATGCAGACTTCTTAGTTTGTCATTCATTTGTAATAAGAATTACAATTTCATTAATCTCTATCATAAACCTTTTCCTATATACATACATACATACATTTATGTATATATCCCTTATCATTCTAGTCAGAAAAGGGCATTAACCTTTAGATAACCTATCCCAATAAGCTATAGTTCCATAAAGTGGTTGTTAACAAATGTATATTTTTAGGTCCTATAGTTTCCAAAATGGTAGCCTTGGCTGCTTTATGTTAATAGTTTCTTACTAAATATTAATTAAATTAATGGCTGAAATGTAGGTGCAATGGGTAACTTATTATTTTTGTTTTATCTTCCTGGCTATATTTCTCTCACATTTTTGTTATCATGCCATTTTTTGTTAAACTATTTTAATTTTAAAGCTAATATTTTGTCTTTCCTAAGGTATGAAAAGGCTGTGATGGCAATGGCAAAGCAGAGAGTTACTCTTGATGTCCTTTCCTATCATGCAACAGCAACACTAGAAGATGCTCAGAAATTAAGGGTATTTTGTTTTCTAAATTCATTTATCTATTCATAAAGTATTCATTAGAGGCAATTTTTATTTATAACAAAAAAAATATTTGTGTAATTCATGCTCATTCTATTTTTGGAATTCATATTTGACTGATGGCCATAGTTATGAGCACACAGTTAATTGTAGAAAAAATGAGTTTGAATGGTGTAGAAAAATACTAGAACTTCTTTTTTTAATTTGCCTAAATTAGATTCATTCATGTGGCTCTCAAATCTTTATTGTTACAGTTTCTGTGAGATAAGAAATGTATGTCAAAAACTAAACGTATTCAGCAATTATTAGAATTGACTTTGGAAATTAATTTGAATTAAGCAAAGCTACTTACTGTCCAATGATTTTTAAAATCTATATTACAATCCTTTCTAGAAAAACATATATTAATTTTTTGAATAGCAAGCACTTAACTGAGAGTTTCCTACACAATTCTAATTTATTTTTTGTTGTCTTTTCAGGCACTAAGGGTTCCTTCAGCTCAAAGTATAGGGCTATATGACTTCAAATTTGATGATCTTTATTTATCAGATGATGATACGCTTACAGTAAGTAGTTTTTATATATTTTTTTCTACCATATTATATATTAATTATATTTTTATATACTAGTTTGTTATTAAAACTTTGTTCTTAGGCATGTCTCAGAATGTTCCTAGAGCTGGACTTTGTCGAAAGGTTCAGCATAGACTATGAAGTGCTCTGCCGTTGGCTTCTCTCTGTTAAGAAGAATTACAGAAATGTTACCTACCACAACTGGCGGCATGCATTCAATGTTGCTCAGATGATGTTCTCCATTCTTATGGTATTTGAATCCAAATGTTCTCATTAAATTTCTGCTTTGAATAATTTAATAATAATATATTTTAATCATAAATGTTATATATTTTTAGTCAACTCAGTGGTGGAAAGTGTTTGGAGATATAGAATGCCTCGCATTGATCATAGCCTGCCTTTGTCATGATCTTGACCATCGAGGAACTAACAATTCCTTCCAGATAAAGTAAGATATCAGTTATTCTGCTTCAAAATAATGATAATGTTCCTTATTTTAAAAATCATTTGAAGATCATTAACCATGTGCTCACTATCCTATTGCTTTCTTAATTTTGATAGTTAGATCATTTGGAAAAAGTAATGATAAATCCACTGACTTAAAACTTGCAATTATTCTACAGTATCTAGTTGCTTTCTGCTTTTGGAGTAAGATCATGATTTATTTCACCGTATTTTGCATATAGAACCTCATTTCCAAATTATACACAAAATTTATTTAAAATATACACATATATTCTTGAGCCTGAAGTATGCTATAATAGAGGGGGGAACTACATCCTGTGGATTAAGGAGAAATATATTTTGTTCTTCTTAAGTATGATTTCCTCCAGTAGGAGGCTTCTTGGAGAGCATGAAATAAAGCAGAGCATGGATGTGAGGCCCGTATATCATACCACAAAGTCCTTGTATGACTGGCACTGGAACATCTTTTATATTTTTTAAATTGTCATTTACAGTCTCAGGAATATCCTAATTAACACCAATTACAAGCCCGGTGATCATTGTCATTGATAATTTTTATATCTAACTCTTTATTTCTGAGTCTAACCTTATATCTCAAAAACAGCCTATGGCACTTCAAGGTGTAGAACTATAAAAAAAATAATTATTTATTGAGACAAAAACTCCATTAGGAATTTCCAAATACTCTTTCAGTATTTGAGTTGTAAAAAAGTTCATATTATAAACAGTTGATTGTTGGTGTGAAAATAACTTTTAATCTGTAGTATTGCTGTTTTGGATTTTATTCTCAGTATAAGTAGTATATTTATTTTTTGTATTATTTCAGAGCATCTTCACCTCTTGCTCAGTTATACTCTACATCAACCATGGAGCATCACCATTTCGACCAATGCCTCATGATTTTGAATAGCCAGGTAAGATACAATTGATTCAGTATAAATAAGTATGGACATGAGTATATCAATTCACTATATAAACATGTAATAAAGTGCATGACTTAATGCCGCACAAATTAGGAGATATAGCTTATAGAATATGTTCCTTAAGTTGATGATTTAATTTTTTTTGCACACTATTGTATACGAAGTTTTCATATTTAAGTAATTAAAGGATGGGACTAAGGATTTTATTTAGTGCAGCATAGGAAAACCTCAGGCATGAAAGATTGATGGTATGGACTATGTACTTTCTAAAATGTTGATGCCATCAAGTCTTAGATGCAACCATGTGGAGTTTGGGGAGGTATACCCATGCTACATTTATTGAGTTTATCACAAAATAAATTCTTATTGCCCAGGAATCAAACACATGACTCTAGGGCTTCTCTTTATTGGAACTATCACCTTAACTCACATGGTTAACCTCAGCTCCTTATTTTTAATTATATATTTCCTATAAAATTAACTCCTTAAACACCTTCTGGGAAAAAAAAATAAACAAGTAAGTGTTCATTATTTTTTATGTTTTTAGGGTAATCAAATTCTTGGCAACCTTTCCCCAGATGATTTTTCAAGAGTCATTAAAGTTTTAGAGGAAGCTATCCTTTCAACCGACCTCGCAGTGTATTTCAGGTAAGTTTTCTTGAAAATATTTTTGAGGAAGTCTTATTACCTATTTAGAAAAGAGAGTAGCAATATGTGGATAATATTAGTCTTTATCTTTATTGCCCTAGAGATAATAATTGCCTACTATATTATAGATTGTTTATGAGTTGCTGTATCATTTGTTTATTTCTTTTGTATTTGAAATAATAACTTAATTTTATTTTTTAAGCAATAGTTTAATTATGCAAATATTCTCTTTATTTTACTGTTAATAATATTTTTTAATAAATCCTCACAACTGGTTATTTTGAGTCTTATATCTAGGGATAAGAAATAACTGTATTTTAAATGACACTTTAACAATATAATCACAGTAAGCACATAAACACCACATATATATTTTATAACAAAAAGTCAGCAACAAAAACTCATGCTGTCAATGTCAATAAGAGCTTGCAAACAATTAAAGAATAGTTATAACTAAAATTTATACAATTAAAACCATTTATACACCAACTTATGAGATGAAAATGTGCTGTCTCAAATTCTAATTATTGTCGCAAATATGATAGTTTGAGAGGGCAGATATTTTACTGATGAGTTTCCAGGGCATATTTTCGATATGAGTCGTGTTGAATAAATAATTAATGTTTTTATCCCTTATTTCTGCTGAGGCTACCAGTTGTTATGAGTGGTTCCAAAACCACAAGTTTCCCACAATTGCTTAATATAGCAGATTGAAATGATGTGGCTTGTCTTCATGACCTTCATCTCTGAGGCTGTAAATTTTCATCCTGCCCCACAGATGTTGCATTAATTAAATAAAAATGAAAATATTTGGTCAACAGTTCATGAAGGGCCCTAGCCTGTCATAATGATTATCAAATTTATAACTAAGTTAGGTATTTTTAAAAAAAATTATTAAACCATAAATGAAGGCAATGCTGGTGGGATTAATTTTCACCAGGAAGAAATATATCACTAATTCATTGTTTTTTTATCCCATTATTTGAGATTAATTTTTTTAACTTCTTTACAATTAAGCTACAGTCTCAATGAACTGAGATTTGTTTGCTTTTCAAAACAATATTTTGTAACACATTTTCAAAGAAAAGCATGAAAGAACAGTGGCTATCTATAATTTCTTCCTATCCAATTGATTAAAAGCCTGTGAGACAACAGTAGACATAATTTTCTGCTGAGCTGAAATCTAATGTTTATTATTATTTTTGACAATATTATTTAAAACTGTTACATCTAGTAACAACTTAGTATACCCTAGAACATGTAATGTAATGTTAAATATGGTTTTGACAGTAAGAAGTATTGTTAACCAGAAGTTATATCTAACATCAATGATGAGTCAACATTTTTAGAATTTTCTTTATATTTATATTTTTTCTGTAATAAGAATGCCATGAGAAAAAATAAATTCCTAGCCCATACAATTAATCTGTTACTTTAATGCTCAACTTATAAAATTGCATGTAATAAATATCATCGATTGCAGGAAAAGAGGTAGTTTCTTATCACTGGTGAATCAAGGTCGATGGAATTGGGAGAATGAAGAGGACAGGGAACTGCTTAGGGCAATGATGATGACTGTCTGTGATCTTGCTGCCATCACCAAGCCTTGGCACATCGAAAAAAGGGTACATCTTTCATTATTTCAAGCCATATCATTTGTTTATGCTTAATTTCCCATAAAAACAATTTTTCTGAATGTTTTTTTGCTAACCCTACTTCAAGGTGGCTGTACCTGTCATGTCCATGGCTGCTTTCTCCATCTACTTTTCAAGCTTTCATCGGTAGTATCACTGTGTCTCTCTAAAACAGTGTTTTTGAAGGAAAATGAGTATTGTTATAAAGATCGAGATTTTTGCCTGAAGAGGGTTTTATAATGACATAAATTAACGTTATCATTGAAGTTTTGATAGCCAGTCTTTCCACTAGTACCCTACTGTAAAAAAAAATGGGTAATTATTTAGGTTATAAGAGAGATTCTCATTGATGGCCCATGGATGCTGTGTGGATTTTCTCACTACAAAACAATCCAACTTGAGGTTCCAAATTATTGTTTGACCAGTGACTGAAGACCAAATCAATATGGCAAAGTTAGGATTTTCAAAAACCAGTATAAGAACAAGTAAAAGAACATTTGCATATTAGAAGGATGAGTGTCATATGAGTTTCAACCATTTTTTTTTTTTTTGGTGTTATAAAAATATTATTGTGGTATAGCTCTTGCCCAAAGAATATCTTGTGCTCAATCCTGATGGAGACGATGAAATATTTATTATTAGGGCTCACTAGATGTTGGGTCCTTAGCATCATAGACTACACCCATGACTTTCCATTCTAGCTCTGCTTTTGAGTCTTAAGTTTTATTGGGGTTTTATTTACTGGAGACAGATTCTCAAAATAAATGCTCAGCCCAATTCTGACTAGTTTCTACATCTTACAATTAGGGTAGTTTTAGTGGGTCTATAACGGTTTAAAAGAGGGTTTTACTGATTAGAAAAATTGATAATATCAGGGGTTTGGTGTTTTTCCTAATTGTTTTAGCAGATTTCCCTTAAGGGAAATCAGCTATTGAGGCTGTACTCATGACGGAATTTTCAAAAGTTTTCTTCAAATGTCCATCGATCCTACCTAGTAGATGACGAAAATGAAGTCCGTTCAAAACTGTATAAATATATATATATATATATATATATATATATTTGTCTGTTACCGCTCTAGCGGTCGCAATTTTTGTTTGATCGGTACTAAACTCGATATTTAGTCGTTTATGTAAAAAGAAAGATCAAGTTCGTTAATGGCTGAAATCGGACCAGAGGGGGGGTTTAGAGGGGAGGATTTTCGAAAATTCGAAATATCTATGTTAGTATACGTCCGATCGAAAAAGTGTACAGAATCAATCTCATTGCAAATTAAATTTACTATAAATATTGTCATACATTTATTCTCTATCTTGCATATTAACCGTGTTATTTGCATTTTTATTAAATCTGGGTGGCTGACGGACGAGTGACTTTCCCGCCAAAAGCTAGTTGGGCCGTTTCCTTGACTGCTCGACTCTTGAAATTTCTCTATTGTATAACTTCACTTGGGAAATGTGCTTAGTTCACGCATCCCCTGCGTGACGGACTTTTTGTATTTTTCACAAGGAAAAAAAACTATGCATGTTAAGTTTACCAGTTCTTACAAAGAAAGAATTCATGAAAAGATTGGGTAAGGATTGCTTCATGTGCAAGGTCTGTGCTCCTCATCAAGAGATACATGTCATAAAACAAATACCTACTTCAGAGATGTTGGAATGAATGATTAATACTTGTCCCTAATGGAATAAATTCTTGGACTTATTAGGGTTTATTAAACATACATACATACGTGTCCCAAATTATTGTTTTGTTTTTTTAGTCATTTACTTCTTTGTATTTTTATTTATTATTTACATTTTTATGTCTATGCCTTAATTTTTGTTTTCACGTATTCATAAGGGTTTTTAATTTAATTTTTTTTAAGCAATTGTTCTTAAAATTTCAGCATGATTGGTTGATTATTTGCACGTAGTCAGCAAATCATCAATGGTGCTCTGCCACAGTTAATTTTAATAAAGTTTACTTCTTCTTTTCCAGATAGCAGAGTTGGTTACCAGTGAATTCTTTGAACAAGGAGATCTTGAGAGGCACGAATTAAACATTACTCCAATTGTAAGTTTCCATTCTTTTCTTTCAATTTTATACTGCTTTATAAGTGTTTTTATGAATATTAATTAAAAAATACCTGTTGCTTTTGGAGGATATAATGAACAGAGAAAAAGAAGACCAGTTACCAATGATGCAAGTCAATTTCATAGACTCGATTTGTCTTCCAATTTATGAGGTATGTGTTACATCCTAAAATTTTAGTATTATTCTTTTCATTTATTGAGGTTTTATAATTTTTAATCGCCATAAATTATAATATTTTGATTGAAAATTCATTACCAATATCACACATTAATCTAATGAAATTTTATTTAAAATTGAATGTGATTGTTAAATCTTTTTATATTCTTACAGAGTGATTGTGACATCAAGTTTAGAGTTTACCTATTTCAGGTAGATGTGAATTTAAAAATGGAAATTTATAACCTCAAACAATAAATTTTGAATTTTTTATGTGTGAATGAGTAATTAAATGATGAATAGTTGAAACAATAGTACAAGAGATTGGGGATATATAAAAACCTATATTAACCTTTATGATAAGGGATTCTTGATTGTCGTATTAGCTATATGAATTTTTTTTGGAATCAATTTCCTTCCCGGCAGCTATTATTTATTGAAAGGTTCATTAATTAAAATGAAAATCTTTAGTCACAACCTGGCTAGAATAGGGTGAAGGTAACATCCCCCAAGTAGCATAAAGAGGGCTTGTGTGTATGTTTGTATATATAACATTAATTATATAACAATTCGTTTTTGGGACCTAAAAATATCACTAAAATATGTATGTAAATTTAAACGGATCTTATTTTCATCATTTTCAACGTCTTATCTTGTAGTGGATATTTAAAGAAAGTCTGAAATTTCCTTTTCTATCTTTAATAACATAAAGCCCTAGAAACAACTATTATTTTTTTGAATATTTATTGACTTATTTACCCTATGATTAAATTTCAATATCTTCTATTGTTTCTACTTCAGATCCCCTAATTTATACTAACTTTAATTTATTATTACATTTTACAGGCATTTGCTGAGTTATCGGAGGCCCTAGTGCCACTAGCTGAGGGAGTTCGGCGGAACAAGGAGCATTGGTTACGAGAAGCTGACCCTAAAGCGTAACAAAACATTACCTTTTTAATATTAATTTGAATGACCCGTTATTTCTCACCCTTCACTTTATTTTTGTAAATGTTTAATTATTTATTTTAAATGTGAATAAACTAGTTAGATAAATTCAAATTTTCGCTGTTTGTAATTGTGTTCGACATTCACAAAATATTGAGAATTTGAAATTTTATATTTATTATGTCGTCATGTTTTTGATAAATTCATAACACTTGCAATTGTTGAGATAGGGTCAATTGTAAAGTAATTGTATAAAATTTGTATTTTGTAAATAAAAGTGTATTGTATTTAAACAGTTTATATATATGTATGTATATGTAGCCTTGAATAAGAATATCAGTTGTTTTATAAACAATTTAAAAGTCTCTTGTACAAATATAAATAAATATGCCTATTGTAAATTTATTTAAAAATGCATTTTAAATTAAAATTTTCTTCCATCCACATTTTATTTTTTCTCCATATCTACTGGACTGTTTGACGATTATAAATGAAATAAAACAGCTTTTTGTCATGAAAGTCAATTGTGCCATGCAAATAATAGCTACTCATGTTATATTAACCATCAAATTGGCTCAAAAGTTATAATTTAATTTTCTCTACTGAATTTAAATAAATATTTGCTTATTTTAAGTACTTATCTTCCATCAGATCTCAAAATGCTATGTGTAATAGTTCCTATCTCTGGATTCTGTTGGAAGCTATTCTTTTCGTATTACTAAGCCCCCTGATGGTCAGTGACTGTAGCATATTTTTTGTAGCAGATTTCCCTTAAGGGAAATTAGCTATTGAAGTCATACCCATGATGCAATTTTTAAAAAACCAAACTTACTGCAAATTAAATATACTATAAGTATTGTTATATACATTTATTCTCTATCTTAAATATTAACCGAGATATTTGCACTTTTCAGCAAAGCCCCACTTCTTCTCATGTTACATAAACAATACTCTGTTATATAATAAACCATATTATTCAAAGCTTAAAAATACCAAATATTGTTTTCAAAAGACCTTTATTATATGAGATACATCCAAATATGTTCGGATGACCCCCCCCCATGTTAAGTTCATGGACTACTCAAATTTGTTTGAGATAAAAATTATTCTGATTCATTTTAAATTACAGTACTAGATATAGTAAATAGTTTTCATTTAAAATTAATATGTTCTGTTATATTTCAGTAATTGTTTTTCTTTCCGTTGAGAGGTTGGCTGGCCTGTCTGTTTACATTTTAGAGCTTCCCATCCGATGGCTATTAAAATTGATTGAAAGATTTCATATTACCGTTGTAATTTAATCACATTGGTTTTGTGTTACCAGTATGTAGATTTATCTATTGTTAAACTTTACGAGGGAAATCTGTTTATTTTACACAGCTCTTGCGTGGTAGACTTTTTTCTAATATTTTGGACCTTCCACACTGCCAACCAGTGAAGAAATTCAAACCATACTCATTGCTTATCGTTCTAGTCAGTCTACAGAATTAACCTGTTGAGAATTCTTACACTCCATGATCTCTGAAGCACCACTACAACATAGGATTTTGGAACATGGGTGAATTTTTCTATAAGGAAATAAAAAAGCCTGAATGACAATTTAAGACCCTAAACAATCAAACTTGCACGCACATACATACTTATAATGACACTGCATCTTTTTGTGCGCATATCTGTATAAGCGTGTATGAAAGTATATGTGCATGCAAAGATGTGTTAATTTTGAAGTAAAAAATAAATATATTGGTTGAATCAACATTGGTCTATATGAGAACACTTAAAACATTCCGATCTTTGGTCTGTAATGCCACCACAACTGCTGACCCTCGTCATACACAAAATGATCTAAATTTCCTATCACCTTTTTCCTCTCAAATGTCACAATTATTTGTAGCAATGAAGGAAGTTATTATTTTTTCTAATTACAAAAAAATAGGAATAATGATATATTTATTCAATTCATACAATGATATTCCTTTGTAACAAGTTGGAGAGCATTTTTGTACTATTATTACATTTATAATCTTCTTTATTTTTGGTTTTATTAAGAAAAGGTAAGTAAAAAACCAATTAAGTTTAGAATAATTGTTGCAGTCCTAAAATTTTACATTTATGTATTACAATATTTTGACTTCCAACTCCTGAGCACCAAATAGATTACTTATCAATTATATCAATGCTGGTTACCCCCTCATTTCTATGGAATGCAAAGATGATGAAGTCCTTATATTTTGTTGGGAAACAATTTATTTGACCCCATAAACAGTAAGGGTACTCGTATTCATCCAATAGCCACCCCATCCTGCACACTTAAATACCTTGTGCAATTATGCTATGTTTTCATAGTTACGACAATATTGAAAAATGTGAAACAAGTCTTCTTTGGAAAGATGTGCCTTGCAGATTTCTCCTGGTTAAATAGCGTATGAATAATATTGTTTATTAAGAACTTCTTGAAAGGTTCTGATGTTCTTAATAGTATAATAGTTTTGCAAACTGGGAGAGTAAATTTATTTTTAAATAAGTTTTGAGGTATACGTGGGATAATCCTGTTCTTTATATAAGTTTAATTTCACTATTATTAATATCAGAATTTTTGAGTCTGATTAATTAATAAGATTAAATGCGAATTTTGATTTAGGAATGTCCCTCCATTGCTTTTTTGAAAATAATTTTTTTATTTACTGTCAAAGGGCCAAAAGGTAGCAATGAAATTCAACCATTCTAATCACAGAGAATTTGAGTAAATATTTATAGATAGTCTTTTAAATATACATCATGTATGCACTTTTATTAGAATTAAAAGGTTTTTCTTTTATTTTTAAGTCATCTGGAGACCCCTATTAAATATTCAATTCAATGCTCATTGCATTTTTACAATAGACACATAATTAAAAAAAAACGAATTATTATTATATCTTTAACAGTTGTAATATCCCTTTCTCTCTCTTTTAATCACCTTTAATTGGTTAGTATTTTATTGTAACAACATATTATTACTTGTTCCTATGTTGTTACTTGTTGTTATATTTTTGTCTTGTAATTTTGAATTAATTCAGTCATAAAGGCAACAAATTGATCTTGTTCCTGTAAGAATAACTTAAGACCAATTACTATTGTTGTGGGTAAAATTTCAAATAAAAAAGTTATTATGCAATAATTTATTTTATTTCCATCATATAATATTTTTCAGTACAATAATACCCAAAACAAATCACCAATCACAAATTAGAAAAATACATACAAGGTATTTTGCTTTGGTATCCTCAGCCTTATATTACACAATAAAAATTAATGGATACAAATAGTTTTTAGAAAACGTTTTGTGCATTCATACAAATTGGATCAGTCCGTGAAATAGGGATTTACTGCTCCATCTTCTCTTCTTGCTTTTCAGCGGTCTTAGCCTTGACAGCAGGTTGCTGTGTCTGGGTGATGGGGATTGAGCGGCCACCTTCAGGAGCGGGCAATGCCTGTAATTATTACACAGTTTTTTTTATTATATCCTTCATCATAGCATGATTATGCATAGTTATAAAAAATATAGTGTGTGTGTGTGTGTGTATGTGTATATATATATATATATATATATATATATATATATATATATATATATATATATATAATTTAATAATATGAAATTTAAAGCATTCTACTCTATTCTTCTAATCTATATTTACAATAGACTTTTGGGAAAACTTTATAAAACATTACACTTTTATTACTAGTACTGAGTGCTAAAATGAGTTCAAATGTAGTATCCCTCATATATATTTTTTTTCCTAACCAAGAATGGGCATTTTAATTACATAAATATAAAACTTTCATATATAGAATGTGAAACTCGTTAACTATTCTATTTTAAAAAATACTGAACTCAATAAAATGAAGTGAATGAATTTTTGTTTAAATACGGGAGTCTAAATAGTAAGATGTCTAGCTGATAAGATAAAATTTGAGGAAAATAAATGGAATTGTCCTTCATTAAAAACTAAAACAATAGTAATAAAAACTACAAAGCAAAATTGTACTTCTAGAAAGATAGTACAGAAAAAAATGAGACATTATTAGAAAAATGTAACCATCTACGGGGCGATAAACACCAATTTAAATGAACTTTATATCTTTCTTTTTCAATATAGCAGCTTAAGTATTTTTTCAGAGCAAATGCCTTTTAATAAAAGGCTGGGGCTTAAAATATTTAGAAAAATAAAATAAAATGACAATTATACCTTCTTTGGAGCTTTCAGAGTGAGGACGCCATCAGAGGAAAGGCTGGATTCAATTGCATCCTGGTTTACATCCTCTGGGATCTTGTAACGCCTGGTAAACTGGCGAGAGATGAACCCATGTTGGTCTGAGCGCTCCTCATGCTTCCCGTCGACAACCAAATAGCCATCGGTTACCTTCACCTTCAGTTCCTCTGGCTTAAATTGTTGAACGTCGAGGTTCACTTTGAATTCGTTTTTGTCTGAAGAGATAGTAGACACTCCTGAATCGCTGACTCCCATGCTCCTCCATGGACGAAGATATCCACATCGGAGAGGGCTGGCCTGAAAAAAACAAAAAACATTAATATAAAGTAGTAGAGCTAAAAGGTTTAAAGAGATGGATAGTAATCCACTGCACCCAATGATAGTTTTTAAGACAGAAATGATAAGGGTTAACATTCAGAAAACATTTTCATCAGAGAATTCAGCTTGCTAGACTAACTACAGTAACTACAGCACAAAATTAACTGCAGAACCTTTATGGCTCGATCCCCTCATGGCACCTCCCCAAGGACACATATATATATATATATATATATATATATATATATATATATATATATATATATATATATATATAAAATTGTAACCTCTGTCTGTACATTGATTTTTTTCGCGAAATTTCACGATAACTTTTCGTTTCACATGCCATAGACACCATAACTGCATTTTGTTTCTTTGGTGTCTGTTTGTTTGTTACCTTTTCACGCATAAACGGCTGAACCGAATTTTATGAAACTAGGTATGTATATTACTACTAACCCAACTTAGACTTTAGGCTATATTAATATCCTCTGTGACGAACAGGAGTGGGGGTTATAAGGGAAGCCAGAAATTAAAAAAATCGATATTTCGTTTCCTATTGGTTTTACGGCAAATATGAACATAACAAAAGTTGTTTATTTTGTTATTTAGAGTAACTTTTGTTATATACACTTTTTTCGTATACCGAATTATAAACGAGATATACGCTAAAACCTATAGAGGAAGTGAACAATTTTATTTGGGACAAAAGACCCAACCGAAATAAATAAAACTCGGTATCTGTATTAGCACTAACGCTTTCATTATAACAAGCCATACCAACATTTCTAGGGACGGGCAGGAGTGGGGGTTATGAGGGAAGCCAGAAATTAAAAATAGTGATATTTCGTTTCCTATTGGGTTTTCGGCAAATATGAACATAACAAAAGTTGTTTATTTAGTTATTTAGAGTAACTTTTGTTATATACACTTTTTTCTTATACCGAATTATAAACGAGATATACGCTAAAACCTATAGCGGAATCATCTATTTTATTGGGCGCTAACGATTGAACCGAAATTAACAAGACTCAGTAGGTGAATTAGCATTAATTCTTCCATGATTATAAGCTATATTAAAATTTTTATGTCCAGACGGGAGTGGGGGTTATGAGGGTGGCCTGAAATGAAAGATTATGATATTTCGTTTCCTATTAGATTCTCGGCAAACATGCACATAAAAGTTGTTTATTTTATTATTTAGTGTAACTTTTGTTGCATTCACTATGTTCGTAAAATGAAGTAAACACGGGATATACGCTAAAACTATAGCGGGAGTCATTAATTTTATTAGTGCTTATTTAAGTGTTTTTAATGAATGAATATTATGACAAAAGATTTTATGTTTTAGTCACATATGATAACTCTATATGTTATTATTATTATTTATTAACGTCCACTTTTTGCAACTTAGGCTAATCGGGACGGGTTATCTACAGGTTACCACCCTTTTCTAGCCAGGGTGGATTTTAGGACGTTATTTAATGAATTTCGTCACTAAATAATTTCCTTTGCCCAGGCAAGAATCGAACTCGCCACTCAAGGTTTACCATGTGAGATAAAGGTCAACGCTTTAACTCGCATGGCCAACCTGAGCCCCAAACTCTATATGTGATGATATTTATTTCTCCTAGAAAATAACATTGCTATTTATTTCCAATAGAAATGCAAACTATAAGAGCATTTCCGTTATTTAATTTTTATAATGTATTATTTAAACAAAGTCATGCTGAACTGGCACAAAGAGTGATAGCGGAAGTTATGGGATCATACTCTTTGGTTCTGCTAATATATTATCTTATTTCTGATATCTTGATGTTATTGAAACAAATATGTACCAACATAACAATTAGACGTTAATGGTAATGTTATTATGAAAAAAGACAATATCCATTTAAATTTGATATGATTTAAAGTATTACTTATTTTGCAGGGACGGCTACGTTTTCTTCCCCTCACCTATATTTTTGAATATAAATGAAATTATTTTTAGGGTAATACTATTATTTAATTCCATCAGGTAGATAAATTATTAAAATAATACTTCGAATCAATATTTTAAGGAAAACTATGGAGATGCTGAAGCGGATGGAGGCTGGAGCCTAATCAGTTAATTGAGTTAACTTATTTCCTGTCAAATGGTGGCATTACTGGAAGTGATTACCACTGAGCTCTACTTTTACGAATATAATCTATTGTGCAAAACTATGCTTAAAGTATATGTGCTCGGATTGGTATAGGATATTTAATTGTAATAAATGCTATCCACGATTATGGTTTGAAGTATTCAGAAAGGTGAGTTAAAAAGTGGAGAGGTATAGATCAGGAACAGGTTTTTATTTATTTTTCAAAATTAAAATTTCTCATCTATACATCGCCCGCCTGACCCTCACGGGAAACAATGATTAGGGACTTATTTTCATTTATTCTTGAAATATTTTTTTTTTTCTGTAAGTCGCCTTGCTCAAAAAAAAATACTATTATCATTCAGCCTCAAATGATTTCCCGAGCGAAGCCGGGTACCTTAGCTAGTATATACATATATATATATATATATATATATATATATATATATATATATATATATATATATACACACACACACACATATATAAACACACAAAACCATCAAACTAACAAATTTAAAATACTTTTAATTTTTTTTAATACCATAATATGAAAGGTTCCAGAAGAGCCTAGAAGGAAAGGCCAACCATTGGTATTTAATTTAAAGAATATAAACCTGTAGGTTAGTGAATTTAGTCAACTAAAGCCTGAGGTATTCGAGGACAAACATAATACATCTTTTTCCCTATTTCCAGTGCTTGGGCTCAAGGAATACACTCTATCCGAATATCTATCCATTAATAGATGGAACCACACTGGTTAGATTGTTTCTTACACTTGGTCGTTCACAAAGTACAAGAAAATTGTTGGAATCATAAAAAAATAAGACTATCAAGTTTTGTCATAATAGACTTCACAAAGAATAACGGGGTGTATTTTCCAATTAATAAAAAGTATTGAGTTCAAAGACACACTCAAGGTGATCTCTAGCATTAAAATACTCAAGACTGGAAAAAAATAAATAGCTTCCCTCAATAGTGATGTTTTATGAACAAAATCTGGAAAATGAGAAATATAAAGTTTACAAATGATCAATTAGTATATATATCGCTAGGCGAGTAAGTTGGAGCAGGGCAGGGGTGGCTTTCACTCACAGCTGCTGATTCCTTAGAGCTGCAATTACCTCCTATTTCTCTTCTAAAATGCTACAGGGTTCTTACTCAGCATTTAATCTAGACATTTTCCACTATCTAGAGGGGGGGAAATGCATATGCGAAAATGTAGATTTACGTAACGATTAAAAGTTATCTGAAATCCTTTATATACCTAAAATATTATTAGCTCAATAAACTTATGATGCTATACTAGCTATCAAATTCTTGAAAAATATCTCAAATAGGGGCAACTTTGGGAGGGGTGGTAGAGTCTACAACAGGTTGCTTAAGTCTACAATTGAATTTTTGTAGAAGCGCTCAAGGATAAAACTTCCAAGAAGGAATCTGGAAGAATTGACAACAGCTCCTATACGTGAATGCCTTTTTAATCAGGTTGATCAAAAAATCAATTATTATTTATTTATTAAACATACGAGAACGGATTGTAGAAAGGATTTCAAAAATTTGTAAAACAATGACATCTTGGGTTTTGAGAAACTTCGCTTGGTTTCAAAGCAAGAGTTCGGAAATAGATGCTGCGCATGACCCAACTACTATCGTCATTATCTGCAACGATCTTGATTTCGAGTGTAACAGCACACAACTTATACAAAATAACTTAACATCAAAAAATTTCAAAGAATAATATAAATGAGACAGCACCATTTAAATATAATAATAGTACGTGGCCAAGATAGGAAAACAATAAACCA
The DNA here is from genome assembly GCA_019009955.1 of Riptortus pedestris. Lineage (NCBI taxonomy): Eukaryota > Metazoa > Arthropoda > Insecta > Hemiptera > Alydidae > Riptortus > Riptortus pedestris. The sequence goes on along the minus strand of CM032232.1, from coordinate 46,512,675 downwards.
TTATCTCGATTCCTTCGAAAACAATATTCTAAAAATTAATCTGTTAACTAAATTACTACGAGGCCAAAAGTAAGGAATCAGCTTCAGTCAGTAAAATATTTTTCATGCTTAGCGACTTGAAGAGAAGTTAATACTTGTTGGTAAGTGGTTTAATTGGTAATCACTTTAATTTAAGAATATGAGGCAGCTGAAATAATATAAGAAGATAAAATGTAGCCATATGGTGCATCTACCGGCTCTGGAATTCATGGAAGTGATAAGGAAACAGACGCACTTGGAGTGTACTGATAAGACAAGAGCCGATTATTTTGATATCTTTACTCGATACCTCCACACGTCCTTCCTCTTTTTTGAAGGGAATCTGAATTCAAACGAACCGACAAATCACTAATGCACAGGAGTTTCTTTCACTTGTAATGGAACGGAGATAAATTTAAAGCGTGAGAATCTATCTGAAGGTAACAAAGGGAAGGCCATGGAATAGAGGCATTGTTACAGATAGGAAGGGCTCGGATATAATAGATCTAGGGTCAATATCCTATGAGGGCTTGGCCTAGGGAAGGGCGGATACAATCTGCTATTCTGAAGGGAGCCTACTAGACACAATGCATCTGCCCAAACAGCTGGCAAAGGGAGGAAAGCCAAGCCCCTTCCAAACAACCTGACCTCCATACAGTACTTTAAAGGGTCCATATAGGAACCCCTCACTGCCTACCTATTTAAAGCACTTTAAAAGGCTGGGGCAAAACATATTATTCCACTAGCTGTCGGGAATACGAATTATTCTTAAAACAAATCCTTGTTCAGTCATTGGTCCTTAGTTTAAAGGACCAATGACTAGGAATAAGACATTAAGATATAAATGATAGGATTATACTTTCCTGCTTACACTATACTCCTTCCTATAAGTAACCTGTCAGTTTAAAACAGGAAAGGTGTAAACATGCTATAGAATTTATATTCAAGATAGAATGTTGGGCAAATTAGATTTCTCAAAACCTAATACATTTTCCACAATGTAATGTTATTTATTAACTTCCACATCATGCTACTTAGAGTACTTAGAATGGTTAGGTAACCTACAAATTACTGCCCTTTTCTAGCCAGGGTGAGACTAAGGATATCATTTAATGAGCTCTGCACTAAATAAATTCCTATTGCCCAAGAATTTTCGACAAGAGGTTCTTTAAATCCTAGCCTGGTGCTGAAATTTAATTTCTTTAAAGGTCCTAAAGAATAAGTATCACTTTAATGATGAAATCTCAAAGTAAAATCTTTCTGACTTCTAGAAAGTAAAGTCTGTAATGCAGAGGAAAAATAAAATAAGGATTGTAATCTCTATTTATCCACTAGCAAGAACCCCGTGTGGAGAAAACTTGAAAATAAAAGCAAAATTCACTTAGCCGTAATCAAATATAGGCAATATTTAAAGGAAAACTGAATTAAGGGGTTGCTTTACACAGAAAAGAAAGCCCTTTAAATAAAATTGTCATCTAAAAATGAAATTTTACAAAAGATTTCAGGAGTGTTAATGTTAGGAGAAGGGTTCTAACATCTCACCTATGCTAATTAGTTTCGTAATGCTTTGAGAGATCAATGATAGAGGAACAAATATTAAAATTAAAAAGTCTTAATTTCTGATTAATAAATAAAAAAAAAATTGTCCATTAGATTTAACAAATACCAGAATAGTAACACACCAGAAACACACAATTGTATATCATTTATATTAGCACACAGAAAAAATGCCCTTAGAAAATGTTCTCAAGGTATTAATAACTGAAATAAAATTACTCAAGTAATGAAAAATGAAAAACAACTAGTAATCAACAGTTATTTGCATAATTAAAATGAACAGTGGATAGTCAATAATTATATGTTGAGAGGCAAGCATAGCTTTCCTTCAAGTTAGATCTAGTCTAGCAAAGTTAAAATATCTATATTGCAAAAAACCTGTATACACCACACATTTCTTAATGCATTTATGATTTTAATATTCTTTAGTATGTTGACCACATAGGACATATAAAAATGTTAGTGAGAAATAAAGAATAACAAAATCATAAATATCTCCATTTCTTCACAGGATCAAAATGTTACAGAACACAATTTATGGAAACTAATTTTTAGAATTTATTAAGGACAGAGAAATTTGTTATTTAATATTTTAGTTTCTATCTAATCCCTATCTTCTCCCCTTCAAGCAATATTGCTGGTTAATGAACAGAAAACAAAAATTGTTTTTAATGGTAATGGATATTCCATTTTAAAGTTATTTTGCTAATGGGCACACACAAGTATACACATTTGAACGAATTGTGTTTTGGTAAGTTTAGCATATCTCCTAAACTGAAAAAGGACCCCTTCAAAAAAAAAATATATAATAATAAAAAACCTTTAAAAGTACAAGATGGTTTATTTATGAATCATTTATTTTAAATTGGTTATTTATGAAATAATATATTTTCAATGGCAATTTTATTTTGTAATTTAGAATAAAATAATTATCACAGAAAAGACAGAGATAATTTAAAATTTAGAAATTCTGAAAGAAGTTTGTATAAAACATGGCTGCAATATATAATATTGTACTTACAAGAAGAGAATGTGCTGGATGTAGTGCGGCATCATTAAGGAGTCCCAGGCCGAAGTTCTGGTCGTAGAGATCAGCAAATGGGTTCCTCCTGTAGTCATCGAGCATTGCGCTTACAAATGGTAAGAGAGACATCTGAAAAACAAAATACATATCAATAACATATCAAAAAATGTTTTAAATAAAAGAAGGATGGACTCTGAAGAAGAAAAAAATACCTTAAAATTCGATCTCCCTCTCTGTGTATATATATATATATATATATATATATATATATATATACTCAGAGAAAGAGAATATTTTCAAAATTCTTAAAAAGGAACTTCAATCTTATTTTACAAAAGTAAATCAATTTAGATTACATGAGAACACATAACTTACTGGAATTACTATTTATTTAGCAATTTTATTTGGTTATTATACACAATGAACTAATTTTGATCATGAGATATTTTTCAAATTCAACGATTAACAAGTACAAGAAATATTATTATTGTTCAACTATCTAATATGATTATTAACAGCTATCAAAACAGTTCTGAGACACTAAGTTGTGTTTCCTCAATAGGAAATATTAGAAATTTAAAATTATGGTTAAATAATTTAAGTTGTAGAGAATTTGATTAAGAACCCCATGACTAATAAAAAAAAATATTTGAATAAAAAAAAAAAGAAGTATTTAAATTAAAAGTTTTTATTAACTCTCGGTTTAGGTTTAGTTATTTAAAATAAAACTATGATTATGAAGACACCGGAGTAATTGGTTCAGTGAATTGTTATAATAAAACCATAAGGTGAAGAGTGCCAGAAGGATTAAGAGATTAATCCTATGAACTTTGTACCAGAAACCTCAGGATTCTAGCACCTTTGGACTGAACATGCGGAGACAAGAATAAGCAAGATTCTGCATGCAATTAACAAGTTTTATTTAAAGTTAAAAAAAAAGAGAAGGATAAACTGCTCAAAAATAATCTCAACCTTAATTAGTCTTTTAAAATATATAAATTGCCAGATTAATTATAGAATATGGGAAATATTACAATTTAAGGTTGACTTTTAAAGTATTTTGAACAAAACTTATTGCTTAATTAAAAATTTTTTCTAGCACATTTTACATATTTCTTTAATAGTATAAGAACCATTTTTCAAAATTTCATAATTAAAATTGAGAAGTTAGTTGAATAGTGTGTTAAAAATAAAAACGATTTATAAAGACGAATGATTAAAAGTATTTAAGAATATTATGGTTTAACATTTTTTAAAGTTCATAACTAAAATTGAAAAATACAATTGGAAAGTAAAGATAAATTGTGTGTAAAAAATAGAAAAGAATAGCAAATTAAGAAGAAAGATTAAATATATTATTATTCAAAAACTTTTTAGGAAATAATTATAAAGATCAAGTTATAGCAAAATGATAGAAGAGAAGAGTTTAATATTACTTGTTAATAAAGTGAAAAGATACAACAAGAAAAGTATACCTTTGATCAAGTTGATAGAGCGTGGTGCTTCAAGATGCTTGCCGACTAACACCGGCTCCTCCTGGGAGGGGGTATATATAGAGCTTCAACCCCTCTTCGCCCCTCGCCCATCCCCTCTTCCAGGCCCTTCTCCCCCTGTTCTAGGCCCTTCTAGACAATTCCATGTGGGTCTTTTATATTTTTTTTTGTACTTTTTGATAATATTTTTGACAATTTATTTACTAGGAGTGCATTATTATTTTTTCCCTTATTTTTATTACTTATAGGTAAAAGAAAATACTATACCCAAAGTGTTTTATAGACACAAATTAAGTGTTCAGTCCAGAGATCATCTAAGTATTTCCATTATTATTACTTTTGTAATAGACTTATTATGTTAGAACATTCCTTAAATTACTATGAAAATGTAAGCTAATTTTAATTCCTTTATGTTAAAAACCATTCAAAAGCTATTCATATTTTTATGTCAACAAATTTTCCTTTTTTAAAGTGCTGGACAAGACTGTGGAGTATACTAAAGAAATAAGCCAATTCTCACATTATTAAAAATTTCTCTGCTCTCATACTGTATTCTGTGTACTAAACAGTGATTTAAGGTGTTTTTGGTTCTGACTACAAATTCAAGGTACATACAAACAAATTTCAGGTATATGATACATTCATCTTAAGCAAATTGATTTACTATCCAGGGTGATTTTATTTAAACATAATGGTTTGAATAAATGATTTTTAGATTCACTCTTCCACCATGCTGAATTATTTTGTAGCATTACAATTCAAACAAATCTCATTTCTCATCATTCTATAACAGGTATTTAACCACATGTCCTGCACTTACCTATTAAAATTATTTCTTAATTCTTTTGGTGTATTCATTATTTGCTGATTACTAAAGAATCTATTCAAGAGAATTGAAAGAAAAAGAAGTGATCGTATACTCTTTTTTATTTTAATTATCACTAGCTTGAGTATTTTTATATTCAGTCTATGCAGCTTTAAAGATATATATTTTCTTACAATTGTCAAGTGTAAACCTGTATAAGATATTAATATTCATAACAACTTTATTTTTTTAATTACATTCATGAAGGATAATTTCAACCTTCATTATCTGAGTGAATTTCCTGTTTTATCAAAGCTTGAGAACTAGCCATGTGCATTATTTAATTGGTTTATATGGGTGTTGACAACAAAACTATAATTAAATATTAGTGAAATTGAATTCCATACATTACACTTTATTATGATATATATATTTGACAGGTCTTCGTGTAATAATTTTAATTTTTAATAAAACATTTAGTTGAACTTTGGACCACATGGGCAAAGAGAAATTATTTTGTGATAAACTAACTAAATGGAATGCACCCTGGTTAAAAAGGGGCTGTAATCTGTAAAATGTCCTTTTATATTTGCCTTAGTAACATAATGTGGGTGTTAATCTTGAAAAAAAAAAAAACTTTGAGTATCCAATACTTAAGAATGTTACTTCAGTACAACCTAGAAATAAATTCATTTTAGGACTTTAGCATTTACAATTAAAGGTTAGTAAATAAAAAAATAAAATGTAAAGTTAAAAAGAGGAGTGGAATAAAGTACTAATGGTAAAAATTAAGTTAAGTTATTAAGAAATGATAATTTAAAAAACATTATATTTTTACATTATTATTATTATTATTTACTAACGTCCACTTTTTGCAACTTAGGCTAATCGGGACGGGTTATCTACAGGTTACCACCCTTTTCTAGCCAGGGTGGGATTTTAGGACGTTATTTAATGAATTTCGTCTCTAAATAATTTCCTTTGCCCAGGCAAGAATTGAACTCACCACTCTAGGTTTACCATGTGAGATAAAGGTCAACGCTTTAACTCGCATGGCTAACCTGAGCCCCTTTTTACATTATAAATTATTACTACAAAGAAAGTAATACTTTATTGTATTAAGTATCTCAATTTTTCTGAAATTAAATATATGTATAAGCTTTATAGTGACTATTAATTGGGTGATAAATAACATTGACCAAACAAATGTTTAGTCTTTATGAGAAAATTTTTTTCCAGTCTTTCATAACATACACATCTTTTGTCGGTAAACAAAATGTAAAGATACAATGTAACTCTTTCATTGCCATATAATGAAGACCAATTTAACATTAATAATAAATATGTCTTGTATATTAGACATATTTGATTTACACTCGTAATTTTCATAACAGACTATAAAAAGCTCTTCTTTATTGACTGAGTGAAATTTAGATCACATTTCTTCAACCTTAGAACATTTTATTTTCTCACTGTTAAAAATTGCCCCAAATTAAAATGAGGAAAATATGGTTGGTTTATATGGTATACACAACATTTTTATCAAAATATACTGTGTATTTGTTAAAACACTTATAGACCTATGTAGTTTATAAAAACATACTTTTTACAGATTTTCCTTCATCTGTTATTCAAGTTGAACTCATCACACAATTTCTCAAAACTTTCTACATATGACCACCCAACTTACATAGCAGATGGCCAACATGTGATTTTCAGAATAGTCAGTTACTAGGATCCAACCTCCAGAAATCTTTTCCTAGGTTTCTCATTGTCTCACTTATGGTATGTGTTCAACATTTTTCTCGTGAGATAATCAGCTTTCATTTTCCTGATGAGCTTTTCTTCAGTATAAATGACTTTCACTATATGAATCTATTAGGTAGGATGTACTTATATCTTCCTAAGGGCTTTTCATACCCAGGTAAGGAGAACTATTCAGTTAATTTTTAGAGAATGTCCAAATGCCATTGCTATACATAACAATTGGGCAGATGAATGCTAAATAAATTCTTACTTTTACCTTCTTGAAGAGAGGCTACAGAAATGTCCGATCCCATAGCCCTTTTACGGTTTTATGTTTGCTTCCCCTCTACTGCTTTCGTTTATTATCCCTCTCAGATCTTAAATATACCACATTCATTAAATATGAGCTCCCCAATCCAACATGAACCTGTCTGTTTTTGAACTGCTCTGTCAATATAATATAATATACGTTGTCTTTAACATGCTTTTTTTTAACCAGATCTTGCATTGTATATACAAATACTTTCAAAGCAACAGCCTATGTTATGATAATTCCAGCAGGGGCCAATGGTATGTGATCATTTCTATGAAGGTTTTCTACATTGTGTAACAACCTTATTTTGAAAAAAAAAACATGTTCAACCCGATGTTTTATTAATGTGTAATTTGGGGGGGGGGGATGTCTAAGTGAAACTGTCAATTAACTCCAGCATGAAGCATTGTATCAACAAATAATTTAAAAGTATTGGAAATTAGGTTGGGGTGGTGTTGTTACAAGGTTGGGTAAGAAACTTTATTTTTTATAACAATGATCCTCCAAGTTTTATTTATTAAAAATGGAATCACAGGGGATGATAAATGTCGTGTGGGATACAACACACATGCACACACACACACACACCACAACACATGCTTATACATTTATACAGGTCTTGTAAGTAACTGATGACATTTCTTAAATTAAGCAATAACTCATTTCTTAAAGTTTATTGGCAAAACTTTTGTAACCCAAATAAAAAAAAAATAATAATTTCTATTTAACATTTGAATAATAAACCCACTCAATCTTTCTGTTTGAAATAAAATAGTCGTTCTATTTGCCAAATTAATTGAAAAAAATAATTAATACCTTCCTCCCTATTCTGTTTAAAATAAAAATTTCTAAATCATTCGTCACAGCCAACGCACTACTACTTAAAATTTAATAAATTAAAATATTGTATTTACTTATGTACTTTATTTATCTCACCTATCATACCTAAGTTACTTCATTAAAAAATGTTACTTGTTAAATTATTTTGTAAAGAAAATTACTGACAGATTTCTTATAAATAATTTTATAGTTCTCTTTGTTCTGAATAAAACATTCACACTTGTTTTTTAGAAAACAATTACCCATTGATTCATCTACCCCCCCTTTAAATATAGAAAGATATAAAAGGTACAAAAAAAAAAAAAAAAATACGAAATTATTGGGTAACTTTTAGTTTATGGCTTTCTGTTAATTGATTTCTTTTAAAAAGTGGTTGTAATTATTTTTACCCTTATGTATGGTAATAATAACTTTGTTTACTATTAAACACTAATTTTTAAAGACATTATACTTTAATATAACTTATCAATAGAAATCTACAGAAGAATGGAAAAAAGAAACTCTTTATCTTCCACACAAACAGATCATTGTTTGTGGTTGATAACAAGCCAAGCCCATTGAATTCTAGAAGTATCAAACACATTATTTATTTTTCGTGACTTTAATCTAAACAAATGATTATTTGTTTCTTTTTATATAGTGGTAATGAATTCCAAGGCATCAGCAGAATATTAATGTAGATATAATATCACATTATAAAAGTATTATTTTTCTTTTTAAACTTATGTTACCTTTATGCTACAAAGACTGGTTAGGGGATGGGTTATTTATAGGCTCACACTTTTCTATTCAGGATGGGACAAAGGACGTAATTTGGTGTTTCCAATGTAAACAAGGAAATCAAACCCACATATCCAAGGTGTAATAAAAATGCTTAATTAATCTTTACAAGAATATTGAGCTAAATTGAATATTGATGGTAATATTGGTGCTGGAGATTTATTAATTCTATCTATGTTGAATCTCTACCACCAATATTGCCATCAAAACTCAATATACTTTTGAACATATTCCAGTAAAGATTAATGTCATTATTATAGATGTTTATTTTTACTTCTCTGTAAAAAGGAAAGGAAGTACTGTATTGTATTTATTTATTTCTTATGAAGCGTTCGTTGCGAGGTGATATTGCTCATGAACAAAAACAGAAAAACAGTAACAAAAAAAAATTAAACAATACTATTACAACAGGACAAACTAAGAATGCAAAACACAAAAAGAAACAAAGAAAAAGAAATTATGATGGTGGCCACCCCAAATTTTTGTAAACAAAATTTTATTTGATAATCCAGTTCTCTTTTTTTTTGGAACAAAGTGCACAATTAATATAATGATATAAACTAATATATTTGAATCCAAATAAATCATCCATACTACTAAAATACAACAGAAATTCTATTTTTGGCTGCCTCTATTATACAAAATGCCTTCCAATAGCCAAGTGCTTCAGGAAAATAACTAATTGTAAGATGTTTTATTCTCTGTTTTAAAAATAATGGTCAACATTATAAAGCAAGTCATTAAAGGGATTTTTTAATTCCTTGGAAGTAGCTCCTAAATCTCTACGTGCAGACAATAATTTTATTATTTTTATATTTTATTTATCACTGTATTTTTTTAGTGATACTTAGGACAAAATATACAGTCAGTAAATAATTTAACCAGTTTTAACATGAGATAAATATAGTTCATACCTACAAGGGCTTTAACCCCGATCCTTGGGCATCTAGGCCCTTGAGTATAAGCATCTTCTGGATATGAGTATCAAAAGAGCCTATTTTCCTTCAATGGAACTAAATGGGTATATTTAACTCTCATCTTTGAGTATCCTTTGAAAAACTTAATTTTTTTAAAATTTCAGAATGCCAAAATAATTTTAAAGCGATAATTTTGTTCAATTTTCCTCAGTTTAAAAGGAGAAAATAAAATAAGAGGATAGCTTACAAGAAAGGAAAATGCCAATTAATTTAATAACACTGATATTTTTCAATCCCTGGACAACTTAAGGATAAATAAAATTATTTATGTATAATTTTTATTTATAGTTTTATGAGAAATCACAAATTTAACATTAAGATTAAACAAATGTCAAATATAATATATATACACAGACAACTATATTTACAGTCTTTATACTTAACAGAGATATGTATTTTGCAACATTTAAGCTCATCACAAAATGTTTTATAGCCTAAGAATAAAGAATCTATATTAGACTAATAATAAATATATTTACACAAATAATCACTTCCAAATTCATTACATCAATAGCGAAATGTCCTCTTTCTCAATATCAAAATATTTAATTTCCATCTTTTTCAATGTAATAAAAACTACAAGCCATATTAAAAATGGAAATAAAAACATGGAATAATTTATTCATTTTTCTTAGTCAATTAAATATTGTACAGTTTAAAGTAATTATAGAAATAGAACCAGAAGAACATAATAATAAAAAGAAAAGAAACATATTTTTTCCAAACTCAATCAACTATATATGTTTAAAAACAGGAAATCTTTATTATAGTTAGAAAATGTATCACAGCAATAACTCTAATATCTTAGACATTACAAGATACATTTATAATTATGACTTATATTTATTATTATGAAGTATAGTTTATTAACAAAATTCCTAACTTTTCCTTTCCTTTCAAGTTAAATCTTTCTTTTAGTTAAAAAACTTTAAAGTGACTAAATTTAGCTTAATATTTAACGTCTTTGTTACATAAATGTTTTCTGTGATGAGAATTCAGGTACTTTACAAAAAGAAAAGTTCAGTTTTATTTAAAAAAATAAATATAATGTGACCAGTTCATCGAAATGATCCAAGATTGAAACTAGGAATTGTGATGGGTCTTGTAAAGATCAGCTTAAAGAAAGAAGTACACTGTTGTTCTAAATTTACTGACAAAAATTGTGTTATGAGATTTAGAATATTTTAGTTTTGTCAGCTATTTTGAAGTTATTCTTGTGGATTCAAACAAATTTAAATTTTGTATTTTGTACTGTTATTCAGTTAAATCATTTTCCAGAATACTAGCCAAATAAGCCTTTCTTAAAATAATGTCAGATACTGCTATCGTGACTGATAAACATTGAATTGGACTTTTAAGTTTATTCTTCTTGTTATTGTAATATTTATATTTTATATGTGTGCATGTGCCTTATGTGTGTGAAAGATATTGTAAAATTATTTAAACTTTAAACTTTTTTTTCTTTAGTGTTTAGAAATTTTATATTTTAGTCTTTGATCTATTTGGGGTGGTGGTAAATATAGTGATGGAGGCCATTTCTTTTTTATTTCAAAGGCAACATTTGAAACAATGAAGAAATATTTAATACGAGTAACTTGACAAAATATACATAAATTACTGATTTGAGCTTAAATTACTCATTTTTAAACACCTGATAATAGTACTATAGATGTCTAATTAAAATTGAAAAAAGAAAGAAACTGAGTTGCTTTCTTATTTTCTGTAGAAAATGCCATTTTTTATGAAAATAAAATACCTATATGTTGAACTCAGTTCAATTCAATGTTTGTGACAACTTCTCAATCATCATAAAAGTTACAAAAATTAAAATGTTATGCCAGTTAAGTGTACAATACCCCATGAGTAAAAGATTAAAATTTCATATATTTTTTTTATACGAGAGATGAATTTGCGGGATTTGAACCCAGCATCAATTTGATTCGATAATTGAGATCTTTTTATTTAAAGCACTCATGGTAATTTGAGTTCTGGCAGTTATATATCTGGGAAGGTGAACATAAGAATTCTATTATTAAGGTCACTACCGAAATTATACGATTATTGATTTGATTTGTGTTGTGATAAGAAATGAATCATTTAAAATTAAGTTACACATTAATTTTGTCAAAATTATATATATTAGAAAATTTCAGCGATTAAGAACTTTGCTTACAAGAGAAAGTGTTCCCCAGGACTTTTTATGAAGTTATATCTTTCTAAAAAAAAAAATGATTATAGGATGTTATAAAAAAAGTTGCTGCTGCACCCATCAGTATTTATAAAGTTAAATTATTACATTTTTTTGCAAACTAACTTAACAAGAAGGCTTTATTAAAGCTAATGGACAAGAAACTACAAAAGCACAGAATTGTAGCAAAATGGATTTAGAATATTAAGGAGAACCTCCACCGAGTGAAATAATTATATGCGAGAAATTAGTTCTTTGTGATATCCTTGCAAAATTGATGATTATAGCTCGAAAAGGTCTTCATGTAGAATTACATGAGAATGTATCTCAACACAGTTAGTGCTTAGGAGAGTAAACTCAAAAAACACACGACGGCTTTCATGAAGTGTTTCTGATAATATACAATCTTGCATGATTTTTGATTATATAATGATCTGAGGGAACTACCCCTAATGAAATATAAAGTAAATTGGACACTGAATTTTTTTAGACCCTACGATCTAGCCCTCCTGCACTAGGAATGTAATCTTAGCTGTGAAATTTAAAATGAAGAATTAAGATTGAATTTTGTCTTCCTAGAATCATATAGACTTCTGAAAGTTGTTGTTAATAGATAGAAGGCCATGATTGCCTTCAGATTCAATAATTGTTTCTTTCGTATAAAAAAAAAATAAAAATGTTAAAAATGTTCTAGGTATTTTTGTAAAGATCTAATTTAATGGGAAAACAATACAAAAACCCTTTGAGAACAAGACAAATAAACTGACAAAAAATTAAATAAAACTTCTTGCAACATGGTATGGATGATTTCTCATAGATTAACGTATTAATATAATACGTTTTATAACATATTTATACAGTAGTACCTTCTTTGAACAAATCTTTCAATAGTTTATAATTCTTCTTTAATAAATTAGTAATTAAACAATAACATTTTTATTTTTTATGTGTAGTCTATTTTGGCTTTGAATTAAATTCATTTTTCACTTCCAAGTTTTTCTGCCCAACACATTTCTCTTTCAGCTTATTCTATAAGTAAATATGACTCGTGTCACTTTGTTTGAATGACCCCTAGAAAAGTAGCAAAAAATGAAGGCAATTATCTCTTTATTTAATCCCAATGATGATCATTGGATAGAACTAAGAGATAAAAAATAGGTTGGTCACACTCAGCTTTATATTTAAGCAATAAAATACACAACAAAATAAAATAATTATTTTTAAATTTTTATCATCTTAGTGACATTAATTTATAGTTGTTTCTTTTTATGTGTTTGATAACACTATGAAACATGCATTGACATTATAGTCCTCTGATTAGCTGAATGATTGGAAATGCAACCATCAATATCATAATCACTCAGCATGACTAAGTAATCACTCATCTATTTATGGTTAATAGACTCGTCTAGTGTAATGGTTGAGATCAAGCCAAATTCGCATGAAAAACTCTGTCGAACAACTTAGTTATGTAATCGAATGGTAGACATAAAATGATTTCTTATTACTTAAGTGAAAACATTAATATACAGAACACAAAATTCTTAAAGATTACAATGTATATTGTGTACTAATAATTTAGAATAATGTTTTAAATAAATACATACTACTGAGCAAAACTTATTTTAGTGCTTTATGTTACTAATTCTGGAACTTATAAATAAAATTGTGGGAACCAATTTCACTTGTGGAATAAAAGTCTGACACTTTTTAAATGTCTTCAATATCGAAGAATATCTAAAAAAAAATATAAAAAAAAATATTGTGCAAACAGGCACATGACATTTTTTTATTAGAGAAAATAGTCTTCAAATGCCCTCCTCTCGAGTAAGTGGTAATTGTCAAGTTAAGTGTAGTTGTAAGTTATGTCAACAATAGTTAACCCTTAACAGCAATCTGTTTGGAACTCATGAAATAATTAAATTAAGCCCGAGCATGAGATACAAAAAATAAAATAAAACTAAACAGATATAACATTAAAACAAATAGCATTTATTATTGTTTGATTTATTCCATTACTAGAGATCAAACAAACTTATAGAAACTATAAACTTCTTAAAATAAGGGATTTAAGGAATTTCGTTAAACCTAGTTAAATAATTTAAAAAATACTTATAAGCTAGGCGCTATTGACTTTAACCTCGCTAGGACTGTTATTGACTAGAGGAACATTGGCCCCTTGGCTGTCTGGTATTGTTTGCTGTAGGCCCCCAGGCATTATTCCTGCATTAGAATCTTCAATTGCCTTCCTTAGCTGAAAATTAAATGACATTTAAGTATCAAAAAATGTGATCGATATTATTTTAACATTCTAGTATAATAATAATCATTTTACAACATCAATATTCTAATATCTTTTCCTAAAATCCATCAGGAAAATTTGTCACTGAGAATAATGTACCAGAAAATACCTTACATTTCGGTAAATATTAGTATGCTTATGATAAGATAATCACAGTAAGATTATTGACGAAGGAGATGAGGGTGGTTAATAAAGTCAATTTTCAAAAACATCAAACGCCTCATGATTTCCTAAGAAAAAGCAAACTTAAAAGAAGCCCACAAATTCCATTCTATTATCAATTATAATAACTGTTGGAATCAAATGGTTTACACCTTCAGTTCTTACCATGTTTTGACTACAATATTCAAAGTGCATTAAAAATAAATAAATTATGAATGGAAATTCAAACGAATTATTCATATTAACTTATGGATTTATACCAGATGAGATTAAATCCCTTCCATATAACCTTTCATCTGATTCATGATGGTAGTCTACTGTTGTAAATCAGAAGTAATCTAATTGTTTGACACCAAAAATGGATACCCAAATACTAGCACATAATTTATATATAATTTGGTACATAGTAATAGGAGAAAAGTTTATGTTATGATATCAATGAAAATTTGAATTATCATATAGCCCATGTTGTACGACTACCTTAGGATAGTTAACTCACAAATATTAAAGTCTGCAAAAATGTTCTGAGCTATTTTTGAGTCATTGAGTAACTAATGGGGAGAAAGACTAGTATACAAGACTTTCAGTTTTGATTCCTTTATTCTTAGAACGGTATAAACGTGGAAAAAATTGAACCCTGTCAAATTTAAATGGGAAATCGGACAACCCTTAGAGTTTTATTTATATAGATTAGAAAAGAAATAATTTTATTTGTTCTTACATTTAAAATAATATTTTTTTACCTAATAATAATAATATTTAAGAAAAGATGTCATCAAAAGGTAACTAGAAAAGTTATACTTTGGTCCAATGCTATATACCTAATGTTTTGAGAAGTGCCGAATATAGACAATTTTACTAATACGTTACTTTATTGGTACTTTTTATTTTGTTATTACCTCCTTGAGAGCAACTACGCCAACCAATCGGCCTATATTTGTCACATAGGCATGATTAATGCCAACGAGAGAGAATATAGAGTGTGCTTTGAGCAGCGAAGTCCTTCCAACCAGCTGGAATGGGCTTGGGTCAATGTGACAGTCAAAAGTAACACCAGCTCTCAGCTCCTCTTCCTCCCACTCTTTCTGATCTTCAGGAGACATATCAATAACTCTTTCTCGGGGCTAAATTTAAACAATATAAAGAAATAAAGTTTCAAAATTTATTTTTTCTAACATAAAAAATAGGAATACATTAAGGCAGTTTAGATCTTTCATTATGTTCATAAGGTTAAAGAATAAATATGCACTTTAGTAGGAGTAACTTAAGCCAAAATATTTGAATTATTCCTCACAAAGTAGCTTAGTAGAGTTTGTAGAGTGTAGGCCTAAAAGATTAGAAATAATTTTTCTCCAATATAAAAAGTATTAAATATGTTGTATTAACTGGCAGAATGTTCCACCAATTCCATTAATAAAATTACAGTGTTTGCACGTAACTGGATTAGCTAATAAAGTAAGTTAAACAATTAACTACCTAATGTTTTATATAAATTTATCATTTTTAAAATTATAAGGCCTGGCTAAATAATAGACAATCTCTTGGTTATAATAGATACAGGGCTTCATTGAACAACTGTATAAATGGGCTAACACTAAGTGCTAAAAATAAAAACTATTGTTTAACCAGACATTATGTTAGGACCTTCACTTCCTAAAGCAAACAAAAAGTTAATTATCAAAATTCTAATTATTAATACATTTGGCTGGACTTAAAATCTGCATGTTTTATGCTCAAAAAGTCCTACTTAATAATAATTAGTTTATGTTTACAACAGACATTAGGATCTGCTGGATTCTATTTATTTATTTATTAATGATTTAATTTAATTTGTTCAAAATAACTTCAAAATGTCATGGAAGAATTTTTTAAAACTTGAAGACATTTACTTTTAACCCCAATAATGAATAAATCAACTGACCAGTTGGACTTTCTTGTTGGCACCGGGACTGGCAGGAAGGCTGACAGGCTGATATGGAGGTGGTGGACTTACTCCTCTAGGTTCTGGGCTGTCTCCTTCTACACTAGGTTCAACATCCTGTAGGGTTGTAGACTTATGGAAGATAGCTTCAAATGCCATTCTTATCCTAATAAAAAATTACAAGTGAATAAAATTGGTAAGCAGTACATTGACTTTCAAATCAGATGATTATTTTTTTCTTAAGAGAATGATGATAAAAACGGGAACTTACAAATCATTTCTTAAAAACTTTTTACTCAAGGTGCTCAGCTCATACAAAGTAACTTCCCTTTATTAGCATCCTGTAATATGTGATATTCCCAAATTAACTCAGAATTTTAGGTTTTCAATGGTATTGACTTGGTATTAAAGTAGTACATTTTTTTTCAATTATAGAATTAGCTAGCTAAATTTCCCCCATACAACCATTGATTACTGCATCCGAAGAGTTGGTTTTGTTCAAAAGTACACTACATGGAACCCACCCAAATGTAAATATTTAGTTTAAATATTGAATTTGGAAACAAGCAAAAAAAAAAAAAAATTTAAAAGGACATTTCTGTCATCTCCTAGGTTTGAACATGAAGAAATGTTTCAAAAATTATGTTTTGAGTGGGCCAAAAGGAAAAACCTCAATTAAATAACCTCGAAAATAAACAGAATTTATATTTCTAGTTGTCAGAGCTATATCACAACAAAAGAGGTAGAACGTTTAATGTAGAAGTTACCTGCTTTCTGCACCAGTCACTGTTGTGTAGGGAGTGACTGAAGGCGTGTTGAGCGGACTGTAATTCCTCAGGTTAAAAGAGTTGGTTTTCTTAAGGATAGATTTCTTTGGTTGGGACCCAAATACTGGATGAAACTAAAAACGGCAAAACATAGCTCAACAATGTGTGCAGTATTAGGACAATAAATAATCTCAAATGATTATTGACAATAAATTAACTCAAATGTGACTCAATGTCAAATAATTATTTTATTAAAACAGATGATTGTTTCAGGATTGGAAAGATGAGTGTTTCACCCCCATAGTTGAAAATGATAGAATCAAATTATAAATAAATCACATTGCTAATTTATTGTGTAAAAAATATCAAATGGGTTAGATTGGCCTCCTCCCTTTGACAGCAATAATCGAACTAGATCTAAATGAAAAGACATAACACAATATTTCAATATGATCTTTATAAGTAAATGGAATACTATTCATTCTTCAAATAAAATGTACCATTGTGAAATTGTTACAAAAAAAAGTCATTTTACTCTCAATAATTAATGTTTATTAAATGCAAGAAGGTAAAGCAATAGTGGAGTAAAACATTTATATTTACCCTAAAACCATGGTCTTTATCAATAGTTCCTGAAGATTGCTGTTTCATTCTGAGTATATCCGGTGCAGGAACTACTTCAAACCTAGATGGCCTTCTCTGCCTTTCATTCTCTTTTCTCTTCCTTTCATATTCTTCTTTTGCCCTACAAAATTTAATTTATAGCTTTTAAAACTTAAAAGTTTGAATTCTTCCAATAGAATTCACTGTATTACATCATATGGTGTAGGAGTCAGTGTTTTATCTCAAAGAGAAATGTTTCAGAAAATCTGGACCTTTTCTTGATTAATTAATTTCAATACAAGGTCCAGAAATGTTATGAACTCAGATCACATTTACAACTATTGCGTCATGGTGATTAACAAATCAAGACCCAGTAGCAGTAGAGTCAATATGGCTCAATGATAATAAGGTGACAGCCAGATACATGTCAGTCTCTGGATAAAAATTAAAAGCAAAATAATAAATACATGAAAAAAATGTGATGACTGAAGAAAGAAAATATATCAAAAAAAAAAAAAAAATTAAGAAATCCTTAAGCTTTGTATTCACACCTTTCCTGGGCTTCTTTCTGCCATCTTGCTACAACCTGGAGCCGCCTCTCTCGTCCAATATGTTTTTCAATTATTTTTATAAGTTCTAAACGTTGGATAGATCCAAGGAGAATCATTGTTTCTAAAATTTAAATAATATTAAAAGCAAATTAAATTAAAATTTTACCATTTTAAATAAAAATAAAAATGTTATGAAATTTAAAATGGGTGGAAAAGCTTATAGAAAAGTAATAACAAAGTAATATTTGATTTGAACAGGAAGGAAACTTAGAACTTGATTATAAGTTCAAAATGAATGTATATATATATATATATATATATATATATATATATATATACTAGATAACCCGGCAAACGTTGTTTTGCCATATAAATAATTTCTAGTTTCTAGATAAATTCTAGTGTAGACAAAAAGTATCTTACTTATAATAAGTGTGTATGTGGTATATGCATGAGATAGGCATGGAGCGCTATGAACAATAAGGGAATAGAAATAAGTTATTATAGTTTATTTTTTAAATTACATATCACATATTAATTATGACAGTAACACTAACAAACAACATCAATCTTTTAATCCTATAGCGTGAACAATATTTTTTGTTAGCCCATCTTTAGCGAGCACAAGCAAACTGGATGGTTTACTCACTCGAGAGCATGCTACGTACAATTGCCCGTGTGAAAAACATGGTGTACTCAAATCTAAGCCACAAATAGACATCGTTTGGCCTTGGGATTTGTTGATTGTCATTCCAAATTGAAATTTTAATCGAAGTACAGTTAAAAACACTATAATTGATCAGTTATCGAGCGGGATGATAATGATTAAATTACTAAAATGGCTATAAAAAAAATAGGGGTTGGTGATAAAAAAGTAAAAATTTAGGGTTGTATGTATTTTTTAATGCCACATTATAAAAAAATAAAAACAAAAAATTTCGTCCAAAAATTAAAAAAAAATGTTAAGGGTGAACAACCCTTATCAATTAGGAGTATGAAAAATAGATAGTAGCCGATTCTCAGACCTACTGAATACGCATATAAAATTTGGTAAAAATCGGTAAAGCCGTTTCGGAGGAGTACGCTAACTAACATTGTGACATGGAAATTTTATATATTAGATATATATATATATATATATATATATATATATATATATATACTAGCTCAGATACCCGGCTTCGCCCGGGAATTGATTTGAGGCTGAATGGTGATTGTATTTTTTTGGCAAGGCTTTACTTTGCACCATATTTTGACATTTACCCGTCCCAGTGTTTAGGGTTAATACCCATTGTTGGCATTTGTTAATAATGAAATTAATTTTTTATGTAAGTCTTCACTGTCCTCCAAATTGTCATATTTCCCGTTTCCTGTGCATTATGCATAGATTTGAATTATTAAGGACAAAATATTAACATACATTTGAATTAATTTTTTCAGGTTAGGTATCTGGTAGTTCATATTGAAAAGAATTGTTGAGCAAATTTCTCTAAATAACAAAATAAACAACTTTTGTTATGTGCATATTTGCCGAAACCCCAATAAGAAATGAAATATCACCATTATTAATTTCAGGCCTCCCTTATAAGCCCCACTCCTGCCCATCCCTAGAAATGTTAGTAGGGCTTATTATAAGGAAAGCGTTAGTGCTAATACACATACCGAGTTTTATTTATTTCGGCTGGGTCTTTTGTCCCAAATAAAATTGTTCACTTCCGCTATAGGTTTCAGCATATATCTCGTTTATAATTCGGTATACGAAAAAAGTGTGTAGAACAACTGAGGGAAGAAAGAGGGAGTGAGAGAGGTTCTAGATTACAGGAAGGTCTCCCCGCCCCTCCCTGACGCTCCAGGTTAACCAACAGAACATGACTAACGGCTAACTCTCAATTCCACTAACATTACCTTATATTCAGATTCTATTTTCAATTCTAATTATGCATGTTCAAATACTTTCGTTTTTTGTGAATTAATTGTTTTTTTATACACATTAAATGAAGAAATTACTTCCAATTAATTAATGTTCCGGTGAAAGACAGAGGGAGAGGGGGGGGGGAGTAATATACTTTGCTCCTCATGAAACAGCTACTTGTTTTTAAAATGCTTCATACAATTGAAATGTTCTTGTTTATCGCCATAATATATCATGGTGAGGTAAAATTAAATTAAAAGATTCAATGGTATAACATAATCAAACAATTGAATGAATTGCAGGCTACAATATTGATATTTTTATACGACCAAGATATATATTAAGTTACTTTAAATAACAATGAAACATTTTTTGTTATGAGCATTTTTGTTAATATAGCTTATAATTTAGTAGCAGTTGGTGCAAAGTCAGATGATTCTGAGTCATGTTCAGTAGACTGCGCCTGACTAATATTTTTAGCGTATATGTCGTTTATGCTTCCTTATACGACAAAAGTATATATAACAAAAGTTACTCTAAATAGAAAAATAAACAACTCTTATTATGTGCATGTTCGCAGAAAAACCAATAAGAAATAGTATATCGCGATTTTTCATTTCATGCCTCCATTGCAACACCTACTCCTGTTCGTTACTAAAAATGTTCCTATAGATTAAAATCAGGGATGAGTTAATACCAACCTACATAGGGAGTTTCGTTTAGTTCGGTTGAGTCTTTAGTGCCAAATAAAATTGTGGACTCCCGGTATAGTTTCTAGCGTATAACTCATTTATACTTCGGTATACGACAAAAGTGTTTATAATAAAAGTTACTCTAAATAACAAAATAAACAACTTTTGTGATGTGCATATTTGCCGAAAAACCAATAGGAATCGAAATATAGCTATTTTTAATTTCTGGCTTCCCTTATAACCCCCACTCCTGCCCGTTCCTAGAAATGTTGTCATGGCTTGTCATAATGAAGGCGTTAGTGCTAATACGCGTACTGAGTTTTATTTAGTTTTGGTTGATTCTTTTGGTGCCATATAAAATAGTTCACTTCCTCTATAGGTTTTAGCGTATATCTCGTTTATAACTCGGTATACGACGAAAGTGTATATAACAAAGGTTACTCTAAATAACAAAATAAACAACTTTTATGATGTGCATATTTGCCGAAAAACCAATAGGAATCGAAATATCGCTATTTTTAATTTCTAGCTTCCCTTATAACCCCCACTCCTGTTCGTCTCAGAGGATATTAATATAGCCTAAAGTCTAAGTTGGGTTAGTAGTAATATACATACCAAGTTTCATAAAAATTCGGTTTCAGCCGTTTATGCGTGAAAAGGTAACAAACAAACAAACAAACAAACAAACAAACAAACAGACACCAAAGAAACAAAATGCAGTTATGGTGTCTATGACATGTGAAACGAAAAGTTATCGTGAAATTTCGTGAAAAAAATCAATGTACAGACAGAGGTTACAATTTTATATATATATATATATATATATATATATATATATATATATATATATATATATATATATATATATATATATATAATTCTCTTTGGTATAGATAACCCTATGGGCCAAAAACGTATTTTCTTATATAAGACATCTCATTTATTTTCATCCCCAATGCATTTCAATCATTGCAGCTCCTTC
This sequence comes from Riptortus pedestris, assembly GCA_019009955.1. Classification (NCBI taxonomy): domain Eukaryota; kingdom Metazoa; phylum Arthropoda; class Insecta; order Hemiptera; family Alydidae; genus Riptortus; species Riptortus pedestris. The sequence goes on along the minus strand of CM032232.1, from coordinate 46,491,042 downwards.
TTTAGGGGATCTTTTTTCTCCAATATGTATGCTTAATTAGCATAGCCAAACATTGTTTTCTTATCACACTGGCATTTACACAAATTTAACTTTAATTCTATTAAAATTATGTTTCTATTACAACAGGTCAATTATTAAGAAGAGTTGACAAGCCAATGTAGCCAACTAAAATAGGATAATAATTTAGCCATTATAATTAACATTTTTATATTTGATGGTATGCTATGATAAAAGGTCAATACCTGGGTTTTCAACTATAGGGAAACTTCGTAGTCCACGATTTTCCTTTAATACTGCTTTCAATTCATGGTAGCTCATATTGTTCCAAATAAACTTCACATCTTTTATCATGAAGTCTTCCACGTAAACATTGTACATGCCTATTAAATAAAAGGGATATAATTATTTATTATTTTGCCTTTGTACTGAGGTTTAATAATTAGTAACACAAAGGAAAAGTTGTGTATGTGCATGCAGGTTCACAAAAAATATATGATGAAAATATATGGCAAAGCTCTAATTTAAAACATGTAGTTTTTCATTAAATTATATTACCTGAACTTGAAGGGAGAAGGTCCGGAAGATAGGGGAGTTTTTTAATAAGAATGATGCTGTCATAGAGTGATGGTTGAAGAAGGGCAGCAATCGCATTAGCTATCAGCACTGCTATCTAGCAACATCGCTAAGTATGCAAATTAGAAACTCTTTGGCTCAAAGACATATTTAAACTAAACCCAATATTTACTTTGCTAAAGTAATTAATAACCTATGAGGTTTTCTATATAATTTAAACAACATTGCTAATTACACAGGGTGATTTAAAAGTCACTAGTGAGTTATAAAAATTGATATTTAATTAAAATGGTATTAGACAATAGGGATAAATTACAAAAACTTTCAAATTTTTACCAAACATAATTTGCTGAATTAAATGTAATGTGAAGCTTTATTTTTTTTTTAAAAATAAAAAATTGAATCAAATATTCAGAAATAGGCTTAACACTTTTCTCAAAATGAAATATTATTAAAGAAAAAACTATAATTTCCTGTAGAAAAAATTATTAAATCTCATAAATAAAATTATTATTTTTGAAATCCAGCAATGACTTTTAACAAGGAAACATTCTAACTGAGGATGACCAAATCCTTCAAAAAAAAAAAAAAAAAAAAAAAAAAATAGGGACCAGTCAGATGGTATGTGCTCATATTAGTAAACACAATAACGATAATATTGAGGAACACTCAACTGAGAGGAGAATGATGAAATAATCAAAGCTTTTAAAAACAAAAAATCCTCAATGCCTGATGATATTCCTCCAGAACTACTGAAACATGGTGGGAATACACAGTCAGTTGATCGGGTTTTCCAGGTTACACAGGATATTCGGAACAATGAAAATGTCTGCAGAACAGGAGGCAGCTGTCATTGTGCGTATTCAAAACAAAGAAGGTAGAGAATATTGGATAAGTACTACAATGGTTTTGGGTTGCTCGCTTTGATGGTTTTGATGCCCATTTTGCTTGAAAAGAGATGGGTTTTAATCTTTGCAATTAACCAGATAAAAAAATAGACAAGATATTAACATGTATCAACTCTTTATTTATTTACTATGATCGACTTATGAGAGTGCAGATAGATTAAAATTTCTAGAGATATTGATCTCCCTGAAATACCTAGTAAGCTTGATGAGACTAAAATGGAATTTCTGTAAAGTAAAAAAAACAACTTTCAGGTTACTGGGGGTCCAAGGCAAGAAGGTCCATTATCAACAGTGTAAAAAGAGAAGATCAGGCAAATATGGTTTAAAAAGGCATGAGGAGACTGGCAGGAAAATGTGAGGAGTGGTAACAAATTATGGTATCAAAGCCCTGGTCCTTCTAGGACTGTAGCACCAAGAAAGTAATGACTTTTAAATCACTCTTTATAACTTCTGTAACCTCTATTTTAGATTGTAGTAACTCAACTATATGTTTTGAATTTATATTATGAACAGGAAGAAGAAAATAGATTAAGCAATAAACAGAGAAGAAGTAAATTATTAAATAATTGTTAGAAAATGAATTGTAGTTATACATATACCAACCATGATAGGAATAATATGAGTAATCTGACCAGTCATTTCGAAAACAATGACAGAAACGGAAATTGTATGTGTGACTGCTCCAGAAAATGCTGCAGCACCAACAGTTGCATAGCCCCCTGTATAAGAAACAATTATATGTTTTAGAATAAGAAAATTTCAAGACATTATCATTAAAGTAAGAAATGAGCAAATCTCATTTTAAGAAAAATTTTGGGGAAAATATGCATAACAAAAATTGTTGTACACTACTTTATGAACATAATTTGTTATATGACATTTTTCAATGAGACCCTCAATAACAAACATATTTACAAATGTATGTTTATATTGTAGTTGTAAACACTCTTCCTATTAAAATTTCAACTGTTAGCTAATTTGATCTTTAGTTTTATATATATATATATATATATATATATATATATATATATATATATATATATATATATATATATATATATATATATATAAACTGCTCAAAAATGAATAGGGATATTGGTCATTTTTTCTTATCCTATTAATTTTAATTAAATCAACCGATATGTTATTGTTAGTTGGAATATATCTAGAGAAAAAATACAAACCAAAATCATACAAACGTTAATCCTCATTTTTAATAACGGATTTACTCAACAATAGTCAACATGGGGATTACTCATTTTGTAAACAAATACCTTTTCTTGAATTTTCTCGGTTTTAATCCAATTGTATTCTCTTTAAACATGGAAAGACATCACCTTAAACCAGAAGTTAACGACGAGTGTTGTCAGAATGAGCAACCAAGGTCACCGGCAAGTGGATATTGCTGAGGCAGTTGGGGTTTCCCAAAGTGTTGTCTCCCGGGCTTTAGCCCGATTTTGAGAGACTGGGGGTGCTAATAGGAGGCCTAGTAGTGGGTCGCAGCGCATTACAACGCAAAGGGAGGACCGACATATTGTCATTGCTACCAGACAGAACCCTTTCCACAGTGCCCGCCAGACCCTTACTGCTTTGCAGGGTGTATTGACAAGGCCTATATCAACGCAAACGATTAGGAATCGTTTGCGGGAAGTTGGCCTTAGATCCTATGCCCCTTTGAGACGACCTGCAGCAACAGCCCAACACCGGCAACTCAGAAGAACATGGTGCAGCGAGCGCCTAGAAGAGAGAACCAATTGGAATGCTGTAATGTTCACAGATGAGTCGCGTTTTTGCCTTTATAGTGACAGTCGACGCCATAGGGTATACAGGGAAGTGGAAATGCGTACAATGCCCCAATTCACGGTCCCTTCGGTGCAGTTTGGAGGAGGTGGTGTTATGGCGTGGGCTGGCATTTACACTGGGGGCCGAACTTCTCTCCATATCGTTGATGGAAACCTCTCCGCAGTGCAATATGTGGAAGAAATTATTGCGGAATATGTCCCTCAAACCAGGGATCTCATTGGCCGGGATTTTCAATTTCTAGACGACAATGCCCGTCCTCATAGAGGAAGAGTTGTCATTCAAACATTGGAAAACCTGGGAATTTCCCATCTGCCTCTTCCCCCATTGTCTCCAGACCTCAATCCCATTGAGCAAATGTGGGATGCGTTGCAGAGAAGGCTTGTTGATCACCACCCACAGCCAGATAACCTCCAACAACTGGGTGCAGCATTGCAGCAGCTATGGATTGAAATTCCAAATGAAGTAAGCGACAACCTTATTGAGAGTATGCCCAATAGATGCACAAAGGTTTTGGCTAATAGAGGTCATTATACCCATTATTAGTTGTTTCATAAAACTTTTTTGTTGAATAAAAAACATTGAAAAACCAAAAACTGAAAACTATTATTTTACAATTTGTCCAAATTCCTTAATTAAATTCCTTTTTTGTGGGTGAAAAATACAATAATTTCTAATAAATATTGATGATATTTATAATTAAAAAAAAAACAAAAATGCTAGGCCCCATAAATACCACAAAACAGCCAATATCCCTATTCACTTTTGAGCAGTTTATATACATATATTCATTAAAAACCCAGGTTGACTCACGGGAGTAGATTCAATATGAAATGGCTCCCCCTGGTAAAGATTTGTATTAAAATGTTTAATTTAGCCACCTATATACATTTTCTTGTTTTATTTTTCTTTAGCTCACCCTCTTTACACAGAGATTCTGTAATTTTTTCCTTAATTTTTATCGTTTTAAAGTACTCATTACATTTTCAGCATTTATCACACTTCTTCATTATGTTGTGTTTAGCATCATTATAATCTTAAATATAATTTTACAATTAATCAGGATATATACTCTAATCATCAAAAGGATACTTTTATCAATCAATGAATTTTTTTTTTATTCTCTTTATATCTCATTTTGCTAATTTCAATCTAAAAAAAATCAACCTAATTGGCTAGCGATTGTAGCTCATAGCCCAAATCAATGTTGGAGGGGGGTGTAATGTGCTTGATTAACATTATGAGGCAATTGCGTTCCAATTTGAATAAACAAGTAGATATTTTTGGTTTGTAGTCTGTTCAATACAGAAGGGAATGCATCACTCTGTTCACTCGACTTTCAAAAAATGCTATATGGTAGGTTTTGGACCTACATAAGAAGTTGATTCAAAAATATTTTAAGCAATCAGGGTTAAGATAATACTAAGTTGGTTAACAGCAATAGAAAAAAATGAAAACCCTAAAGAAGGATACATTAATTAAGGAATACATATGACTGCGTTCACAATATTCTCTAAATTTTACCACATCTTGAGAAATGTAGAAGACAATATTACCTGGGATAATTGGAGTAGTAAACTCCCTGTGGTGTATGCCATGGGGAAAAACAAAATGCATCAACTCTCCAATCAAACGACCCAGAGCAGCACCGATCTTGAAGACAGGAATAAAACTACCAGAAGGTACTGGAATAGTTGAGGCAATAATGGAGAACACAAACTGTAGAAACCAGGCAAATCATTTAATCTTTAATTTAAAAATTCTGTATTTAAAAATAAATGAACTTTGAAGAATCTTACCGTGTATATCGTAAATCCTGTAAGACTGACAAAGTGGTCTGTTTTTGTGGTAGTCCAATGACGAAGGACTTCCGATTCTTCAACTGTCAACTCATTTTTGGTCCAAGTGAAATTAGAGAAAAGTCCAGAAACCTGCCACAGTATATCTGTTAGCCATCAAAGAAATATGCATCCATAAATATATGATTTTCAGGATAATAACTTTACTATTACAAGATATTTAGAGTGTTTATCAGTACATTCATTAAGACCTTAACTAAAGCATAACATTCAATTTAATGTCAGCTTAGAACATTGGTTTCAATAGATTACGTAAATATAGAACACGCTTCGTTTAAATCATGCCATGACTTTTCAGTTGAACATGAATTAAATTGTGTGTACTGAATATACTAGCTAAATTCATAATTAAAAATTTCATATATTAAATATAATTAAAGATTATAGGACTTGAAACAGGATAATTACACACCTAACTTAAAATATTAAAAAGTACGGTTAATTGATATATTCTGCATATATATAACATGACATTTTCCTACTAAAAGGCTGTTTTTTCAGCTTCTGGAACTACGTAAAAATTATTATATACCTTTTAACAAGGCACTGGTAATTAAGAGATCAATGAAAAATAATAGTAAGTCCTGTTAGTTAAAAAAAGAGGGAAATAAAACCAAAATTAAAACAATTTTATTATTATTATTTTGCATCTCAAGATAGGAAGACTAGCTAATTAATTTGAATGTTTTTATAAATTTTTCTTAATAACTTTGATTATAATATTTGCAATAATACATTTCAACTATGGTTCATTAGTTTATAATTTGCAGGTCTGAAGAAATAGAAATTTTTAATTCAGCATTATTTTGTATTTTCTCAACAATACTTTCCTGTAGGCAGTAAATCAACAAGTAATCTCCCTTATGTTTGTGCTTTCCCACATACACAAGACATATTTTTGTTAAATTTGTTTTTGAAATCCTTTGAAAAGGGGTTGAAATAATAAACAAATATCACACCAGAAAAGTATATTTTACAAAATTTATGTGACTTTTATTTTGTACCCTAAATTGGCAATATCTATTAGCTTATGATCATTATGCTAATAAATATTTTGTTATGCATGGAAGAAGAAATATAATTATATATTTGAAAATACACAATTCAAAAATATTACTAATAAATGTTCATAGTACCTGGTCATGTGTGTTGAGATCACCAGCCATATATCTTCCAAGCCCAAGGGGAAAGGAAACGGAAGAAGCAAGAAGAACAACGATCCCAGGATATAGAAAACGACTGAAAATTTTAACACAATATTATTTCGTAATATTCTGTGGATAAATAAGCAACTAACATCTATTAGTTGCTGCGGATAATTCAAGGGGATCTACAAGAAGATGTTTTTTTTTCACAACTTAATAATAGAATGAGTTTAAGAACATTAGTAAAAGTTAAAATAGTTTTATCATAATATCACTTCTTTAAGAAAAGAAACCATTTCTTTTCATATTTTATGTTTCAATCAAAGAAAACTCAAATGAAAATAATGTATAATTAAATATTACAGTGATAAGGAAACTGGGTTTGGGCAGGAAGGGGTAGTTTAGTAGTGGGTTAATTTACCTAACCTTTCCTCAAAGAAAAGCCTCTGTTAATCTGGCTGTTAAAAATGATTTTTCTCCCTATTTATTTTAGGGATTAGAATCCACCCAATATGCACTCTACTTGACCGCAGAGAGGTACTACTAAACTTGGTGTTTCTGGTTAAATCCTTAATGAGAGAGCTGGAAAATCTACAAGGGCATCAAAATAATTAGGTAGGCATTCTGTCAGTGGACTGAAATCTGCCTAGATAAGCAAGGAAGCCTTCTTAAAAAAAAAAAAAAAATAAAAAAAAGGATAGTGATCAAATCAAGGAAAGATGGGTTCAGCACTACTATGGTCTGTTAATTTTAGAAATATATAGCTGTGACCCTAAAGACGAACCAGTTCAGTGATGAGAATATTGAGAGAGCTCAGTTATCTGATAGAGATGAGCTCAAGGAGATGGTCTTGCTTATGAAAAAGAAAAAAAACTCCAGGGTCAAAGACAATCACCACTGAATTATAAAATATGGATAAAAGAAAACAAAATTCAGCATAATGAGAGGGGTGATAGGATACTGGTCCAGGACATTTAACCACGGATCACCTCTCTCTAGGCAAATCCTTGAAGAGGTGTATTATATTCTTGTGCACTACCATTTCATACAATAGTATACAATCAGATTTTAATATAAGATTTTAAAATTTAAGTATTCTATTTTTGAAATATGCCTTAGTGTGACTGGGTATTTCTAGAAGACAGATAATTGGTAAAACCTCCATCCTAATCCATAAATAGCCTAGCTATCAGAAATTTACTTACTTCTTTTGAAGAAATGCATTCATCCTTTTATTTCTCCTCATGAATAGAACATATTGGCGGTGAGCCCAGACATAGAAAGCACCACCAAGTCCACATATCACTCTAAAAAATAAATAAAATTTAAAAAAAAATAGAATAATTTCTAACAAACACAGTGTGATATGAAATTGCAAAATTATTGGCACAAGTTACAGTGTTGGGGCTGAAGTTAATTTCCTTTACCTCCTGTCTGTCTGTGATTATGTAGTGATTGTTGTAGTAGTTGGTTGGACTGAATTGAAATTTGATATATGTGGTAAGTACCAACTTCTTTCATCAACACCACAATATGTACCCATAGACATATAAAGAAATGTGCATGTTCCAAATGAATTTCACAGAATTGACATTGATCAACGGTCAAGAATAGCATGTACTAATGTATCGGATGTTTCGCAAATTCACTTCAACTAGTTATAATTGTTGTCTTTGGACACAATCTAGGGATTACCTCTAGTTCTGTACTGCACACCAGGAAAAGTAATAGTTAGTGGTGAAAATTCACTAAATTTTTATTGAGGCTGTGTGAATTGAAAGATTTAACATGCAGTTACAGTTGATCTATATGGGGTGTGTACCAAATTCATGGAATTCTACAATCAGTGTAAAATAATTCCTCATATTATTTTTAAAATGTATAAAAATATCATTTTGACCTTAATAATTTGATAAATATTAAAGACATTAGAAGTATAATAAATATTTTCATGTATTTTATTTTATGCATTTAATTAAACATTAAACCAGAGTTTCAAAAAACATATGCAATATATCTTACCCCATAAAGGCAAAGACAACTAATTCTTGAGGGTCAAATGGGAATTCCATGGTAAAATTTGTCTGGAAATAAGCTTTTACTGTGTCTGAAAAAGAAAAGATTTTATTGGATTGAGTAAATTATTTTCAATTTTTTATGCATACAGATTGTATGATGAAATTAACAAACTTCTGAAGCCATTATATTAAAATGATACCTTGTAAAATAAGTGAAGAATGGAATAAATAACAATTTTTTTTTTTAGGTCATCCAAAATATTATATTTCAATTTAAATTACTATATACAATTTTTAAAATGATGCACTAGCGAACCAGCAATACCAGATCTGATATTATTAAGAAACCAATGAGTCGTAGTTTCACTCATAACCAAGAAAGGACAATTTCTTTCAACTTACTTTATTAAAATTCTACATTTCCCTTTCCCTCTTTCATTTAAATGATCCCTCGGGAATACATTAAACCCAATATTAAAACCATAGACAGTCCATTTGGCCTAGAGAGACACCCTTTCTCTAAACTGCCTTGGTCTATTCTGAGTAGAAGACACAACCTAGTAAAAAGTTGCAATTGAACATACAAAATAAAAGTTAAGAATTGATTTAAACATTATAAAATTTAAGTACAGTCAATATACAGTCAATCTTAGAATATGAGAAATAACCTTTAGTTGTATTTCTGTTATTCTAAGATTGTAGCCAGTATGAGATTCAGTTCTATTTTTCGTTTTGTTAAACTTTGATCCAAACTATTTAATTTTAATACTTAGATATCCATATTATGGCCTGGCTTTTGTATGTTTAAATACATGATCAGGGATAAAGTAAATATCAGTATTTTCACTTCACAGTTAATATTGGGTAAACAATATGTTTGTTTCCTACTTTGTCCTCAATTACAAAAATAATCTAGATTGGCTAATTTTCTTCCTTAAAATAATGTATTAATGTTATCAATTTCCAAAAGAACTTGATTTTTTTTTAAAAATAAAATTTAGTGGAACTATTATGAAACTGTACTTAAATGTAGATTTTATTAAATTAAGCCCTTTAGATTTATTATCAATTTATTTTTTAGAGTTTAATTAGCTAAACATTTCTTAAATTTTTGATTTTTCTTGAGGGCAGTCACAGGACCTAGCCTCTGAAAGCACTATGGGAAGTAAAAATTGTCAAGTGGAGGTACATTCACTTTAACCAAAATCATTCTCACTTAGATTCTCTATTTTATGTGTGTACTTTCCATGACAAATCCTATTTGTTGATGAACCCATGAAATAATGTCCCTACTCTACGCTGGCTTGAACAGAGTGATGACTTGATGATAAACCATTCCAACTACATTGTATAGCAAAATAAATGTTAATTACATTTTTTTTAAATAAACATATTATAAACATTAACGCCAACAACATTATTTTCTTAAAAATACTGTAAGAGAATGGTAGCTACTAAGGTCAATAAGCTGTTAAACTTATGCAATGAATTTCAAAGAGTTGTGGACTAAGGGCAAATAAAATAATTTGTGGGCTGGGTAAATAAACTAATCAATTAAATTCACTCAAAAGATAGACCTTAAAAATTCATAATAAAATTTTATGGCAATAATAAAATTAACATAATATGGCAAAATGTTTTAAACTGGCATGTTTCAGTATAAAGTAGTCAAACTATTTCTTCCTCTATTACATTGGCAAGGTCAATCACTGCTGCCTGTATTTTGTTTTTGGCACTCACTTCATTTACAATTCAATTCAATTTGAAAGGATCTACTAAGAATTCCCAAGCCTTAATTTGCCCCTAAAAGCGTTAAGTCAATTTACATACATTAGACACTGAATTTTTTCGGCTGTAATTGCTTTAGTCACGGTACACAAGTAATTATGAAGTATTCAGACATGGTAATCATGTAGAAACATTTGTGTATGTGGTAGTAATTTATGTAAATAATTTAAAAAAATGTATACCTTTCTTTCCTAATTATTTACATAAAAAAGAAGAAGCAAAAAAAACTGTGCAAGTACATGCTAATTATGTTTCAAAAATGAATTCATTCATGAAATAATTAATTTTATTTAAAAAACTGGGCTGCATGTAATTTTGTCCATATTACATATTAAAATCAACTTGCAATTACTAATTATTATATGCCAGTACCACTTCATGTAAATGTTTTGTTTAAGAAGTCGTATATACTATTTATTATACAATAAATTGTAACAAAATAAAAATTATTATTATATAGAATTTTCTTTGTTGTTTTCCTAACTTCCTTCTAAGACTTCTTAAGAGTAACATAATGAAGTGGGTTGCTGAGAAGCACTGAGCAAATGGTCAAAGCTTTGTTCACTAAACTTTTTCAAATTGCACACCATTAATTTCCATTTTAAATTCCCTTAATTAAAAAAAGGCAAGGAATACAAATAGATTGATAATTCAATTTTTAAGAATGAAAATTCTTCTCCTATTTTCTTTAATGCTCCTGGCATTCCTGCAAAGTTTAATTTTTCTATGTTTAAAAGTGTGGGTCCAGCTTAACAAACATAATCACCAGTGTGATAGAGAGAGAAACAAAACCAAATGGATTTAGGCCTGGAAAGGACCAACAAACACCTGAAAATAAATTTTGTTGGCTATACTTGACTATATTTAACCTTACTGTTGCTACTAATGCATTTTGGTAACACAGATATGCGATATAAACTGATATTGCTACTGAAAGGAATGTTTGTAAAAAAGTATTATAGGAACAGTAACAAAAACATAACAAAAAGTAAGAGAGCATAGCAAATAGGTAAATCCACATTAGTATTCTGAAGAATAAAAAGAAACTAGCAAACCCAAGAAGAAGGCTTTGTATTCTAAGTTTAAATATTGAGTTAATAACGTCTTTCCATCTTTGTCTAGGTTCTTACTGAGTCGTGTCCATTTGACAAGCCAGGAGATACCCCATGTATATTAACATTTTTACAAAAATACTAACTAATCCTATCATAAGCCAGTTTATATAGGGAACAGACGATGGAAATTTAAATATTTTAGCTCAGAGTAGAGTCCTTTCTTCAATGCCAATTAAACTATCCTGATACCTTTATTGTAAGATATTCTCATGCAGAAGTCAAACAGGGAACCACTACATGTCCTTGCGAAACTATTCATTCATAAAAAAATATGAGGTGGGCACCACATTACTTCCTTGTACCCCTAGTATACTTTCATACTTAGACAAGTCATGCCAAAGCTAGTCAAAATGGGTTCAAGGCGAATTAAAATGGATAATTCTGTTGAAATCTAAAATTAATAATTTTTGTGATTATAATACTTTATTTACTTTGTACTAGGAAATAAAAAAATGTGACTCCTCTTTATTAGAATAGTGGCAAGATCTTTTGATAAATCCATACAATTTAGACATAATACCATGTCTGAAAACTTATGTTGTCCTGATAATATCATTTACCTCAACATCAAAGTCTTCTGAAAATGAGTGTTTTATGTATTTATTTTTGTCTCCTATAAAAACATTTTCTAGACACAACCACAATGAAAAAAAATGGAGTTTAAATTGTGTTATACAAATTTAATTAAGCTAGTCAAACGTTTTTTTATTTTTATAACACTTCTGTCAACCACTTGATCCTAGCAGCAATGGAATAAAAATGGACAATCAGAAGCAAATAATAATTTCTACACTACATTGTAAATGAATACTTTATATTCTACTTATCTAACATTTCCTAAAAAACTAACAATTAACTTAAAATACTCCTATAAACTATATGGTTTTACATACCTTCTTTCTGAAACCAGACTCCTAGAAGTTTAAACACTGTGGCCCCACAGACAGCAGTGAAGAATCCCCTCCAGTAGTTCCTCACAGCAAAGTACACTGTTGTGACTTCGATGCTAAATAAAACACCTTTTGAAAATGTACTAATCAGAAAAGAGCTCAGAAGCAAATCAAGTCTAGCAAGATAGTGCTAGTTACAAAAAAAGTATAGACTGAAATTCATCAAGAATCATAGAAATAATATACTATTCAATTAGCTAGGCATATGAATACATAAAAATGATATATCATTCTCTCAATGAAAATCATGAAATTTAAAAAACAATGTCCATAAACAATGGTTTATCATGAAAACATGAAACAATCATTACACATCTATTAAAAAATAATAATAATATTCATAATTATGAACACACTTATTGTTCCTTACTCCTAAGTTTTGAAAAATGTATACTACTTAGAATCTCTTGAACTCACCACCAATAGGTGCTCCAAAACAGCTGGCGACTCCAACAGCACATGCTGCAGCTAACATTTCTGTGTTTCGGGATTCATTTTCATATATAGATTGGAATGAGGTTACAAGCTTAGAGAGTAGTGTTGCTGCAATGCTAGCTATGTGGACAAACGGACCCTACAATAAAGAAAGTAAATTGTTGAATTAATAAAGGAACCTGAATAATAAGCCTGTTATGAAGAAGTATAAATTTGATACATTGAAATAAATCTATAAATACCATTTATATTGCTAACAATTGCTGTTTTTGAATCCCTAAAGGAGTATATAAGGCAGGCTTATTAATTACATTTTATACCTAAAATATTTTTAATATGACCACATGAGAATATTTCGGTTATTTGATTAAGAAGAAAACACTTTATTCATCTAGTTATAGTACACAGCATACTATTCATTCACTTAGATAATAAATTATCATAATGAAATTATTAGTTTATTCCCACAACATATTTGTAAAAAGAAACACCATAAATAAAATAAAATAGTAAAGCAATTAAGATCTTACAGAAATACTAAATTAAAATACTATATATAATAAAATAGAATGTGAACAAATTAAAAAAAAAGAAGAAGTTTAATTAGTCATTTTACCCATAAATATAATAATTTATTATACCTGGGGAATCAATTAATATAAATTCTACCAGTAGCTCCAGTTCAAATGAATCTATTCCAATTTCTTCAAGGAAAGAATTTTGTTTTGGAATGGTTTCTTTATCACAGGTTTTTCATGTGTAACTCCTTTTTTCCAAGTATTTCTTGGATTTTTTTGTGGAAAATATTACACATATTGTATATATTTTTTTTTCTTTTCTTCATCAATAATTTGAGCTTGGACTCATAGTCAGGTCAATAAAATATGCGACTTTACTATTACCTTGGAAGGCAATGATGTCAATGTACCTGGAGCCTAAGAACTAGAGCTTGGTTGTATATGTTTAGAAAGTTATTCTATGGTAGAATAGAACAATTCAAAATTGAACGGCAGATTTAGCAAAGAACTTTTCATATTTTCTTTTATTCTACGAATATTTGAAGACGTCTGCTATTTTTGTAAATGATTTAAATGAGTATCATAAAGATATAATAACAGTAAATGTCCAATCAATCACTGTTCTGATGATTTTAAAACTAGATGTGCTTTACAGTTTCAACCTCCTAACTGTATTGGCAGGTTCATTCAGGATAAATTTTATTCTTCATATCTAAGGCATTAAGTCAATTATTGGATAGTAGGTGTTTCTGGTTTTTAGGCTACGGTTTCAAAAAATATGATCAACTATGAGCAGAAATAGAAGAGAGGTTCATGGAAATACCAGCTTTGCCCATTAATATATTTGTGATTTTAGAATTAAAGAACTGAATATGAGAAATTTTAAAGAATACTCAATGAGAGTTTTCCAACAAAGTATTATTACAATGCATGGTAAAGTATTTTCAATCCCTTGTCCACATTTACTCCTCTACTATGAATGAAAAAGCTTTAGGCTATTAATCCAAGACTTCTCATTTATAATGATGTAAAAGTGTGACAGATTGGTGGATGGACAAAATGGAAAGGGGGGTTCTTGTCAGATATATTGGACATTAAAATGGCTTCATATGTAAATTATTTAGATTCACATGATTAAAAATAAAAATTGCTCACTTCTTTTCCCAAAGGCAAGCCACTTCCTAAAGTAGCTGTAAGGCCAATAACTTTGGCTATAAGAGTCCTGAATGTAAGATACTCCTTCAGAGATACCCCTCGAAGGATAGTCTTCATTTCTGGAATACCCGAACCTAGAAAAAAAAGTATATATTTATTAATGAAATTACAATTATCATATATTCTAAATGAGAAATTTAAACATATAACTCAGGAGGAAAAGGTCTTATGTCAGCTTTGTTTAACAGATACATTAGCTCGTTATCAAATTTTTTCTCTATGAAATATTTTGGTCAATAATTCTTAAGGTGCTACCTGCTAACCTGAATACTAAGTGAATTTAAAATTTACTAAGTGACTTAATATCTACATTTTAGACTTGTGTTAATGAATCTGGAATTATACAGCTTAAAAACCACCCCAAGGATGTAAGACATATCAAATTTCACATTTCTGAATATTTTTGTTTTTGAGCAGTTTTAAATATTTAACACTGCTAAAAAACAAGGCATTAAACCAGTGTAATATGGCATGAATTTTTAGCCTTTTTATGATAATCAAACAGTTCCTGTACATTCTTTTTCATACCCCTAATAGTAAATGGAATTCACATCTTAGTCTTTGTAAATTTTCATTAAGAACAAAGTTTTTTAATCAACCACTAAGATTTAAAATAATTCATTATTTCATAATAGCTAAATTATAAATATAAATTAATTTCCAAGCTAAATCCATGGGTCAGAGCTTATGGCACATTCTTTTGTTAACCAAATAACTTAAAAATAAAATTATTAATTTTTTCTTCTGCATAATATGTAGAATAAATATCTGTTCATCAGTGAGAATGCATTCAATATGTTAGAATAAAATAAAATAGTAGCACATTTTGGAAGACAGCCCATTTAATTCCGTTAAAAGTTTAATATTACATACACAATAAAACAAAGTGTTGTTTTGCTATATTCATAATAAAGCTATATCAGAAATAAGTTAGTTAAACATATATTTTTATTATGTATTCTACAACACAAGAAATAAAAATATGTTACATTTCATTTTTGGTACTTCCAATTGCCTTAATTCTTAAATAAATCAGAAAATGAATCTAGTTAACATAATACTAGTAAACAAAGTCAAATTGATTGTTAATTGTCATAGAATATTAATAAGGAAATTTCTAATCTGAAGAAATTTATAATATGTTTACAATAATTTTAAAAAAATAATAATAAATATTACTGTGATACTTACCTATTGATTGAGGGGCGACAATATGTACAAATCCAGCTGAAAACAAGATGAGGCAGAGTGGGAGGCATACCCAGGCAAGATATTGAAGAACTGGGTGAGTAACAAGATCACGGTACAACCAAATGCGCCCTGAAATCACAAACATTAATCTGTTTTACTGATAACCCACAATCTCTCTCTCTCTCTCTCTCTCTCTCTCTCTGTCTCTCTCTCTCTATATATATATATATATATATATATATATATATATATAAAATTGTAAGCTTGTCTGTACATTGATTTTTTTCGCGAAATTTCACGATAACTTTTCGTTTCACATGCATAGACACTATAATTGCATTTTGTTTCTTTCGTGTCTGTTTGTTTGTTTGTTACCTTTTCATGCATAACCGGCGGAACCGAATTTTATGAAACTTGGTATGTATATTACTACTAGCCCAACTTAGACTTTAGGCTATATTAATATTCTCTGAGACGAACAGGAGTGAGGGTTATAGGGGAGGCCTGAAATTAAAAATAGCAATATTTTGTTTCCTATTGGTTTTTCGGCAGACACACTCAAGACAAAAATTGTTTATTCTGTTATTTAGAGTAACTTTCGTTATATTCACTTTTGCCGTTTAAAAAATTATAAACGAGATATACACCAAAAACTAAAGCGGGAGCCAACTATTTTATTGGGCACTAACGGTTGAACCAAATTTATCAAAACTCGGTATGTGAGTTATCATTAATTCTTCCATGATTATAAGCTATATTAAAATTTATAGGTTCAAACGGGAGTGGGGGTTATGAGGGAGGCCTGAAATAAAAATTTGCGATATTCCATCTTCTATTTGTTTTTGGGTTATGATGTATCTAAAACAGTTGTCACCATTAAGCTTTGGACCGCATCAAGGTAAAGGAACTTTAATTCATCCATGGTTTGGAAGACAGAATACTTTCTACGACTATGAATTATACTGTTCATTACGTTGCAAAAAAAACCTACATGCACAGGAGATGGGAAATATAATAATATTAGAAGAGTGAAGTCTTAAATAACAAATAATTTTATTATTAACCAATCCACAGCAACGACGGGTATAAACCCTAAAAACTGTGATGGGGAAATGTCAAAATATAGTGGATAGTAAAGCCTTGCCAAAAAAATACTATCTTTATTCAGTCTAAAATGAATTCCCGGGCGAAGCCGGGTACCTTAGATAGTAAATATATAAAATTAGAAGTATATTTTAAACAGATTTCCCTCTAAGAGGAGTTATTGAGTACACAAGTTTTGAAAACTTTCTTTAAATATATAAATGATGGAATATTAACTCTCTATTGGTCACAATGTTTACTGGATCATAATTCAATTTTAAAACATTTTATGTAAAACTAACTTTGTTTATGGTTAAAATCTGACCGGGACATATACAGACAAACTAAAAAATCATAAATATTGGGTATGGGAATAAGTTTTAATTGTTTTTCCATACACAGTATTGATGACATCACATACATTTCATCTAACCTTTCGATAAATGAATTTAAAAGGTGGTGTGTATGTATGCTGCTAAACACAGTTTCAGACTTTTGTTTGGAGTCAAACAGCAGCTATTCATATCACATCGAAATACAGCGTTCGCGGGAAGTTCTCCTCTACAATCCTTCGAAGGAAAAACAAATTATCTGGAAGTTGTCTCTGATGAAGCGTGGTTGCTATAAACATTGCCAAGCAAATGGCCCATTTCCGCAGCACTTTTCTTCG
The DNA here is from genome assembly GCA_019009955.1 of Riptortus pedestris. Lineage (NCBI taxonomy): Eukaryota > Metazoa > Arthropoda > Insecta > Hemiptera > Alydidae > Riptortus > Riptortus pedestris. The sequence continues at coordinate 46,473,774 of CM032232.1, read as the reverse complement.
AAGGATTGTAGAGGAGAACTTCCCGCAAACGCTGTATTTCAATGTGATATGAATAGCTGCTGTTTGACTCCAAACAAAAGTCTGAAACTGTGTTTAGCGGCATACATACACATCACCTTCATTCATGTATCGAAAGGTTAGATGAAATGTATGTGATGCCATCAATACTGTGTATGGAAAAACAATTAAAACTTATTCCCATAACCAATATATCCACTATCAGCAACAGATCAAAAAATATTATTTTAATTTGATATTAATTTATGACCCAACAATTGTTATCCAATATACACATTTTTCTTTAACTTAAAATATGAATGGAGTTATCCATATTTCTTAATTTTCAGCTTTATGTAAACCCCCAGCTCTACTCATCCAACTTTAACAATAATCATATATATCACAGTACAATTTATTAAATACATGAGTGTGAGTATGTGAACATGCACAAACACACACACACACACACACACACACACACACAACACACACACACTCGCGCAGGCGCAAGACAATTGTCTTTCAGATGAAAGTCTGATATCTTGCCTCAAAGGAAGTATTGTCTATTAAACAGCTTTTATCGTCACTATTTTCTGAGATACCTCTACTTACCTGAGTAGATTTCCTACACAATGGAATATGATATGCTGATGATCTCAAGGTGAGTGTTGCATGAACACCATAACTCAAATTCTCCCACAGGATATATATATATATATATATATATATATAAATATATATATATAGTTTTGAAAGGACCTCATTTTTGTCATCTCTTGGGTAAGATTGATGGATATTTGAAGAAATGTTTCGAAAATTGAGCACAATCTCAATAGCAGATTTCTCTTAAGGAAAACCCGCCAAAAGGATTTTTCCCCCTTTTTTATAACAGATCCCTCTACTAAAGTAAGGAGTACCTTATCTACTAAGCCGTTAGTCTTATGTCAACAGGACTAAATTATTTTGACAGGAGCCAGGGGCTGGGGTATGAGGAATGAGGAGCCCCTGAAGAAGTACTTATACATAGCTCACGACCTCGGAGTATTGCGGATTGCCTAACCGAGGTGCCGTCCCTTTAATTTATTTACCAGCTGTTAATCACAAATTATAATTATTATCATTTACTGATGCCCACTTTTTTGCCACTAGAGCTAATTGGGACGGGTTATCTCCAGGTCACCACCCTTATCTAGCAAGGGTGAGACTAAGGATTTTATTTTATGAGTCCGTCATTAAATAACTTCCTATTGCCCAGGTAGGAATCGAACTCGCAACTATTAGATTAGGGCTCACAATTACAAGATTAGAGGCACAGAATTAAGAGTTATATTCTATGCCATTTCATAAAAAATGCAATTAATACGAATAAAATTCACATTATAATCAAATACAAGTCCGCAAATATTATACAACTCGCATTAAAAGCTGGAGAAATGGATCTATATATTATTCATAATTCAACAGCGGACAGAATGTCAAAATTTATTATTTAGTAAAGTCCACTTCTAAGGATAATTTGTTACGGGTTATCTACCGGATACCAAGCCTTTCTAGCCAAGGTGTAACTAAGGATTTCATTCAATTAATTCGTCTCTAATTACATTCCAGTTGCCCAGGCAGGAATGGCCTCTCTAAGTATGCCATGTAGGGTATAAGACCAACGCTTGTATTCATATGGATAACTTAAGCCCCATGTCAAAATTTACCAAAGAAGTTGGGATCAACGACTGCCTTGAAGAGAATTATTAGAAATTAAAACATCATAAATTTCAGACAATTACATTAAGAAACATGTCTTAGGAAAAAACTATAAATTATATTTCGAACCACCTATTACATTTCAAGTCAAACTTAATCTTATAAGAACTGCTACTGCCCTAAAAATGACCCAAAAAAGAAATTTTGGTGATACCATAGAACATATATATATATATATATATATATATATATATATATATATATAAAACTATTATTCCTATTGATAAACATAAAAAATACAAAGAAAAATAAGGGGAAAATAAGTCAGTTTCTGCATCAATATACTGCCATTTACTACACATTTCCATCCTACAGCAACCCGATCCGATTTAGATCCCCCTCCTCCCGGTTTGTCGTTAGCGACATATGTTTCAAAATCCTAAAACCTGTCCATTAAGCTTCTTATAATCATAAATTACCGTTTAAAACAATGAATGCTTCCAGGTAATATACCAGTTGCAGTATGAAACTATCTAAGGTTTTGCTCGGGATATCTGAATAATAAAAAGAACGTCGCGCAGGGGTTGCGATAAATACGCAGATTTCCCACGTGCGTTACATATTATTTGCATTTATCTCAAAACGTAAAAGTTCAATGAGAACAATATTTGGTATTTAGGCATCAAATGAAATGATTCTTAGTATATCAGCTGATTTTTAATATGACATTAGTAGGATTGGGGGTTTACTGAAGACGGAAAACGAAAAAATGCAAATATCTTGGTTATTAATTAAGATTTTGAAAGAGTAAGGTTTATAACAACATTTATAGAACATTAAATTTGCAATAAGATTGATTCTACACAACTTTTTGATGCGACGTATAACAACGGAGATATTTCGAATTTTCGAAATTCCCACCTCTAACCCCCCCCCCTCCTCCTGTTCCAATTTTATCCATTAACGAACTTGATTTTCATTTTTACATAAAATGTTTAAATATCATATTTCGTAACGATCAGACTAAAATTGCGACTGCTCTAAACTTGACAGCTTTAGGCTTGAACCCTAAAGCCCGAAAATTTAATTAAAATATAATAAAAATTCAATTTAAATATTACAAGTATTTTATAAATTTCTTTTTAAAACGTTAGGAACTAATAAACACACTGTTAATTCTAATAATTAAATTATCCCATTTGCGCCATTATTCATTATGTTATGAGGCAGCGGAAACTTGAAATCAATCGTTAATAAATGAAGCCGATAGATATGAAGAAAGAGATATTATTTATTTTCTGGCAACTATAAAAATTTGATTTAGGTGAGTCCCAGGCTATGCCACATACATGGTAAAATGGTGTTTAGAAATAAAGTACAGAGTTCCTTGACAGCATTCCATTAAGCTAGCTGGTACAAGAGCTGAGCATTGTTTGACTCCCCCAACCAGCCATATTCCACTTCTACTTCCACTAAATGGTTTCCTTCCGAATCACTCTAATGCATTGTCGAAATACACCTCGGGTATTACTCAACCAACCTATTCTTTCCTTTTTTTTAAGCAAATTTCACCGTAGGCTAGAATCTATTATTGTAGGTCGTATAGTAAGATATTTGACTGGTTAAGATAAGATAACGTTTTTGAGCCCTTTGACAACAGAAATATTATTCAATTTTTGAGGTGCTGGATAGTGAAGGAATTATCTCAGGTATGAATAGAAAGGCCTCGTTCCTTCACAGATCTTTATTCTATGCGACAGAGCGCTTTCAGAGCATACGACCCATCATCAGTGCCCTGCTGGCATACATTTAACATTAAAAATGTCGTTTAAGATGTCATAAGATGCGGGTCGCCCGGCGGTTGTTGTCCAGGCTACATTGCTATAAACAGGCTCTGACTATGGAGAGCTGACTCCGAAAATGTACTTTGCATAAAATTAAACAACAATAGTAGACAAGGCCTATTTATTGATCCTTATCAATTGGTTCCTCTACCATCCAGCATATTCCAAAGAGTATTGTTTATGTGACATGAGTAGAAGTATATTTCGATCCAACGTATAGTAAAGGAGATATTACGAATTTTCGAAAATCCTCCATTTAACTGCCCCTCCCCTCCTATCACTGGTCTAATTTCAGCCATGAACGAACTTCATCTTTCTTTTTACATAAAACGATTATATGTCGAGTTTGGTAACGATCAAACAAACATTGAGACCGCTAGAGGGGTAACAGGTTTATATATAAATACAATTTTGAACGGACCTCATGTTCGTCATCTCCTAGGTAGGATCGATGGACATTTGAAGAAAAAAATCGAAAATCACGTCATGAGTATGACTTCAATAACTGATTTCCCTTAAGGGAAATCTGCTAAAGACGAACAAGGGAAATAAACAAGTACATGAAGTGTATCCCGTTGCCACCTGCATGCGAATCCGCGACCAAAAAGAAATCTGAAAGAGTGGAGAGAACTCCACCCCAGGAGGAAGATGCCAGAAAGACAACTCCCTGCTCTTGCATGATCTGTCTAATGATAGTCATTAGACAGATTGGCTAATGATAATAGAGACATTCTACATTTAGAAGTCCCACTGAGCTGTTCAGCACCCGGAACCGAAGATGATCCATTGATGGCTCAGTGTTTACAGTTATTTGCCAACGGTATCTACATAACAGAATTAATTAGTCAAAACTATTCATTACTATTCTACTGTGATTGTAATCACGACACGATTTTCGAAAAAGTACGTCAAATGTCAATCGATCTTAACTAGTAGGTGATGAAAATGAGGCCCGTTCCAAATTATATATATACTCTTGTCTGTTACCACACTAGAGGTCGAAATGTTTGTCGTATCGTACCACACTCAATATTTAAGCTATTTATGTAAAACTGAAGACCAAGCTTGTTAAGAGATATCAGACAGGAGGGTTGAGCGGGTATTTCTAATATCCGAAAAATGTCTGTTATTATTCCTCAGATCAAAAAATTGCACATAGGGCCATTTCATGCCAGTTCTACATACTTTAAGTTAAAATTTTACCTGACCAGTTAAGAATTTCTAAAAATTTTGTTTACTGGTAGTAGGTACTAAGAATAAGAAAAATATACAAATTTCAATTTTTTATTTCAAACGTTTTCCGAAATACGGCTTTGGAAAGTTTAGAAAACAAAACATCCCATTGTTCTTACAATTAGTACCTACTTCTAGTATACGATTATAGAAACTTCTAAAATGGTCAGGTAAAATAGGGTGTGTTGAACTGACATGAATTAACCCCAGAACTAATCTTCAGCAAACATAATTTCCAATAAATGTTGTTATATACATATTTTATCTAGCATGAATATTAACCGAGATATTTGATTATTTTTTTTAGTTTTCCTTCAGTAAACCCCAACTCCTACTCATTCCATATTAACAATGAGCTATTATATAATGAACTACTTTATTGGAAGCCTAAATAACACCTATTGTTTTCTTTGATCTTTCACTATGGGGCATGTTTATTTTATTTATACAATACTCAATATTTAACTGCTTTATTCAACACAAAAGATCATGTAAATAAATAGTTGAAACCGGACGTGGAATAGGGGGGGGATTAGGAAATTCATATCTCCATTATTATGGGTCGTATAGAAAAATTTTATTGAAACAATCTTGTCAAACTATTGATGTTGTACAATTGTTCTGTAATACAATTTTTCTTAGCTCAAATATTAAGGTAATTAATTATAATTCAGCCTGTTTTCAGCCTTCAGTGAACCCCGAATTCTACTCACTGGAGTTTTATTTAGAAATTGAGAATATATGGTGAAATGAGATCAGAAGTGTGTCGTACCAGCACCTGGTAAATCTGCTTAGTTTACGCAGCTCCAGTGTGACGAACATTTTAAAATTCTTATTATGAAAATAACCATCCGGGATAAGCCATCTCGCTAAACCTAAGAAGTATGAAGTTTAGGATCAATTATTTTTAATATTTCAAATACTTTTTATCGCTTCGCAATAAAAAAAAATGCGTTAAAAAGAACTAACAAGGACACGTAATGACGTTATACCGTGATTTAAAAAAAAAATAACGATATACAGTTAAAATAAGCTGGGTACAACTGGAGATTAAATAATCAGGATTTTTGAATTGATTGTGAGGCGTGGCTTTTAATAGTTTTAACTGTTATTTTCACGTTTATTTTAATAAAAAAGTGAGATAAGAGATAATGATAGGGACAAGAATGGGGTCAAGTAGATATTTATGAGCCATGTGTCATGTTTTCAATCAAAATAAAAAATGAGTTATCAAATATAATGATAGATGTCTAAAACACTTAACAAGATTTGGGAAGCTATTAGTCTAAGAATACAGTAGCCGGGGAAGGATAGATTGTTCCAGATACGAGTCGTCGCACTGACTTAGCGAATTTCCTTCTGATTAAGCTGATACAACAGGTCGCACTGGAAGACATAGTCTCGAAGACAAGATAATTTAAGTCTTTTTTCTTTAAGGGAAATCAGCCAGCGTTTCTGGAGGTTGTGAACATGTGGTTTTCGAGAAAAAAAATTAAATATCCGTCTATCCTACCCTGGAGATAATTGGAAATATAGTACAAAACTATATATATACACATACACATACTTACATACATGCATTTATGTACATTTGTTTGTTAACGCTCTAGCCATCACAATTTTTGTTTCATCCTTACTAAACTCGATAATTAAACGTTTTATGTAAAACTAATAAACAGGTTCAGTAATCACTGAAATTGGGTCAATTTAGTGAGGCTGAGAGGGGGAAAATGTCTAAATATCTGTGTTATAATATGTCAGATGGAATAATTACAGGTATATAGAACTACTCGTAATCTTAGTGAAACGAGTGAACTCATTTTCGTCATCTCCTAGCTAGGATCGATGGCCATTTGAAGAAATGTTTCGAAAATCGCGTCATGAATACAACCTCAATAGCTGCTAAAATGAAAAAGACCGTCACGCAGGGGCTGCGTAAACTAAAGAGGTTTCCCACGTGAAGGTTTACAATAGAGAAATTTCACGAGAGCCGAGCAATCAAGGAAACGGCCGAACGAGCTTTTGGCAGGAAAGTCACTCTCGTTCGTTAGCAGTCGATTTAATAAAATGCAAATATCTCGGTTAATATTCAAGATAGAGAATAAATGTATGTAACAATATTTATAGTAAATGTAATTTGTAATAAGATTGATTCTGTACAATTTTTCGAACTGACGTATAGTAACGGAGATATTTCGAATTTTCGAAAATTCTCCTCTCTAAACCCCCCCTCCAACTGGTCCGATTTCAGCCGTTACCGAACTTGATCTTTCTTTTTACATACAACGACTAAATATCGAGTTTGGTAACGATTAAACAAAAATTGCGACCGCTAGAGCGGTAACAGACATATATATATATATATATATATATATATATATATATATATATATATATATATATGCAGTTTTGAACGGACCTCATTTTCGTCATCTACTAGGTAGGATCGATGGACATTTGAAGAAAAATTTCGAAAATTCCGTCATGAGTACAACCTCAATAGCTGATTTCCCTTAAGGGAAATCTGCTAAAAGACCGTCACGCAGGGGCTGCGTAAACTAAGATTGATTTCACACTTGTGCCACGAATTTGCAATTATCTCAAAAATTAAAAGTTCAATAAGAACAATATTTGGTATTTGTGATTCAATGAATGTGTTTCAGAATATAAAAGCTTATCGTTCATATGAAATGAGTAGGAGGGGGTGGGGGTTACTTGAAGGCGAAAAACTATAAAATACAAGTATCTTGGTTAATAATCAATGAGAAAGTTGGTATGTAATGAGAAGATTGTGTGCATGGAACCACAATTTTTCGATCCAACCCATGATAACAGAGATATTTCGAATTTTCAAAAATCTCCCTCTAAACCCCCCTATCACTGGTCTAATCTCAGCCATTAATGAACTGGATCTTTCTAATATAAAACGGTTATAAGTCGAGTTTGATAACGATCAGACAAAAATTGAGACCGCTAGAATGGTAACAGATAAATATACATATATACGCAATTTCGAATGGAACTCATTTTCGTCATCTCCTAGGGAGGATTGATGTACATTTTAAGAAATGTTTCGAAAATCGCGTAGTGAGTACTACCTCAATAACTGCTGAAATGAAACAGAAATTCCTGTCCCCTAAATTCACTTTAAAACAACTGAGGTTAAGGACTAGGAAAAGAAAAACAAAGCTTCTGCGGTAAACCTCCCTTGAGTCATTAATGGAATCTTTGAGCAAGTCACTGTTGTGCCTTGTCATTCATAGAGCTCTAGCCCAGATAAAGATAGAATGAGGACAGCCTTGGTTGGCAAGAGGCTATGGGCTGGCGAGGGCAGGAACAGCTGATCTACCTACAACAGGTGGCCTTTACAGCTGCTCTTTGCGAATACAGCCCCCAATAGGAAACATTCCTAAAGAGGTCGCTCTGCACGAGGTAACAATGCCCCTCCAGGAAAATGCTTCAGTGCTTAATACACAAACGTTGGCCAAAATGTTACAACAAGAGTCCTATTATATTCATATATGAAATTCTACAATCGTTTTATTCTTTCTTAACCTACTTTTGTCAGTATTATAAGCTAGTTGCTGTCTGTGTTAACGGTCAATGTGCTAAAAGAAGTCCGTACACTAACAGATGTCTCATGTGTAGGCATGTCGTACGATTGTGACACATTGATCATTTTATTATATTCATTTATGAGTACCACATCAAAGACGATTTTCCCTTTAAAATATTAATTTATTGGTAGTGTATCGCTATTTTGGATATCCTTATTTTCCATTATTGTAGTAAATAAAAAATAAAATTGTAATTATTTATGAAGGTCCAACTTATAATACTACGGAAAACCCTGTTGGATGCTATAAAGGGCCTTGTCTCTTAGCAGATTTCCCTTAAGGGAAACCAGCTATTGAGGTTGTACTCATGAAATGTCCATCTATCCTACTCAGGAGATGACGAAAATGAGGTCCGTTCGAAACTGTATATATATATATATATATATACATACACACACATATTTGTCTGTTACCGGAACTGCTGTCACAATTTTTGTCTTATCGTTACCAAACTTGATATATAATCGTTTTATACAAAAAGAAAGATCAATGTTGTTATGTACATTTCTTCACTATCTTGATTATTTACTGAGATATTTGCATTTTTATAGTTTTCGGTCTTCAGTAAAGCCCCACTCCTACTCTTCTCATATTTTCAATATTCTATTATGTTATGAAGCACTTTATTTGAAGCTTAAATACCAAATATTGTTCTCATTGAACTTTTAAGTTTTGAGATAAATGCAAATACGAGGCGCACGTGGGAAATCTGCTAAGCATTTTAGCACATTTTCCTTAAGGGCATTGAGGTTGTACTTATGACAAGATTGTCGAAAAATGTCTTCAAATGTCCATCAATTCTACATTAGGAGTATTATTGTGGTTTAAATTTATATAAATGCTTATATATATAGATGTTTGAACTTCGTGTACAACTAAAGATCAAGGCTAAAATCAGACAGCAGGGAAGGGATCAGGGTTTAGAGATAAACGAAAATTGTTTTATATACATGTTGTTTTATACATATGTTGTTTTGCGTACATTTTCTTCATCTTGAATATTAACAAAGATGATTGCTTTTTTTCATTGAGTTCAATAAATCCATACTTTAAATCATTCAATTCAATAATTAGCGAGTATACGTCTTCTTCCAAGCCAAGATACTGTTCTTTTTAACAGATCTTTACTAGATGAGATACTTGCATGTACGTTGGGTTATGGCGTCATCAATTAAAAATTTATTGACAGCCTACTTCTACTCATTGGGAAATAGAGAATATATGGTCAGATAACCTTAGTAATGTGTAATGCCAGCACGTGGGAAGTTTGCTCAGTTTGTGACGCTCCTGATACATTTTAATATAGTGCACTTTCAAATATATTGCGTGCAGGTATTCTGCCATAGTTGCATACAATCCATCACTAAATTAATTCCTACTACTCTCGCAGGAACTGGGTCCAAAAAACTATTAAGCTCAACGTCATAGCTAATCTGAGACTCAAATAAAAAGTCCGTCACGAAGGAGTAACGTAAACTAAGCAAATTTTCAAAGAGCTGAACACGCTACTGATGTGACACCGTTTATTCTCTACACTCAGCAGATTTTTCTTAGGATTAATCAGCTTTTGAGGTTGTACTCATGATAGGACTTTCGAAATATTTCTTCGAATTTCATCGATCCTTATAAATAAAAGATCCTGTAAGTCCGTCACGCAGGGGCTGCGTAAACTAAGCAGATTTCCCTCGTGTAGTTTAGTAATAGATAAATCTACATACTGATAACACAACACCACCGAGAATAAATACAAACGGTAATAAGAAATGTTTCATCCAATTTCAATAACCTGCCGACAGGAAGCGTTAGGTTAGAAATGTAAACAAACGGGTCTTCCCGCCTCACACCGGAAAGAAAAACAATTACTGAAATATATCAGAATATAAAATATTAATTTTATTGAGAACTATTTACTATATCTAGTACTGTAATTAACAATAAGTCAGAATAATTGTTATCTCCATCAATCAAATTTTAGTAGTCCAAAACTTTAAGACGGGGGGGGGGCACCAGGACATATTTCCATGTGTCTCGTGTAATAAAGGTCTCTTGAATACAATTTTTTGTATTTAACCTTCGAATAATGTGATTTATTATGTAGCGGAGAATTGTTTGTGTAACATGAGTAGAAGTGGCGGTTTGCTGATGGCTGAAAACTGAAAAATGCAAATATCTCGGTTAATATTCAAGATAGTGAAGAAATGTTTATAACAATATTTATATTAAATGTAATTTGCATTAAGATTGACTCTGTAAAATTTTTCGATCCAACGCATAATAACGGAGATATTTCGAATTTTCGAAAATCCTCCCCTCTAAACCCCCCCTTCCACTGGTCCGATTTCAGCCGTTAACGAATCTTTCTTTTTACATAAAACGACTAAATATTGAGTTTGGTGACGATTAAACAAAACTAGCGACCGCTAGAGCGGTAAAAGACATATATATATATATATATATATATATATATATATATATATATATATATATACAGTTTTGAACGCACCTCATTTTCACCATCTACTAGGTAGGATCGATGGACATTTGAAGAAAAATTTCGAAAATTCCATCATGAGTACAACCTCAATAGCTGATTTCCCTTAAGGAAAATCTGATAATAAATTATTTGTATAAATATAAATTTGTCTGTTAACGCTCTAGCGGTTGTAATTTTTGGCTGCTCGTTACCAAACTCGACACTTAAATGTTTTATGTAAAAATGAAGGACAAGTTCGTTAACGACTAAAATCGGACCAGTAGGAAGAGACAGGAGGGTAGGGGGGATAGAGGGAGAGAATATCGAAAATTCGAAATATCTCCGTTATTATCCGTCGGATCGAACAATTGTATAGACTCAATCTTATTGCAAATTAAATTTACTATAAATATTGTTCTATACATTTATTCTGTATCTTGAATATTAACCGAGATATTTGCATTTATATTCTGTGTGTGGTCGGCAGGAGTCGGCTATGTTCAGGACTTTCCTCCGAGAGCTCTGGCGGCCGTTTCCATAACTATTCGTCCCTCGTGAATAGGTTTAGAGATCCCTTACTACTACAGTTGTTATTGGGCAGATTTCTCTATTGTAAAACTTCACGTGGGAAATCTGCTTAGTTTACGCAGCCCCTGCGTGACGGACTTTTCTATTTCTCTGTCATAATTTTCTAATTGGTAAGTTCTAATGGTGCGGCATTCCGTCAGAGCTCTAGTTAAGTACAAGACTGACCTTTGTTACACATGTTGATGCCGAGATCCATGATGAAACTGAGGAAGGCCATGATGAGTCCCAGCAGTGCCAGGAAGACCCAGTCCTCCCCCAGCCGGGCGAACGAGTTCCTCCAAACCCAGCCGATAGCTTTGACAACCCTCGATTTGTATAACCTCGGTGTAGGCTTGCCCAGGCCTTCTTCTACCTCTGTGGCACCCGCTTTCTTCTTGGCTCGTTTTGCTTCTTCTTTCGCGTATGCACCCAGCTCCTTCGTATACCGACCATACATCTGTAACACAAGAAAAACAAAAATCAAAATAAAATTCCTAATTTCATATCATATTCTATTCAAATTCTAACATTGTTTATTAGTGCAGCCTAGCTTTATTGTGGAAGTAGGACTGGGGGTTGGAAATACAGGGTTTGGACGGTTGTATGGTATCACAAATAGACGAACTCAAAATGATAATCATTGGTTCGACACCATAGCCATGGCAGGCAAACGAGGAAAAGTAAGCTTGACGAGTTTCCTGATGTATTGCAGTATAGCTACTCAAATTTCCTCAATGCTGAGAGGACACCTGCAGAACAAGTAGAGGCTCAACATCGCACAGGAGAATTAACTAAAATCTAAAAAACTACTTTACCGTTCACTTAGATAATTTTAAGATACATCAATTGTACGGTATTTCTCTTTAAGATACGTTTGTGCGCGTATGAATTGATAAGGTAGTGTATATATACATACATACTTTTTTTCACAGTAGTGTTGTTGGAAGTGAAGAAGATTGTGTACTTGTAGAGAAGAAAATGTTCAATTCTTCACAAGTTTTTTTATTTTTTTATTTCAGCGATAAGGGCTTTGATATACTATTGTCTTCATCTTCAGAGAACGAAGGTACTCATCGGGAAAGACCACAAGCGACTCCGAATAAGCGACATTATGCCCATTGACATACTCAAAGACAGGGCACAATCGGCGAGATCAATGTAGTTATAACGAAACAGCTGGCGGAATAGGAAGAAGCACTCAAATGAAAAGGTAACGCAATTAAAGATGATTTGGAAAGAACAATTTGAGCAGCAGATTATTAGTAATGCACAACAATAATTTAGACGAAGCTGGCGAAGAGACATCTGATTCAGGAGACTGACCTCCTGGATGAGGAGATGGCATATGACGACAGAACCAAGAAGCAACAAGGGCTGGGGATTGTGCTGTAGGCCGCCGAGAGAAGGGACTTGACAATTGGTTAGCCGGGTACATAGAGTAAAACTGAAAATCTGGGTGTTGAAGCGGATTCCAGACAAATTGAAGTTAGGCCTCAAATACGTATCCCATCCTGCAGAAAGGCTCCATTCATAAGTATGAAAATGTTAGTGGAATACGACAATAATCCACATTTTTAACCATAGGGCCTCCGCATTTCCTCCGTCCGGTAACCTCCATTCATGTAGTGATGGTGCTCGATGTTGTTACTCTTAGATAATCTAAAGTTGGACGTTCTACCACTCATCTAAGGACGCCCCCCAACACGAGAGAGAGAGAGAGAGAGAGAAAGAGAGAGAGAGAGAGAGATCAGATAGGATGAGGGGGCTGTGAGACGACATTAATTATACCGGTTTAAATTGGAAATATTCTATTTACATGTATGTATGACTTTATTCAGAACAATAGCACATAAATACTAATAATTGGCAAGCAACAACAAGTCATGTGTATATGATCAAGGAGATCAGTTGCTAATTAGAGGGTTCTCTTCTCAAGAACGTAAAATGACAACGCCAATTGTATGAGTTAATGGATGACAGCTACACGTCGTTCTCCAAGCATTCAGCATTGAACTTGCATACTAGTTCAAAACTTAAAAGTGTCAACAACTTAAAAATGTTTATATAAATCTAGGAGAATCTGTTATTTAGTTCTTGACATCATAAATTCGTTAAAAATAATATAATTAACTGAAATATCAACTAACACAAAGGATATGTAATTGAATACTATCGAAAAAAACAGGGACTACGTAAAAAAAATAGTTTTTTCAAGTGCATTGGAAGGGGGGCAGTGGTAATGCACTGGACTTCTATGCTGTAGGTTGAAAGTTTTAAACCCGGAATCGAACTAAAATTTCATTTAGAACGTTCTGTGGTCTGGTAACGTTCTACAGGAAAAAAAATATTTATTTTTACGTTACCGGACTATTCATTTAAAATCTCCAAGTAGATCCAAAGACCAAGTTCATTAATAGCTGAAATCGAACAAGGTCTAGAGAAAAAATAATATTTTTAATGTATTGTAGTTATCTCCGTTAATATGAGTTGGATCGATGATAAATATTGATGGAAAAGTTGTTCACTAAAATTGAAGTAGCTCTTACACTTTTCCTTAATTCAAATAATGGCGGAGTTATTAGTACTTCTATGTTTTAATCCTTTGGTAGTCTATGTCGCCATGAGATTTTCATCTTAACAGTCACATTACTAAACACCTAAAGCCCATTTCAGATTTCAAGTCTCTTCCATAGAGATCTAAGGGAAACATTGTCATGATTTTGTATGATATAAAGTAATCTATGTGCATGGGAAATCTGTTTAGTTGACGCGGCCCCTACGTGCAGGATTTATATTCTTTCACCATAGCCCTTCTGCCACAATGTACTCATCGAAAATAGGCGGGTATATAAGCATATTCCTCACAATACAAGGAGGCGTTGTCCAAGTCTCCCCTGAGGTATAAAGTTCTTTCTCTTTGTCAGGAAATATAAACCTGTTTAATCCACAAAGTTATTCCTAGGAATTCATATTTTTATATCAGCCTCCTCCCGAGGAACCATAGACACAGGAGAGAAAACTATACTCAATGGCATCCTATTTTGTCATCCTTTGAAATAAACAGCCTTCGCATTTGCAGCTTCCAATCATTCATAATATAATGAGAAACCACCTTTCAAATTGAAATTAGATATTAAAAAAATATATTTACACGAAAATATATTTATATATTTTAAGCGTTTTGAACAACTATTTTTACTTTCAAATAGAGATCAGAAATTTAAATGTCAAAGACTTATAACGTTCTAGAAGGCCAAAGAACCAAAAAAGGAAATAAATGAAAATTAAAGTTGAGAAAATGTTTCAAATTAAAAGTGTTATTTTTGTAGATCAAGGCTAAACTACATCCATGATGCAAGGGACTGAGTAAAGTATAATGAGAAATCCAACCCCCAATAAATGTCAACTCCATATTTTATATTCGAATTACTAAAACCAGTTAAAAGGCAATCAATTTGAATCTCTCAGTTTTATTGGCTGTAAAAAAAAAATCACGCACATGAAAATGAGGACATGGTGTTTTGAAATATCACTATGTAATAAAATAAAACAGGAAAGTGAGATATGTGGGTTAAAAGAGACATTAAACACGGCTGGGTTCGCAAGATCGTAGGCTTGCCTTGATTTATTTGTGACATTACATATGCACACAATTATATGTACATGCGGAGTATGCATGATACATTCACACACCAATATATAGCACAAGTTGCTTCATATGAATTCCCCCACTGGCAAAGTAACAAGACTGCCCCGTACTGAAGAATGATAAGAGAAACACGAGAGCTTCGAAGAAGTTCAGGAAATACTCTTGTATAAAATCTGTCAAATGTATTAATAGAAAAACCAAATAAAAGAGTGATATACAATGTTATCTGCTTGTCCTCCACATTCAGCTAACTAATAAGAAAGACTTAGGATAAGTATTTGATGTTCATGAGGGAAAGGAGTCCAATTGTCATAGGACACTCCTCAGCATAGGTTCACAATTAATATGAATTTGCTATTTAGTATACATTATAACTATATTTCTTAGTCTGGACCCAATATTTTTATATATTTTTCATAGGTTAACGGCAAGGGTCACCAATAAAAAACATTTTCTCTCTCTCATTCAAACTTTATTCATACTGTCGTACCACCTCTTCAGGGGCTATCCGTTTCTAAAGTGCTCGTTTCCCTCTTACGTCCGTTGCAACTGTACTCACAAGGGATGAGGTCATTGATACTACGTTGCCATAAAACTATGAAGAATATATATAACTATTGTATATACACCTGTTGGCTTGCCTGAATTGTCTTCACTAACAACATGTCTATGACGCAAGACTGGAGGGTCCAATAAAGTTTTGGTCAGCAGGCTATAGTCTAGAGAGGGATGGCTCTCTAACAGTCCCAGCTTCGTGAGAAATCTTAAGTGCAAGATAACGGAAACCGCAGCATGCTCTGTTATTTTCCCTGTTCATTCATTGTAACATGAGGATTTCCTGTTAACGGGAACAATCACCTGAAGTAGCCAATTCATACAAAAACTTGCTTGTCATTCAGAATAAGTAGTAATACAGAATATGCAAAATGCACTTTCAGAGACCAAGTTCTATTATCAATTAGAATAGCCTCAAGCAAAGTAGTTTGGCTACTTTTCCTTTGCTTCGGGCTATTTGGATGATCAAGGAGCTTCATCTCTGAAATTGCATATTAAAGTACTTGAAGAGGACAGGGCTTTTTATCGATCCTGATAAATTACTTCACCTACCATTCAGTTTCTTGGGAGAGAAAAAAAACCTATCACCATGTTTTACAATCCTTGTAGGACCTAGGAAACGTTTCGCCATTGATAACCATACCAATCCGCAAATAAGAACGTCCAAATCGGAACCTCAGGCTTTCCCAGACCATCAATTTATTTTTTTAACCAACCACTGGAGATCCTCCCTTTAAATAACAAATACGATATCAACAGAGGACTAAGACCTAATTGTCTGCACGTGCAATGTGAACCTAGAGTATATGCTACTTTTTTCGGACTGCTGATTCTAGAACAAGGTTAAATAGTACAGGTCTTAATGGATCTCCTTGCCTTGAGACAGTGTTAACCTCAAAGCTCTAACTTAGGCTATGTGGAGAAGCGTTGTGCATCCTTTCCTTCTTCTATCGTACTAACCTTATATAAAAAATAAATGATATGGACTCATCTTAAAAATCTAAAACAAAATCTCATCAGTTTCATTGATTTTAAATACTTCAGCTATTATTCTCATATTTTCATGAATAATATGAAACGATTAGCATATAAGTTTGCTGATGGAAGCCCTACGTTCTCTCGCGGAATGTACATATTTATTACAATGGCAGGCAAGTGTTTTGCAACTACAATAGGTTGCATTATAGCCAAATTAGCCCCATTGCGAACAAGAAATAACTTGCGATTACAAAGATTAATTCTAATATTGTAGTAATTTCTCAAATATTATTGATGAATGGCGTATTAAAAAAAATGCATTTTATCTACTGCTTATAGTTTGGTGGAATACAACAAATAAGACAAAAGTTTTCAAAACAACTATTTCAATGTTTTAAATAATTGGTGTTATTTAAAACACCAATATTAATACATCTATTTTTATATGTGTTTAGGTCTCTAGATGTTGTTTATTAAGGCCCATTTTACGTTTCCAAAGCTAATCGAGACTGGAAATCAACGGGTAACTACCAATTTCTAAACAGGAGGAGGGGGGGGGGGTACTTCTTTGCCCATACCTGATTTAGTGATTATGTTTTAATCGTCAATTGTGCCATCAAATAAATGAATTTCAATAAATATGGTTCATTATTATAGATTTGATTATTTGCCTTGAACTATAATTAGTGAATGCATTATACATTAAATACATACACAATATAATTACGTTTCAACCCTTTTGAAACCTTGCTCATTCAGAAAGTTCTGTTTGCTCGTGTTAATTATAAATGAACCTTCCTAAGTAAGCAATCATTGCATCTTGACTGTCAACGTTTAATTTTTTCACTATACCTACATATCGGAGTTTCCATTAAATAAACATTTCTTAAATTTCATATATAGTAAATGTCATTAGTGTTTGTTTGCTTGTTCATTTCTTTTATAGTGTTTTTCCTTAATTCAAGGGTGTCTTATATTATATATTACCACCTAAATACCCTTAGTGCAATAACAATATTATCTATGGATGGGTTATCTATAGGTTGGTACTTTTGGCCCGAGATGGGACTAAGGATTTAATTTCCTTAGTGAGTTCTTCTCTCAATTAATCTCTGTTGCCCAAAAGCGAATTAATCCTATCATTTTAGATCTTTAACTCATCGACAATAATTTAAAAAAACAAACACAAAAAAAAATATAGCTGGAGGACTCACACGATAGCAGGCGACCCTAAGGAAAATGGTGGTGGCCGACCAAAGAGCTATGGATGTGGGAGCCATCTCTCACACGACTAGACTGCCTAGCTGTCGCAACAATTCATTAAGTACTTAGAACAGCTGATCATTAGCACGGCCATATGTCATCATATCAGGGGGAGCAAGGTTACACATATCGTGCTTCATTTATATCAGATGATTACAGCGACATACGTTCCAAACTTACAGGCACTGCGAGTATTTTAATTTTGAGATTTATGGCATAACTATCATATGTATTATGGATGATTTCATATAAATGTTCTTGTCCTGTAAAAAATTGAACGTTGGAATAACTTCGATGTGGAAATCGAAAAAAAAAGAAGCTAGTGCAATCATAATGGTCAGTGCACGAAGAACACTTTGAGGAGATATGCAAACCGCCATGCTGCATGGTTAGGCACAAGTATTTTTCTAACAGACCAGCCTCATGCAAAAAAATTAATCTCAATACAACAACAATCAAAGTCAAAACTAGTAGGGCTTCAGGTTATATTTGTTGCAAATGCAAATTTGGGAAAGCCTTCCCAAAAGGACAGTTTCTAGAAAAGAGAGGAAAAGGGCAAAATCCCATAACAAGTTGCCAGAAACCAATGACCAATGACAATAAAATAACGTCTCTAACAAGCGGGAAATCTGTTTACTTTACTAAGCCCATTTGTGTTGGACAATAAGCGAACAATTGACTTGTATAAGTGTTTACATTTTATACTTCTTCCAATAATTATTTAGCTGTAAGTACAAAATAAATAAAGAAATTGTAACATTGTGTAGTAACGTGATGTTATAGATGGAGCAAGTGCAATGTCTCAGTTAAAAAAAAAAGGATTAGATAGAAAGGCCAGTGTCGATTGAACCTTTCTATTTTCAAATATATAGAATACTGTGTTTATGATATAAAAATGCAAAATGTCATTTAAAAATGGACAAAATTCTTTAAGACTCTATGCATATATTTTCGGATATATTGACTGAAAATATCTTCAAGAACAGTTTATTTGGCTTAAAAGAATTAGAAAGAACGGGCCATTAAAGTTTTAGCTTCTTTTCTTAAAAAGTTAAAGGTTCGCTAATTCTTTTAGAAAATGTCTATAACATTAACTTACGAGATCATTGGAGGTTCTTATGGATGGCTATGGATCTTCTGTAATAATTATGAGGAGCACGCAAAAATTACTCTTGAGAATGCCTAATCATTCTTGTCATTGTCTTAGAAGAACAATACGTAAAAGTCATACGTCAAAAGAACATGGATATGTCGTACGTACATTACCGAATGACAGACTAACACTGTAGACCTTCAAACAAGCCTTTCAATAGAAAATGAGAAAAGATTCAACTCAAGGAACTTAGATTTGTAAAAATAAATTTAGCCAAGTACGTTGCTTACGGTAAGGACACATGACCAATAAATATTGCCAAGGATGCTTAAAACTGAGCGGCCGTAAATCTGGAAATAAAACATATATAAATATGTTTAAAGAGCTTTCCTCCTACCGCATTATTGGATTATATTTAGTTAAAATATGGCTCGCCTAACAAATTTATTATACCAACCCCATTAATCGTAAACGGAGGCCAAATGTTCCATATTTACAGTTGTGGCAGCTAATATCATCACAGTATATGTGATATTAATAAAATATTACAACTGAGAAGGGAAATGTTCATTTTTAACACAATTCTATTTTTCTCCCAGTGTTGAGCTTTCTGGTATAGCCTCAAGGGCTGGTTTACATTTCATCTTAGCCAAACAAGAAATGTCCAAATGAAATCTGATTACGGGTTTTTGCTATTTTTCTTGATTTTGTAATAATTGGCAATGGCTGCTTTTATAAGGACCCTAATAAATTATCATGCAATTGACAGCTCTCTCTCTCTCTATTTATATTTATATATATATATATATATATATATATATATATATATATATATATATATATATATATATATATACTAGCTCAGATACCCGGCTTCGCCCGGGAATTGGTTTGAGGCTGAATGGTGATGGTATTTTTTTGGCAAGGCTTTACTTTGCACACATTTTGATATTTACCCGTCCCAGTGTTTAGGGTTTATACCCGTTGTTGGCATTTGTTAATAATTAAATTAATTTTTTATGTAAGACTTCACTGTTCTCCATATTGTTATATTTCCCGTCTCCTGTACATTATGCATAGATTTCAGTTATTAAGGGCAAAATATTAACATAGATTTGAATTAATTTTTCCAGGTGAGGTACCTGATAGTTCCAATTGGAATGAATTCTTGAGCATATCAATATTTCTACGTAAATTAGTTGCTCCACACATTGTTCCTGGAGAAAAAGGTACTCTAAATAACAAAATAAACAACTTTTGTTATGTGCATGTTTGTCGAAAAACAAATAGATAATGAAATATCGCGATTTTTTATTTCAGGCTTCCCTTATAACCCCCACTCCCGTTCTAACCTAAAAATTTTAATATAGCTTATAATCATGGAAGAATTAATGCTAATTCACATACCGAGTTTTGTTCGGTAAAGGGGAAGTACGGTTCAATCGTTAGCGCCCAATAAAATAGTTGACTCCCGCTTTAGTTTATAGTGTATATCTCGTTTATACATTGTTAAATGACAAAAATTAATATCACAAAAGTTACTCTAAATAACAAAACTAACAACTTTTGTTATGTTCATATTTGCCGAAAAACGAATAGAAAACGAAATACCGCTATTTTTAAATTCTGGCCTCCCTTACAACCCGCACTCCTGCCCATTTCTAGAAATGGTGGTATGGCTTATAATGAAGGAGATAGTGCTAATACATTTATGGAGTTTTATTTAGTTCGGTTGAGTCGTTTGTGCCTAATAAAATTCCTCACTTCCGCTATAGGTTTTAACGTATATCTCGTTTATAATACGTTATTCGATAAAAGTGTATATAATAACAAACGTTACTCTAAATAACAAAATAAACAACTTTTGTTATGTTCATACTTGCCGAAAAACCAATAGGAAACGAAGTATCGCTATTTTTAATTTCAGGCCTCCCTTAGAACCCCCACTCCTGTTCATCTCAGAGAATTTTAATATAGCCTAAAGTCTAAATTGGGTTAGTTGTAATACACATACCAAGTTTCATAAAATTCGGTTCAGCCGTATATGCGTGAAAAGGTAACAAAGAAAGAAAGAAGCAAACAAACATACACGAAAGAAACAAAATGCAGTATGGTGTCTATGACATGTGAAACGAAAAGTTATCGTGAAATTTTGAAAAAAAAATCAATGTACTGACAGAGGTTACAATTTTATTCATAAACTAGCTCAGATACCCGGCTTCGCTCGGGAATTCATTTGAGGCTGGATGGTGATGGCCTTTACCCGTCCCAGTGTTTAGGGTTAATACCCGTTGTTGGCATTTGTTAATAATAAAATTATTTTTTTATGTAAGACTTCACTGTCCTGCATATTGTCATATTTCCCGTCTCCTGTGCATTATGCATAGATTTCAGCTATTAAGGACAAAATATTGACATACATTTGAATTAATTTTTTCAGGTGAGGTACCTGGTAGTTCATATTGAAAAGAAGTGTTGAGCAAATTTCTCTAAATAACAAAATATACAACTTTTGTTATGTGCATATTTGCCGAAACCCCAATAGGAAATAATTATTATTAATTTCAGGCCTCCCTTATAACCCCCACTCCTGCGCGTCCCTAGAAATGTTAGTATGGCTTATTATAATGAAGGCGTTTGTGCTAATTCACATACTGAGTGTTTTATTTAGTTCGGTAGAGTCTTTAGTGCCAAATAAAATTGTGGACTCCCGCTTTAGTTTATAGCGTATAACTCATTTATCCTTCCGTATACGGCAAAAGTGCATATAACAAAAGTTACTCTAAATAACAAAATAAACAACTTTTGTTATGTGCATATTTGCTGAAAAAGCCATAGGAAACGAAATATCGCTATTTTTAATTTCAGGCTTTCCTTATAACCCCCACTCCTGCCCGTCCCTAGAAATGTTAGTATAGCTTGTTATAATGAAGGCGTCAGTATTAATTCTCATAGCGAGTTTGGTTTAGTTCGGTTGAGTCTTTTGTGCCAAATAAAATTGTGGACTCCTGCTATAGTTTTTAGCGTATAACTCATTTATACTTCCGTATACAGCAAAAGTGCATATAACAAAAGTTACTCTAAATTACAAAATAAACAACTTTTGTTATGTGCATATTTGCTGAAAAAGCCATAGGAAACGAAATATCGCTATTTTTAATTTCAGGCCTCCCTTATAACCCCCACTCCTGTTCGTCTTAGAGAATATTAATATAACCTAAAGTCTAAGTTGGGCTAGTAGTAATATACATACCAAGTTTCATAAAATTCGGTTCAGCCGTTTAAGCGTGAAAAGGTAACAAACAAACAAACAAATAAACAAACAAACAAACAAATAAACAAACAAACAGACACGAAAGAAACAAAATGCAGATATGGTGTCTATGACATGTGAAACGAAAAGTTATCGTGAAATTTCGCGAAATAAATCAATGTACAGACAGAGGTTACAATTTTATATATATATATATATATATATATATATATATATATATATATATATATATATATAATTTTCTTTTTGTGTACATTCAGATGTATTGCTATAAAAAATTAACTAATTTTTTTTTGTATTACTGTCAATTAAAAAATTATATATGTCCTATCTGGGGGACCTAAGATTATAAATTATAATACTAAATTCCAATTATTCAATTTGCAAAGCTGATCAAACTTCTCTAAACTCCCATTCCTTCCTTTTTTGATTTAGAATAATAACAAAATGAAACACTGCCGACCCCTAGAGACGAACAATTACACATACAAACAAGCACGCACACACATACAAAACTTATACATACACATTAAACGGAACTCACTTTCGTCATCTCTGGGAAAAGAGTTATTTATTTTTTCATTTACTAGCTAGGGCGGTCATTGAAAGAATGTTTTTGATAATGGTGGCCTAACGAAGACCAATTTCAAAATTTCCATTTAAGAAAACTTCTTTACAAAGTTGTTAATAAATGCTATCCATACCTAGGATGCCTGCTGCATTATTTCAAGAAATATATATTCAACTGGGCGACATTTATTTGGTAACTATGTAGTATGCAAAATTAAACTTTTGGATATATTAGTATTGATCCACATCAAATGATATTCCGGGAAAAATAATTTTCTGTGTTTAACAGTGTTAACTTAATTTTATACGACATACTCCGGAACGATAATTAAGTTTCACTTTTAGACTCCCAAAAACTGAATTATTTCAACGTAGTGCAGAAATTTGGACATCTCGGAAAAGGGGGAAAACTAACAAAAAAAAAAAAATATTTTAAAAATTAAAATATAGCTGGGTCGATATCGCTAAAAGCTTACCTTCAATACTTCCTCAACCTGGTACGGATGATAACGGACGATGCTTCCACATGCTTCCCGAATGATATTACAAATAAGAATGTGCTCCTTCCAACAGGAAAACATGAGTGAAAAAAAAATACAAATCAGATAGAAACCTCATCATTGTACTGACTGTACGTTAATTCCGTCTATGCGGGTAATTGTATTTAATGCACCTTAATTCGAATAAAAAGAGAAATTAATGTTAAATCTTCCTCATCTTAGGACACTGGAATTATACATGGAGACTACTGTCATTAAAGAGAACCAGAACGTAGAAACTGGATAGCACCGCAAAAGAAATGTACGGATCAATTATATTTATATGCTAATAAGATGATAAACACTTATTTCGAAGAGGATAAAACCACAAAATTGCCTACAGGACATTTGAATTTCCTAAGAACTCATTTTTGTAAGCTAAATGATTATTATTCTTATGTAGTTTCTTTGTACAAGGAGAAATGATAATTATAAATAATATCATCAAAGTAAAAGAGTCAAGATGTTTTCCTTCTGTACTCTTTTCTCTCGGATTATATAACCATTCTCTGGTGTAAATAAGGGATTTGGTTATCACTTCCTCTTCAGTGAAACAGAGTCCAAAGGGACTCCATCCATATCTGTATGATTTAAATATGGCCCTACCCTATTAAATAGAATTTACATTTATCCTTGGCTCTCTACCAACAATGAATAAAACAACTTAAAGGCAGAAAGCGTTGTGTAATGCTGGGCATTAATATTTCCTTTTAAGTCCAAAAACTCAAGGAGAACTCCGAGTCATGAGCTTAATTCCTTCAGGAGTAAAGCAAATTAATTAATTATGGTCCCATCAAATAACAGCTTACTTCCTTCTGGCTAGAAATGGATTGTTGATAACTTTCAAATTCATTTTTCGCGATCAAACTTACATACTTTAGCATAAAACAAACAAAATAAAAAGAAGAAACCATGAAAATAATCTGTTATTAAACCCTAATAAGACCATGACTAAGCCAGTGGTTAAATATTAATATATTCCCAGATTAATTAAAAGGGTCAACCTACATTGTGGAATCATGTCAACATGGTTCATGATAAAACAGCTTATTGTTAATATGACATGAGTAGGAGTGAGGGTATACTGAAAGCCGAAAACAAAAAAAAGTTCACAACTCAGTTAATATTCATGATACAGAAAACATGTATAAAACAACATTCATAGAACATTAAATTTGCAATAAGATCAGTTACCTACACTTTTCAATCAGACGCCTAATAACGGAAATATTTCGAGTTTTCGAATTGTCCTACTCTAATCTCCCACTAGCTTGATTTCAGCCGTTAAAGAACTTGACGACTATACATCGAGAGTGATAACGGTAAGGCAAATATTGTGACCACAAGAGCGGTAACAGTCAAATAGATTTTCGTCATCTACTAGGTGGTGGGATGGATGGACATTTGAAGAAAGTTTTTGAAAATCGCGTCATGAGCACAACCTCAATAGCTGATTACCCTTAAGGGAAATCTGCTAAAACTTTTGTAGGGGGTAACTTGCTAATTTTGAATGTGTGCGACGTGGATTAATTTATTAATTATTATTTTCCACCGTGATCTGAAGATTTCGATGGATTGTAGATCTGAGTATATTCTAGAGCTCTATTTAAAATTGAAGACAGAACATGTATGACTTGTGCCACTAATGTAGGCTAAATATAGCCTTTGCCGAGCAAAGGGGAAACCACTGCAGCTGTGAGGATTTATACAGCTAAAATAGAACAAATTTGCAATAGATGACAGAATAACTGAACTGAACTCCTAATATTGATTTTAATATGGTATTCCCTGAAGGCAATAGTCACAATATCTGACCAGAAAGTCAGTGTGTATAAAAAACAAACAAAAGGTATAATTCCACACAGATAATATGGACAACCTCAGTAACGTGAATGTAGAGTCACAAATAAATCTTGATTGGCATGTGACAGCAACAACAGGTAGCATGAGCAAGACTGAAGCAGCATATTAAAAACAAATAACACATAATCCATAATACCGAGTCATACATACTGCCAATTTTTCTATAATAATACCAAGGAAATAAATAAATGGGCAGTGGAAAAAAATCCGTTCAGCTGAAAACTAAAAATTTAGAAATAACTCGACTAATATTTTAGAAAAAAATGTATAGAACAGTAATTGTAAAGAAGTACATCAACAAGATAGGTTATATAACGTTTTGTTTATCCGATTCTTAATAATGAAAATATTCCAAAACTTCCATTTTAACCCCTCAAATCCTCCCTTCCAATTTTAGCTATTCACGAACTAGATCTTCGCTTTACAGGAAACCCTTAAATTTCGTATTTGGTATTCGTTTCCTTCTTAAACAAAAATTACAACAGATAAATGTTTGAAAATATACCTCATCTTCATGGATCGTAATGGGTAAAACCACCACACCCCCCCTCTCCCTTGAGGGCGTATGCGTAAATTAAATAGGTGGGAGAAGTTGAAGTTGACCACTTTAAACAGGTATATATATATTGGGCATCTAACTCTTCATTCTGTTAGTACAGAAAGAAAGAAAATTTTATTTGGACCAATACATAAGTATTATACACAAATGGGTGTTATTATACAAGATTTGTTACAAAATTTAGAGATTTTGGTACAATTTAGGACGTAGTCGTCCTTCAGTCATTGCACCTAAATTATAATGAGTTGCTCCACTTGACATTGGGAGGCTGCCATGATACTTCCTTACAAGTTGTTGAAGATGTACTGAAATAGGAGCAACCTCCAATTCCCTGTGGATTTGGCTGTTCCTAACAAACCAGGGAGCATTTGCCGCTATCCGAAGTACTTTGCTCTGGAAGGACTGTAGTCTCTTTTTGGGTGTGTTGCTGATGCCCAGCCAGACTGGGCATGCGTATGTTAATATAGGGAGTATGAGTGTTTTGTAAAGTAGTGTTGCGCAAGTCAGTTTCAGTGGTGTATTTTTATTCATTAAAGGGTATATTTGTGTAAGTCGTGTTTGTGCTTGTTGCAGTTTAATGTTGATATGATGCCGCCATGTAAGTCGTGTGTCCAAATGTACTCCGAGATAGCGGATGCTCTGGTCCTTCGGTGTCCAAGGAATTGAGTGATGCCCTATTATCAGTTCAGGAAGATCTTCGTTCTTGAAACGACGAAGAGCAAAAATCTTGGCCTGCGTTTTATCAGGGTTTAACGAAAGCTTCCAGTTCTTGAACCATCTTAAAACCTGGTTGGCTGCTGTTTGGAGGTTGAGTATGGAGGAGTTTAGTGATTCCTCTTCAGTGAGGAGGAGTGTGTCGTCTGCGAATGTAGCTAAGACAGAATTTTCCGCCTGCGGGATGTCACTGCAGTAGAGGATGTACAGCAAAGGGCTAAGTATAGATCCTTGCGGTACGCCAGCTCTGATATTCCGGTTCGTGCTGAGAGTGTTGTTTACTTTCACTTCAAATGTTCTTCCTTGTAAGAAGAATGTAATAATACTATAGAGGTATGCTTGAGTGTTTGTAATCCTGAGTTTGTGCAGCAATCCTTCGTGCCATACCGAGTCGAAGGCATCGAGGAAGAGTCCCGTTGTATACTGCTTTTGCTTGAACCCTTTTGTAATGACTTCCGATACCCTTTGGAGTTGTTGGACGGCTGAGTGATGAGGTTTGAAGGCAAATTGATGGTGAGGGATGAAGTCCGTAAGATGCCTTCTAAGTCTATCATTAAGCAGTCGTTCTAGGAGCTTCCCCGTCGTGTTAAGGAGGCTTATCGGGCGGTAACTTGCTGGGTTTCCTCGGGGTTTTCCTGGACTGTTGAAAAATAAGACATGAGCGTGTTTCCACTTCTCCGGAAAGTATGCTCGTCTGAGGCAGGCGTTAAAGATGCATGTGAGGAGAGCAATACATTTGCGGGGAAGCACCTGTTAGTACATCCATACATGTATGTATATAAACATTTAGCACGAAGGCATATAGCATTATAAGTTAGGATCCATGTAAACATAGACAGTGTTTGTTTTTTTAATCGTTAATTGATACTTATACAATACATATAGACTTCTCGATACTTCATATTAAAAAAAAAACTTCCATTGCTCAAATTATATCTAATGGCAGTTGTAAGGAATTTCCAAAAGGGTGTTAACAAAATGATACTTTTGTTTCTTTTTGATAACAGTTTCTCTAGAATCAATAGACTGATTGTTACATGTGGTACTACCAGAACCAACTCATATATTCTCTTGCCTCTTATGAATTTATCATTAATAATGTTAATGATAAGTTTAATTATAAAAACCAATGCAGCTAGTGATGCAAGAGATAATGAGTGCATATCTGAATAATACTGCTTAGAAAATGGGGATAAAACCACATTTTTCCTCTTGTTACGTTGAGGAATAACATAGAAACGTTTATAATGTCTAGAATAAGCACAGGAGCCAGAAATTTCTTTGTCCTCCTAAATGCTATAATAAATAATAAATAGGCTCTTCCTGAAGAAATGTGCTCATATACCAAAACAGCCATCAGACCAAAAATTAAGAATTACAGCGAAAGTAAGACACTCCAGAAAAACTGAAGATTCCACAGGGTCAGGGAGTGCATAGTTCTGAGACGTATTTGCAGCATAAGACGCGCGTCGGGATTGATCCATTATGTAACATCTCATTTAGGATAAATATACTACTGATTTAGAAAAAAGATACAGTTGTGTCCATGTCTGTGTCATTTTGCTCCTAAAAGAATGTTAGCAAGTATTTTAATTACTTTATAACAATACATAATATAATAAGAAAACTCAACTTTCCCACCTCCCACCACACCATCGCAACCACCCAGTTGTGCAGCAATATGTTACGTTTGAGAAGCTTATAAAAATTAATATAGAAATCAATTGCATAGGGTTAATGTGACAGGTGCGTGCAAGCCCGCACGATCAGCGATAAACGAAGACACCTCTGTCTTCATTCATTTCATATTATATTTTTGTTTCATACGGAAATTGTATGTTTCATACAGTTTCTAAATTAGATATATGATTGTTACTGAACACTACATTCATAATGAATGAAACTTGACGTGAGCATTACTCGGATTATAGGCTATTGATATCCTAACGCACATTGTATACTAACTAGCGTTTGTAAGAACAGCCTGAAATTTAAAATCAGCAAGTTTCGTCATTTAGAGCCATTTTTTTACCTATAACATTGTACATTCCTAATGTGTGCGTTAAAGGTTGCATCGTGGCGACATATTAAAAACAAGAAAGTTCATTAATATAAATATTTTTGACGGCTAATTCTTATGGTTAACAATTTTTGAGATTTATCTACTTCAATTGTTTAAAGCATGGAATAACTTATCCCATTCAGCTGGAATGATTTTAGAATGAATGTTATGGCTTATAACGAATTAGTTTTGATTACTAAGCACAACATTTACCTAGAACAGAGATATAAAAGTCCGTCACGCAGGGGCTGCGTAAACTAAGCAGATTTCCCATGTGAAGTTTTACAATAGAGAAATCTGCCCAATAACAAGTGTAGTAAGTAGTAAGGGATCACTAAACTTATACACGAGGGACGAATAGTTACGAAAACGGCCGCCAGAGCTCTCTTCGGAAAGTACCAAACAGCTCACTCCTGCCGACCAATGGACACAAAGAAGAACACAAAGAATACAAATGCAAATATCTCGGTTAATATTCAAGATACAGAATAAATGTATAGAACAATATTTATAGTACATTTAATTTGCAATAAGATTCATTCTATACAATGTTTCGATCCGACGCATAATAACAGAGATATTTTGAATTTTCCGAAAATCCTCCCTCTAAACCCCCCCCCCTCCCACTGGTGATTTCAGCCATTAAGGAACTTGATCTTCCTTTTTACATAAAAAGATTAAATTCCGAGTTTAGTAACGATCAAACAAAAATTGCGACCGCTAGAGCGTTAACAGACAAATATATATATATATATATATATATATATATATATATATATATATATATATACATATAGATATATATATATATATATATATATATATATATATATATATATATATATAAAATTTTGAACGGACCTCATTTTCGTCATCTCCTGGGTAGGATCGATGGGCATTTGAAGAAATTTTTCGAAACTCGCGCCATGAGTACGACCTCAATAGCTGATTTCCCTTAAGGGAAATCTGTTAAAATGGATTAAGTTTATTATTTTTCGAAGATCGAAAAAATGTAAATGTCTTTTTAAAATTAGGTGAACAGGAGAAGTGTAGCTAGAACAAAAATGCAGTGAATTCCAGTATAACTTAGAAGTTTTACGAACATTACTTATATTTGTTGTGCCTTATGCATTCCAGATTGACCCCAAACACTATAAATTCTACTTTCTAATGTACAAAAAACATCGGCAAAATTATTAACTGCTAGTATACATATAAATACGGTTTACTTACTTTTAGGAATTAACTCATTCCCTGCGAATTATTATATTACTTAACTCTAATAAACATAGACACTTCGTAAACTAATGACATCTAGAAAGCAAATGAGAGAATCCTGGACAGACGGGATGTATTTAGCCACGACGGAGGATCCCTGCCTGTATTGTCCGAGCAAACTGCATATTATTAGCCTTATAAATGGCAGTTCTACATGCAACTATTGTAGAATACCTGGTGCAATGAAACGCAATATATTTAGAAGTGCATTGCTTTAAAATATATAAAAATCCCGTCACGCAGGGCCTGCGTAAAGTAAGCAGATTTCTCAAGATCGTTAACGACACACAATGACGTCCTCTGTATGTCCATACTACACAAAGTATTCTCTATTTACCGCTTCCTAAGTTTCCTTATCTAACAAGACATGAAACTTAAGTAGGACAAGATATGTTGAGTGATAGAATAGCTTAAAGTGGAATTCGCATAAATGAGAGGGGGGAGGGTTTAATGAACTCCGCAGACAAGTTCGAAAAAGATGAGTAGATTAGCAATTTTAACACGTTACACATTCAACAGGGCAGGTAATATACCATTTTCCGGCCCAAGTAGTAATGACAGAGGTAGAGTCATTGAATGTTCAAAGAAGACCTCACATGTAAAGTGCATACTTTTTTCTCATATAATAATGTTCAGATGAAACTAAAACTAGGAATTTAGGCTTAAAATCTGACCACCGATACATTATTACTCATGTGATAAGAGTAGAAATGGGGGTTTACTGAATACTAAAAAAGTTAGGTTATTCAGAACACAGTTTTGTGACTCCTTACAATTCATTTTTAAAACGCTTAGCGCTTTCAGGAAATTAGATCCCCATTATCAGAGCTACAAACAATAAAGCATAATAAATAAGGAGCTTGGTCCAAAACTATTTTAAAAAGTTAAAGTAAAAATAAAAAATATTATAATAGTTTTATACCAAACTCCTTATTTGTTGTGCTCTATATTATACTATTATTGTTTGTAGCACCGATGATGGGAATGTAAATTTCTGAAGGCGCTAAGCGTTTTTAAAAATAAATTGTGAGGAGCCACAAAACTGTTTTCTGAATAACCTGATTCATCACCCTTACCACCAGCAGAAAATAAAAATGAAAAATAACTAAACTAATATTTGAATAAATGTATAAAACAACAAATGAAGGAAATTAAATTTGGGACAAGGTTGATTTTATTACATTTTTCATTCTATTCATAACTAAGATCATTCGTCAATTGTTTTTTATATATATATGTCAGTCCAGTCTATAAAGAATACTGATGAAGTATCTTAGGGAAAATCCTTGTTTGTATCTTTCTTTCCCTGGCTCTGCTTCTGAAGCCTTAGTTGTAAGCCAGCTTTATCCTGAATGAGACAACGTTGGCACAAACGTATGCTTAATTGAAAATCATCCAGTGTGTATTCCGTGAATTTCAATATTACTGTAATCCAAAGCAACTACAAAGCATGTCCATTAGATTCCCTGATTACACAAAGGGAAACATATCTACCACCGAGAAGCCGAACTCAAGTGGGTATCGGATATTTCAGTCATCTTAGGATGGTGACGACGACAATGTTTTACATTTTCGGAAATTTCAAGGACATCACTGTTCTCGGGAGTCCAACGCGGCTAAAGATATGAATTGCAGAAGGGACATATGTTTTAGTAAAGCTTTTGGGGTTCTGAAGTTATAAAACAATTGGAATTGTTTAACCTTAACTAATATTAATCCTATTTCAAGGTCCTTACTGACGTCCTGTCAGTCTGGTTAGCAGCTAAAGTCACAACATTACACCCAGACAAGTAAGTCTTTTTATTATACAGCCTCAGGTGAAACCTTAACTATTTTTTTTCCGGATCCTCGTGTTATAGGAAACCAATAAAAGCCCTAATGATTCTCTTTCCTAGGAGGTTTCCGTAACTATTTATGAATGTCCATATACACAACAGCAACATCATATCTACTCCATGAGATTCCAGAGTGTTAAAAGTACATACATTTTTGAAAACTGAGATTCGGGTTCGAGTTGGACCAATTAGAGTACGTATAACTGATTGAATGGATCGAATAAACATTGAGCAATAGGAATAGGCAAGATCAGGTGTCCATTTTCAATCATTGTAACTATCGTAACTACCTCCTGCCATTCAATAAAATCAGATTTAATCATCTGTTACTTACTCCATAAAAACAAACAGTAACAAAAATGTACCGAAATCTAATTTTAAACAGTAAACGTTTGAATAAATGATTAGAAGTGGAATTTTCATTTTGTCAGCAGTAAGGTTGCACAATCACCTTCACCAAAGCAATCAATGGCCTAATTATTATCACCTGTACTCACAATCTTCAATGAAGTTTAGAAGAGCGCATGTTACAATTTTTTCATAAGTTTATAGCTGATTTCCTTTAATGAAAGCCAGCTTTTGAGAATATGGAGAGTAGTAGATTAAAGAGAATGAAAAATGCAATATCCAAAATATCTCTATTATTGTGTCAAATAATCCACTATCAGAAATTTAAAAAACGTTAATTACTGAAATTTTTGTTGTAAAGATTTCTGCTTTACATAAATACAAACTGATCTGTATGTGTTTCTTAGTTCTCAGCCTAAAATATACCCCAATTGTCGCTCATCTGATTTTTAGAATACGATAATATCTAATTCTTGAGACGATAAGCCTAGAAACGATTATATCAGGATAACTTTTATATAGAATAATAACACAAGGGCAATTAGAATGAAGGAACCCTTGTAGATTTCAGCTGGTCTGTGATTAGGGATGCTCCATCATCCACAATTCGTAATTATTGACTGGTGATTCCATGAACAGGAAGTCCTGATTTACAAAGAAGCGAACAGGGAAAGGAAATAGTCGCAAGATCATGAAGTGGGGTCGCGTAGCCATCTGCATATTATCCGTCAATGTTTAGAATTATATTAATAAGTTTATATTAAGAATTATTGGATAGTAGAATAATGATAATCTGACTAATCTTAGGAATACTCATGCAGGATAATGATATGCATTAGTCAGTATGAGTGTACAAACTATGCTTCAATTCACCTAGAGGCTTACCCCACTACACATGACTATCCGTATATACGTATTCAAGATAAAGAAAAACGTACATAAGAACATTTATAGGAAATTACATATGGTTGTTGTTTTACACTTGTTAATATATATATATATATATATATATATATATATATATATATATAGTTTTCAACTGACCTCATTTTCGTCATCTCCAGGGTAGGATCGATGGAAATTTGTCGAAAATCTCGTTAAGAATACGACCACAATAGCTGGTTTCCCTTAGGGTAAATATGCTAAAATGACTGGCGTTAGAATGTTGATATTTCATAGTTAGGACTGTTATAACATCTAGTTCAATTCCTCCCCTTATGATTGAAATCGGCGAAGGGTGAGGTGGTGTGCCCCTCAAGATATAAAATAAAATATAGCAAATGTCTTCCTTCTTATTACGTATAAGACGATTTTTACAGGAAGTTTATTGTTTATCTAGAAATTATGTATTCTGTAACTTTTCGATTCGATGAATTGGATAGGACATAGCTTATACCACTTTCAATTGAAATGATTTTAATTTATGTGCAGTAAAACTTCTTGGCCATTTAATTTAATAGGAGTAAAAAGAAGTCAGGCTACGACCACAACATATTTATCTGCAATAATAAACTATATGAGGCGGAGGTTAGCCATGTGAATTAAGGCGTTGGTCTTAATCTCACATAGTACAATTGGCATCCAAAGTTTGATTCTATCCTGGAGAATATAAATAGGAATTTATTTAGTGACTAAATCATTATATAAAAGCCTTAGTCACACTAGAAAAGGGTTGTAACCTATAGTTAGCCGTGCCTTTGCCTCAGTAGCAGAAAGCGTGTTTGGCATATACACAATAAATTATAAAAAAAAAAAAATAACTTACAGCTGTGTGGACATATCCCAGATCTGGAGGTGGAGCTGGATAGAACGCCGATACGACTGATGAGGTCGATCCTCTCGACCGATATTCGACGAGGAGACGGTCGAAGTCTTCCCAGTCGTCATCCCAGGACATCGTGTCGGCTGCCGTCAAATCGGGAATACTTCAATAACTAGTATCTATGAGTAAGATGATATATTGGAAGGTAGGTTTACGCTCCGCAAAATCAGGGCATTCTATATTTCTGACTGATGAAATAGCGTGCGCAATAGAAGTTGTAGATTTTTAACCAGGTGTATTTAAGTCTTCTGAAACGCGGGTCCGAATTCCAATAGTATTCTTTACACCTTTCTCAGATTATAAGAGTAATTTTCTATATTCTTCCAGAACGACAATAACGATTCCAAAATTTTTAAAACTTTATGAAACCAGACGAATTGCGAACACCGATCAAAAATGCATAAAACAATTCACAAAATATAACTTGATTCTTCAATCAGAGAATGGAATACCTATCCCAAACACTTAGGTCTCTAACACTTTGCTAACTCTGCCTTTTTTTTTAAGTATCCACTTTTTGTCCGAATGAAAATACTGTTAGAATTCGAAAGGCAGGAGCCGAACAGTTTGCAGTGTTCGCTAGTTTCACTAAAGTGATAATTAAAAGAATGTGATCATTTATTTTATAATATTTACGATTAAAACAAAGTATGAAATATTGGAAAGAGTAGGATCCTCTTAATCACTCGTTGAACTACTTATCGCACTTCACGGGCAGTTTTTACCGAGTTTTCTCCACAGAACTTCTTGTTACCGGAATTTCGCGTGGACTGTGTTTCCCTAAGCACTGTCTGCCCTTCGCAATCGCAACACTCGTTACCGACTGCGCCAAACGCTCCAGCAACGATACCTCCGTTTCCTTCAAATAAAAACAGCGACTGAGACAGTGCCTTTGTTAGAGAGTACTGTAGAACAAGGAGAGCCTCCTGGATAAGACTGTCAACTCCTACTCGCGGCCTAAACAAGATGATGGTCCCCCTCCACAGCATAATAGAGCTCAATATCCGGCCAGCGGAGAGAACACCAAGAAATTGCTGAATTACACAATTTGGGGTCGTTCCTCGTCTCATTATCATCTCTCGTGGGACACTGTCTCCGTCAGCTCTATTCAATGTGTCATAATATTAACACTTATCACGTCAAGATAATCATCCTCAGCTGTCAAAGGTTATGTAAAAAATAATTAAATAACTTCCAATGCCAATACTTTATTGTGAGAAGAATAACATTAATTTACTGGAAAATCGTTTAAACTGGAACAAACCTGACTGCTAAAAAGAAAGCATATGGGGCTTAGGTAAGCCATGGGAGTTAAAGCGTTGGCTTTAATCGCACATGGTAAACCTAGAGTGGCGAGTTCGATTCCCACCTTGGCAAATAGGAATTTATTTAGTGACGAACTCATTAAAAAAAATTCTTAGTCCCACGCTGTCTAGAAAAGGGTTATAAGCCGTAGATAACACGCCCCAATGAGCCATAGTAGCAAAAAGTGGACGTTAATAAATAATAATAATAACAATTTCCCAATGCTAGAATGGCACGCTGATTATCTCATCTCACCATTAATTTTTTATACCCCCCCCTTGAATATCTTGGCTATCATAAAAATTCCATTACGGGAAATCAAATACGAGAGTACACAAGCATACCCTCATGCTTTCATGAACAGGAAGTCCCGATTTCCAAAGAAGCGAACAGGGAGAGGTAACATGTAACACTATCATGAAGTCCGGTCCCGTTGCCATCTGCATATTTATCGACAATGTTTAAAAAATTCACTCGCATATTTACCGGCTAAGAAATCTCTGTTCCCGATCCAAAGGATTGATTTCGATGTGATCAAGACGAGTTTATTTAATGAGCAACTTAATAAATAAAACTCTTAGCTCTACCCTGACTAGAAAAGGGTAGTAAGTTATAGAAAATCCGTCTCGTTTAGCCCCAATTCTACCATAAATTGCACGCTACTTGTTTTAAAAAAGTATTATAATTAAATAGATACTAAACTATTTAATTTCGCACATAGTGTCATTACACATACAATAAGATGAGACGACAGGGCCCTGAAACTGTGTATGATCCAACTCATACATTGGCTTTAAACCTATGTGTATGAGCACTGACAGTGACAAGACGTATTACTAGCTATATTGTTCAGAAATACTATTCAAGGATCACTATTTATAGGCTGTACAGCCTTCTATGATTTATAGCTGACAGCATTGAAAACACCGAGTCTATGATACAATAGGCAAGAACTATTTACTGTCTACTTCTACAATAAATATATCAATCGTATTTGATTACTGCCAATTAACGAATGGTATTAAATTATTGATAATTATTTACAATAATCATTTTTCAAGTCCAAGAACATTTCCGATTTGTGAATGATAAAAGTTGGTGATGAGACTGCTACTATCGAAGAATTAATATAGGCCGTAAAATTAGTAAGACCCGTTTCATATCCTTATTGAAAATATTCACTTACACTACATTTACTTACAAAGTATATATAAGGAAATGAGAAATTGACAGAAATAATAAGGATTCGAAGAAAACTCATATAGAATTAGTTTTGTCTAATCTTATTGTAGAAAACTTGTATTTCTATTAAATTAAATGAACAAAATGTTTTGTTGGACTTAAGTTAATTCTCTTTTAATGGGAACGTAATAGATAATACAACTTAATATTTATTTATTTACTTTCGTTTTGTACTACTAAGGCTTTGAAACGGGGCATCTACAGGTTACCGCCCTTTTCTAGCCAGGGTGGGATTAAGGATTTTATTTAATGTGTTCGACACTGAATAAAAACGTATTGCTCATGCGAGAATCGAACTCACCACTCTAGGTTTGCCATGCGAGATTAAAACCAACGCCTTAACTCATACCGCTAACCGATCCAAGAAATTAACAGATTCAAGGCAAAGGTAATAGCTCATTTTCCTACTGTAGTTTGTGAAGCTTAGTTATATTTGGTGACAAGAGTGACTGACATGAAGGTCAAAAGTGGGTTAATAAAGTACATGTTGGACGTCTAATTTATGCCTTAAGTGTGGAGTTGGAAGGGAAATGCCGTAGGTTCACTCAACACATTAAAGGCGGAAGGCCAAAAGGAAGAAATAGTCTTTGTATGTCACCTCGTTTTGCTAATTTGCTCTTAATGGGGCGTCAAATGGACACGAAACAGTGTCCTCCCTTGACATCGTTTTCCAAAGAAAAAGGAATTTCCATAAAATAATATTTGCAATTGCGGTATCTAGGAAATTATATATCGCTCCTGTTTAAATTAGTACAACAGATCAATAGGAGTTTATGGAATGAATTACTTTATTATGTACGAGATTAGAAAATAGCCTTGCACACATGGTAGGTACGTGTAAATAACACAAGCTGAGATGACGAAATCTGTACATGCTAATCTATAGTTCTCGTTTTAGGAAGATCACGAGAAAATGCTAAGTAGACAAGAACAGAATCTTAAGCAGGGTGCATAACATCTAAATGCCCCCGCGCGTGCTCAGGTTTGTGTGCGTTTATATATTAAACTTCTTAATATCCGAAAGGGTTTGGCTCTAATTTAATCCGATTTTTGAATACATGAAGACATTTTTGAGCAATCTTTTCATTTCAATGAATTTAATAGAGAATTAATTCTATGAAATTCACTAAAATGAGCTATTGGCATAAATTTAACATGAGGTTGAAGCGGTAACTTCAGCATAAACCAAGACTAAGAATGCCTAGGTTTTCCTGAAGCAATAAATTATTTATGACGTTTAAAAGAGAATACATCATTGCTATTTTAGTTAGCCACAAGCTACTATCCTGTAAATTATTATTACTCGAACAAATCTAAACGTAAAAATATATACAAATCAAGGATCCTACGCTTCGTCGAAAATCTACTTTTTTAGGGCACTTCAATAGGATTAGTAACTAAAAAAAAAAAACAGGAAAACAAAATTTCTTACATTAAATAAAATTCTAACCATATTGCAGCACACTCGCATGCATATATATACACACATACATATATATTTCAGTATTTTGTTGGAAACATGATAACAATGTAACACCTACATTTTTAAAATAATGTGAATGTAAAAGAGTACTTTAGGTTTTTATGAATGAAGTTTCCTGTACATATGGAACTGCCTGTTCCAATGCAGCAGATCAAAAAATATGTGAGAATGTTATGCGTTTGTTTTTATAAAGATTAGAAAAAGACCCAATACAAATTAACTTCACTAATCCACTGAGTCAAATCACACAGGCGCGGGCGTGCACATGTATACGAACATGAATAAATAGTCTTTTTCCATCCAGAGCCAACAAAATGAAAAGTGCCCATGTCTCCAAAGGAAGGTAATAGCGTATTCCCTAAAGGTACTATCGCTGAAAAGAGGTCGTAGAGGATATTTTAAATTCATTAAAAAATACTACAGTTACTGAGAAAGGCAATAAGAGAAACAGGAAACATATAACATGACACAATGAAATATTGTACAAAAAGCCAATTTTATGGAAAGGAAGGGAATATGAAGAAAGATGTGAGTATAATATTCCTTTCAAACTAATTATATATCAAATATTAAAAGCAGTTCTTTGTAAAATAAGAAGCTTCCATAAGCTCAACAAAAACTGACACCTCATATTCTGCACAGTTTCTCCCAAACTAATAATCCGACATATAACAAGACTTAAAAATGAAGAATTTTCTTGAAATTAGTGGAAATCTTAGTATTAAGGGTGGTTGGGAGGAGGGTGTTACAAAAGACAATGAATTACTAAAAACGTACGCAGTAAGTAAACAAAGCAGTTTTCCAGCCTGCTGAAATAACAATCTCAAACTAGAATTGGCATCCCATTCTACGGAAATAAGATGGTAAATAAAACTAGAAATTTAAGTTTGGCATGTGAACCATGTTTAGAAGTACAATTCATTTTAGTTAAAATTTCATGAGTTGGTATTGCAGCTGATTGGAAGCAGGGGAAAAAACTTGATATTTTAGTTAGTGAAAAATGTGAAGTATTACATTACTTTGTTAATAAATTTAGTTAAATAAAATGTATCGAATTGTGACGGAATTCATTAAATAAAATCCTTATTCGCCTCATGGTTAGGAAAGGGTGGTAACCTGAATAGATAACCCATCTTAATTAGCCGTAGTTGCAAAAAGTGGATATTAATTAATAATTTAATTTTAAATTTATCGAGCCGATGCATAATAACGTAGGCATATATGATTTTGCATTTTATTCCAAGATGAGTATAAGGGCGGAGGGAGATTTAGTTTAAGGTTAGTAAAACCTAAGAAAAGAAACTAATAACTTGATCAATTTTAGAATTAATGTAATGTGTATAGTATTGCATTTCATTATCAACAATATTGGTCACGTGATATTTTAGAAGGTTTATCTTATGGCATATTAACTATTAAAGGTGTCTGTCAAGTCTGTTTTGTCTAGCTTGCAGAATATCTTGATTCATGAGCTAACAAATAGAGACTTCATTAGTAACGTGAGCTCGTAGATGAACAATAAGCGGGAAATTCTGGAATATATAATGAGGAGGTTGGCAGCCTTGACTGGAGAGGCGAGGTGATTATGACCTCGGCAGGGCCGGCTAGAGGCTCAATGTCTAGGTCTGATTCTTTCGCGTTAATCCCTGTACCG
Source organism: Riptortus pedestris (assembly GCA_019009955.1). Lineage (NCBI taxonomy): Eukaryota > Metazoa > Arthropoda > Insecta > Hemiptera > Alydidae > Riptortus > Riptortus pedestris. The sequence goes on along the minus strand of CM032232.1, from coordinate 46,434,256 downwards.
CTGGGTAGAGGTCGCTACTGTAGCCCTCAACATGTCCGCCCCTGTATTCCATTAGTGACTTGGTAAGACTGCAACTCCAAGAATTCAAGACATGTAAATGGGATATTGCATGAGACTCGAAATGATCTCACATCTGCCTGGTTGCAAGAATATGATACTTTAAATGAGACCATATATTAACCATGAAGCCTGGCAACAAGTATGGACTATTGGGAAAATGTCGCATAAATTACGCCATAGATAGTTTACTTTTAAACAATAATAAGCTCAAGCTGAGGAGTTCAATCAAGAATTAGTATAGATTATTAAAGTCTTACATACTAATATTAAACTCTCAAAACAGAAGTATAAAATTAAATAAATATAAACACTTAAAATGAAAGAAATTTCGAGAAAAAAATCAATGTACAGACTCAGGTTACAATTTTATATATATATATATATATATATATATATATATATATATATATATATATTTGCCATCGCCTAGAAAGAATTGATTAATATTCGGAGACCATTTTCGAAAACAGGTGGACAGTAGAGATCCGATGATAAAATACTGTGAGTCCTTAGCGTAAGGTCCCAACCTCGAGATTGCACCCTATTCAGGCGCCTGCTGACCGGGCTGAGAGGAAATTGTGCAGTTACTTCAATTAACTAGCGATCATTGGTCTGTAATGCCACCACAATACCACAGATGGGACCTAATAGCTTGTCGTCACCCCTAAGCGGGTTGGCAGGCCTTGGCCATTCATGCATCGTTCAACTAATGATTTTCATTTTCTTCGAGAACCACGATTTGAATGCAACCTCAAAATAAATTTTGTAAAAGGTGCTTAACTTCCTTTGAACATTCGAATACTGAAGAAAATAAATTATTGTGTTTATAATGTTAAATACTGAATACATAAAACTAAGATCCTACAATGTACATATCTACAATGAAGGTACTAAAAATTTAAAAAATGTAAATGAGGCCTTGAATGTGCCTGTTAACGGGAATGGCAGAAGGGGGATAACCTCAAAGGACCTTGGATTTTTTTGTAAATAAACCTGGTGACCGACCGGTATTTTTCCGTTTCTGAAATGCTATGGAAAACAATATCATCTTTTTGAAATTTAACAACTATCGAATTATGGAAATTTAATATGCCAATCATTAAAAATGTGTATAGCATTCCCTTAATTACCAGATAACAAGATCAAAATATTTCTAATGAAATGAACAAAGCTTTTAAGGTTATGTTGGCCGGCATTTTAATAGGTTATACCAAATAGGAGGGAGGCAGGAAAATAACGAATTCGGTCGTTATAAATTTAAATGTACATATGTAGAGTACTCAACAACAGCTCTCAAACAATGTCTTATAGTAGTTCACGTTGATACTGGATTTTCTATTAGCTACAGACATAAAAAGTCCGTCACGCAGGGCCAGGGTAAACTAAGCAGATTTCACACGTGAAGTTATACAATAGAGAAATCTCCATACGAGAACCGAACAGTTACGGAAATGGCCGAACAAGCTTTCGGCGCAAACGAATAAAACCGACCTTAACCGATCCCATCTCGTCCGTTACGGCATACACAATAAAATGCAAATATCTGGGTTAATATTCAAGATAGAGAATAAATGTATATAGCAATATTTATGGTAAATCTAATTTGCAATAAGATTGGTTTTATACAAAGTTCCAATGCGACGTTTAGTAACGGAGATATTTCGAATTTTCGAAATCCCAACCTCCTTCCAACAGGTCCGATTTCAGCAGTTAACGAACCAGATCTTTTTTTTTTTTTTTTAAATAAACGATTAAATACCGTGTTCGGCGACGATTAAACAAAAATTGAGACCGCTAGAGTTTTAACAGAAAAAAATATATATATATATATATATATATATATATTTCATTATGTATATTATTTACTTATTTTTTGGTTTTCGTTTTTTTTTCTTTTTTCTTGTTCTTTTTTCTTTTTAATTTCAAGAACAAATTTATTTCTTGTATACAAAATCATGGTGTATTACGAACATACATGTTATATACTATAGTAGTATGGTACATGTCGTAAATAAACGCCCTTTGTGTATGGATAATATACAAAGGAAAATATTAAAAAAAAAAAAAGTATATATATATATATATATATATATATATATATATATATATGTATATAGGTTTAACGGACCTCATTTCCGTCATCTCCTGAGTAGAATCGATGGACATTTGAAGAACTTTTTCGAAAATCGTGTCATGAGTACGACCTCAATACCTGATTAAGGAAAATCTGCCAAAATATTAGTCAAAGTTCATTCGAAAATTCGTTGCTAACTAAGAATACCTAAAAACTGTGTTTGTGTAGAAAACCAAAAATATCCTATATCGGAGATTTCCAGTTTTTTATGTTATCTGGATAATCAATTGTCTAATATTTAAATGTAACATCACGTCGTGCTCAAGTTTCCAGATTGCTGTACGTTTTGGTGCGTAGCAGGGTTGAGCAGTAACGGAAAGGAATAGGAAAATAGTAGATGTGATTAGCCCTTCATGGGGGTGATTTGTAACTAAGCAGATTTCCACATGATGAGTTAGTCTTCTTTAAATAATTCTTGAGAATTCTTTAGTGATATAATTACGTTCAGGTTTGGAAGAAACGAAGATTATTATTAAAACGGCTTGTTTCTGTTGAAGACTAGCATAGGTGAAATTTGCAAGGGGCACATTGAAAGAGAGCATAATAGGCTCTCAAAAAATATCGTTTGGTGGACCAGATGAGTAGAGAATGAGGTAGATCCTGGCTAAAAGCATTGGTAAGCTATAAGAAATCCTTTGAAGGCTCACAGTATTCCATTGGGAAATAAATATTTGCCGAAAGCTTGAATTTGGCGGCAGAGCTCAATATCTTACAAAGACCGTAGCTATTATTAGTATGTCTCCAATACAATAATAAAATGGTTTAATCTTAAAGTAAAATACACGCACCGATGCAACATTTCCTGGAGGAATTTCCTGGGAAAGAAAAGAAGGTATAAATATGATTCCTAAATTCCTAGATCAGCGAGCAGCTCATTATTTCGGCCAATCAAAATTCCTTCTTCAATAGTTCATAAGCACGCTTTATATTACGAGAAAGAGAAGGGAGAACATCACAGGAAAGGCCGCCACGACTCACAATGTCAGGGCTACTACATCTCTCAAGGTTGGCAGCACTGCCAATCCGTTACCCCATAATCATTAATCATTATCAGCTGATTACAGCTGTCTAAAATCACTCTTCAATCTAGTCTATCAACACATCACACCACAATCAGCTGTGGTAGCTGTCAAATTTGCTTAATTCTCTTTAAAATATGTCTGCTTGATGGATTAATGTTGTTAATTACAATATTAAAAAAAAATTAATTTTTAATGCTACATTGTATTTCAAACATTCTCTTTCCTGTAGAAGAATCTAACTCTCCCGTATTTTAAATCTGCCAACTATCTCCTTTAACCGTGTTTCTCCACCATAAATTCTTGTGGACTCCCCAGCTATTTCCTAAGGGAACTACGAAAATGAAGTATTTGGAAAGGCGCTGGTTGGGGAAAGAAAATATTTTAGAAATGATTGTCAATCGATTTCAAATGTGACTTCTTGAAAGTAAAACAGCTGTTTGGTTTCTCCCACTTTCTTTTTTCTTCTTGTATATGAACTAAATTTTTTATTGGTGGTTTGAGTGTCGGCTAAATAATAAACTGATTGGTACGTGACAAAACAACATCTGTAACCCAAAAATAAATTCATCAGGTACTTAGGTGAGATTAGTTTAAAGAAAAAAAATGATAAAAAAATAAATTATATGTCGAATTTTTTTTAGAGTTGTGCAGTACAAACTCAAAATTTCTACTTCTAACTTCCGGTCAATGCCTCAAAATTCGCGGGTATTGTAATGGAACTAAAAACATATCTAATTAGTACATAGGCTTATATAATTCGAAAGGAAACCACATTTATATCAGTAGAGCTCATTGACATGGAAGTGTAACTAAGCCAATAACAATGAGTTTATATGAAGACATTGATGACTGTGAAAGGAAGCATACCCTTGACATGTATACCTTGATTATTATATAATGGTCGATTCCTGTATTATAATGAACCAAATTATGCAATCGATCCTACATACTTCATGGATGAGCAAGCTCAGAAACCACAGATAGCCCACACCTTTATCTGACGCCATTTCCACACCCAGCAATTGCCGTCTTAATAACGAAAATCCTCCAAAGAGGTAATTTAAAAGGAGTGACCTCAAGAGATTCCGTAGCTCTGATTGCTCAGCCTTTTGTATATTACTCAGAAAGTAAATGATAATAAATAAAAGAAAAAGTAGTCTACTAGCAAATCTGCTAAATGATTAACGGACAATTTGACAGAACCAGTTGGGCAGAAGTCATAATATAATATTGCATGTTTTTTCACAGCATAAATTGTCGTTTAGTCAAAAAAATATAAATATTTACTCTAATAACCAATTTTAAGATATAAATAAAATAAAACCAGTATGTCATTCTAACACATGGAAAATCTGCTTTGTTTATGAAGCGTGTTCGTGAGGGTTTTTTTTAGTTGTACGATTGTTCGTTTTAGCAGGTTAACGATTGTTCCATAACACGTTAACTGCTGTCGCTTGAATCATATAGCTACTAATCATATGTCTTGTCATTCATGTTGCCTGAAATCCGTTTAGGAAAGGCACATACACACACAAATATATATGTGTGTTTATGTATATAGACGTATTATTAATAAGGACAATTACGAACTTTAAGAGTTTCTATAACAGCTTAACTATAATGTTTACTGTAAATAATGCTCACTAATTTCGACGATTACTAAATGAGTCATATATATATATATATATATATATATATATATATATATATATATATATATATATATATATAGAGAGAGAGAGAGAGAGAGAGAGAGTGAGAGAGAGTAGGTGACCGAAAACCGCTATTGATCTTTGCCAATGGATGACTGTTCTGGTATAAATCTTGATAGGATTCGGAATTTATCAATCTCATGTCTATGAAGTCCGTTGCCGGTCATAAAGAAATGTATGAACTGCATTTTATAGTACAATATCAACACAATAAAATCTACTTAAATGTTCCTGGTTGATTAATTAGCTCAACGTCATAAGACACGTTTTGAGGGACACGACTTATAACTGAAAGCTTAAGATTGTTTAGATAGGACGTTCTGAAACTCTTCAATGTCTCAAATGGACCTTGTGCAAAGAGGTTCAGCTTTACAATGCAGTTAAGTATTAGTAGTTGGGCGCCTGAAGAGACAACCTTTAACGTGAAACAGATAGAACCAATAAAACAATCAAAAAGATTTTGGTGTTTTATGGTGATATTTTTGGTGATGGGGCTTATTGTGTCGACCTACAGCCAGAAGCAGCAGAGTAATTATATATCCAGGTTTTTCAATGAGAAATTAATGAAATATGAATCCAGTTAACGCGTTAAAGGCAATCAGCTTTTTTGGTACTCCACTTTTTTAAAGTTCTAATCGTCGATAGCAAATGAAATTTATATTTTAAAAGTTAGGGTTTAGCGGTACGTTTTGCAGCCACTGAAGATGGATCATCAGCTTTCAAATCATAAGAATTTTCTTGTGTTCGTATTGGGCCACTTCATTCTTCCCCATGTCATCAGAATCTATAACTAACCTTCAATATATAACTAATATATACAATTTAACTTAATTGTTAAATGTAATAATAAGAGAAAAAATAATTCACTGTCAAGACCTAAAAAATTAGAGGTCTGGAAACACATATAATCACAATGAAGGAACGAAAGCTTTAAAAATGAGTTCAGATTTGATAGTGTATTGGTATTACTTCTGTGTATCGGCAGGGTTTAGCCCGGTAGCAACTCTATAGGCACGCCCTACGCTCTGACGCTCTGAGGATGGGAATTCAACTTCCGAAAGCGCTAAGCGTTTTGAAGAAATAAATTTTGTGGAGCCACAAAAAGTGTTTCTCATTAACCTGGTATTATTTAGCCTTACCTCTGTTAGCACCTGGCCAAATAGAGCCAATCCTCGTTTGAAAACAATCATGATTTAAAACTACAACCAGCGCCTGAATACAACTTGAGTTCTTCACCACAACCACTCACACTTCAGCAGAACAACATAAAAGGAATGAAGTATCTGAAGCTGCGAATTCAAAATAAGCAGATATTTTTTATTGGTATCACTCGAATGTTGTCACCTCTTTAAATAGACCCTCATCTCCATAATGAAGGAACGCATTAAACTTGAATCGTGACAACAAGGAACAACAGAGTTGTAAAAGAAAGTCTTGCTTAAAGTAAATTAATCAGGATTATCAATTTCTGTACTTGAACCGATTAATGGAATTTCAATTTTAATTAATTTTGTTTGATGTTTCCTCTAAGTCATACATTTTTCAATTCCATTCCAAGTAAAACATAGAACTAATAAACAGTGTTGTAGCTGCCCACACCAAAAATATTATCTAAATAACAGGAACTCAGCTCATAACAGTAAAGTCAATATAAACTTAAACAAACGAATATAAGAATAAGAGGGCAACATGAAGTTTATTAAAATTAAGTATTTTAATAAAGGAGATTCCTCCTAAAGTGTTTTTTCACGATTGTTTGAACCGAGATTTATATTTAAATGTTCTATATAAATCTAAATGCTAAGTTCGTTAATGGCTGACATCGGAACAAGAAGACTGGGGATTCAGTGAAGGAGGAAAATACAAACTTTGGTTTCATTTTACAACAAGCCGTTGTCTGTATTCAAGGTTTGATGGTGCATTAAGAGAACTATGGTTATCTCAGCTAATGACAGCTAATTATTTCTTAAACTTACTCCCATTGGGCTTTAGCTTCACAATTTCCATCTTTTACATCCTACTTATAAATGTAGTTATGTTTCAATAATTATTTTTCTAATTAACATTTCTGACTATTTCACTACACCACGAGCGATCTGACATGTTTAATATATTGTTCATATGATTTATAATAGTTATCTATTTTATCTACATAATAAACCATTAAATGCAGCCATTTTTCCACTCTTTTATTCAAAATTATATATTTAAGAAGGAATACATATCAGAATAAAGAAATATCTAACGTCAGAAGTGTAACAAAGGGAAATTCAGAAAATTCCTGACATAAGCATACAGATTTAATGACTTCTAAAACCAAAACCCTATCGCATCCATGTAGTTATATAGATGGGTGAACCCTTGTATGTGGGTTTATATTTATAAATTACTTAATTAGCACTACACCGTCTAGAAATATAGTATTATCCAACCAGTTATGACACGTGCGAAATAACTATCCAAATATTTGCTTACGAAGACGGTAACGAGCAAACAAAAATTTCATGAAAATTACAAATTTGTAGAAACAATTTAAGTCTACATACAACATACAATATGATGATTATAAATAAATGAAAATAGTTATATTTTATTTTAATTTCTTGTATGTATCTGGATTTAAAACAAAATAAAAAAAAGTTATGAAAAATATACATATTTAAAATAAATAAAAAATAAAATAAATAAAGCAGTGGAAAACGTATTTAAATAAAATAAAAAAGTGTATTGATAAAAGAAGGAAAATATATGTCTAAATTTAAAAAAAATATTTGCTATCATTGTTAATACCATACGATTAACTAAGAATAGATGTACGAATTGTCAGGTGGTAAATAAATAAAGATTAAGATGTATGATAAATTTTAAATAACGGTATAAATGAGTATATAACAATATTTACAATTTACATAAACACAATTCACTCACAAAATGAAGGTATTTATCCAAAACAAGAGTTATAGATATCACCGAGCGATGATAACCTAGTAGTTTTTCTCCCTAAAACCTTAAGCCACACGCCTAGAGTAAAACATTGCTGAGTATGTTTAAAATAAAAGTTATAAGCCGAGGAGCTAAGGGTAAATAATTTATATATTTTATTAGAGTACTCTATGAAACCGCTTCAATGATGTATACAGTATGGTAGGAACACCTTCATATTATGATCACCGAATGAAGAAGTGTAAGGAATTTTGGAGAATTATTTATTTATTTATAATGATGAATGAGAATAAATATTGTTGCGAAAGTTAAATACATGAAAGAATTGGACAGAGATTTTCACGTGTTTGGGGAGTCCGGAGGAGATCAAAGGGTGCCACTATATGGTCCCGCCCGTCCTAGTCCCTACCAGTCCTTTCTGGAAGAGTCTCGGCCTCGTCCTTTGATGTTTTGCCGCTCCTCTTTATAAACATGTGCAGTTCGCCCGACAGTTTAGTTTTGCTCTGAGCTGTCTTCAAGTGTTCATCAGTGCTACAGTGCGACTTAGTGCAGTGCGGTAAAGTGTTTTTATGTGAAGAACAGTGTTGTAAGTAACAGTTTAGTGCTGTGTTTAAGACAGTGTAGTGCCGTCTTTTTGTGAATTTCAGAGACCGTGAGTGAATTATTGGACTAAGCATATCTGAAAAACAGTAAAGCTATCATTGCAGACAGTGAGTAGTAATTAAGAATAATTAACCATGTGTATAGTGCATTGTTAAATAAATTGTACAGTTATAAAAACTGTGAAACTTGTGTGTATTTAATTTTGCAATCCAAAAGAATTCTAAAAAACAACGTTTATTACTGGTTTTGTAATAAAACGTAACAATATTTTATTTAATAAGTTTGCCACTAAATATATTCTTATTTGCCCAGGCGGGAATCGAGCTCTCCACTCTAGGTTTGGCAAGCGAGAATAAAGCTTTAACTTACAATCACTTAAGTCCCTTTACAAGAATTGACTTTAGGTTATAACTCTCTACAAGATCTAAATTCATCAATTTTTTTATATTCATAAAGATATAATGTCTAAAATTCCGACTATAATGGTTCTTGTCGTATAGAATGTGTCCTCATTAGACGCCTTCTTTGACTAAGATATTCTAATTAAACCACTGATGAAGGAGGCAGCGACGTGAAGGTCTATTAGCGACCATTAACTAAAAGTTGTTTTTCCTCCTTCCACTGTTTGTATAGACGGAAGGTTTGTTTGTGTACGTAATCTACTCCTTTCATATTCAAGACTTCAAACCTTATGGGAAGCTAACAAAGTAAAAATAACTCTCCAGGATAGAAAATGCTACTGATTAATATCGTGCTATACATAGCTACATGTTTACTTTTTTTGATTACCAAAGTTGATCATCAAATCTTTTGCGAGCAATAGAAAATAAGTGGTGAATTATTAGATTTTTTTCAATTTTATTATTACATTGAACTCCCAGTCCTAATAATGCTATATTTACTTTAAGCTATAATACATTTTACGTCAAGCTAAACTTTTAAGTGTCATTTACCTATTATTCACGTCATTTGATCCCTTTGCCAAGTGAGCGTCACGTGCCCACCGTTGGTTATTCTTTGAATTACACAGTAGATATCGCGCTCACGTCAGCGTATGCAAAGCATCTTTCCTAATTATTACTCAGTATTTTGTAGGCAGCGCCACTTGAAATTACCTAGTCCAAGTGAAAAAAAAGGTTACATTCTGGGACCAAACCTAAGTTTTATCAGTGCTAAATGAATGTAAAACGTTCACAATTGTGAGCACACGGTTACGAAATGTAAAACGTAGTGTGACCACAGATGGCCAGGTTGTCCCGCCAACGAGATTCAATAATGATCACCGGTGGTCACTCAGTCCCCTGAGGAAAAATTGAACTGTCGATTTTTGGGCACTAGGCGCTCAACGTGTTAATAGCGGAGGATTAATGTGAGTATAGAATGTGTAACATGTGTGTGACATTCCACGACGAGGGTATCTGCTTACTTTACGCAGCCACAGTGTAACACACTTTTAAATATCATGATGTAATCGAGTACAGGTGGCATGTTATATTGTATTTTTATTTGTCTCTGGACAATATTAACCCTTAATAACCTAGCGTACCCATATGGGTACATTAAACTTGAGGGAAATAAGCAGGCTCCATCAGGTCCGGTGTGCATGTTCAATTTTTGTATTCTCCCTCCATGCTCTCTACAGCAGTCCCTCTACTCAGTCTAGTACTTGCCTTCAACAAGTGGATTATACAAGTGTGTTTTTTATTATTTTTAAAAATGGACTACTCACGATTCGTAACAAGGTAAGTAAATTTTGTTATAAAATACACCAATATTAGTTTATTAGTTATTTGAAATAAAAGATGTTTTACTTAAAGTTTATTGCACAATTTATTAGCAAATTTATAGAAATTTACGAATTATTGAATTCTGTAATTAGTCAATTATGACCCTGTACCCAAATGGGTACACTAGGATATTTGATTGCCTATTTTTTTTTATTGACAATTTTTTTTTCAAATGCCATGTTTATGTTGTTTCAGTGATTTTGGAAGCCTCCAAAATAATAAGCAAATCCGTATCTGGTAATGAAAATGATCAAAGACAAAAATATGAAGTCAGCTTCGGGAAGACATCAGCTCCTCTCGTAGAAATGGTTCACAAATTACCGAAGCTTCACTACGACTTTTTCTTTGATAATTTATTTACAAGCTTTGATTTAATAAATTATTTTAGAAAACAAGGATTTGGAGCAACTGGTACAATGAGAGAAAATAGAATTCCTCGTGACTGTCCACTTATAACAAAGAAATCTATGCTAAAAAAAGAAAGGGGATTCTATATGTCTTGCATTTCTAGGAAAGAAGGGGTTTGTATAACAAAATGGAAAGACAATTCAGTTATTGCAATCGCATCAAATTGTCACAGTTCTATTCCTCTTGCTCAGGTAAAAAGATATTCCAGAAAGGATAAAAGGAATGTAGCTGTTACCCAACCTAACGTTATTCGGGAATGCAATAAGTTCATGGGAGGAACAGATCGTATGGACGAAGGGGTGGCCATGTACCGAATTTCCATACGTAATAAAAAATGGTATTGGTCTATTCTATCGTGGCTAATTGATGTGTCCTTGCATAATGCATGGATACTTTTCAAAAAAGCAGGGACACCTATACCTCAACTTGAATTTCGACCGAATATAGTGCAATCATATTTATCAAAATATGCATCTCCACCAATGGGTGCAGGGAGGTCCAGAATTTTTTCTTCGCAAACTTCGTCGAGTCGGGTTATCCAAGAGATACGTTTTGACCGCTTAGACCATTTTATAATTAAGACGGAAGAAAACAAAGGAAAAGATGTGCAGGAAACGAGTGTACTAGCAAAGTAAGAACAATGTGTGGGAAGTGCAAAGTAGGCTTGTGTATTGATTGTTTTGCTGCATTTCATACCAAAAAATAATTTGTCTTATAATTATATATTGTATATAAGCATAATAAATCTCCATTAGGGTTAATTTTTTTTTATTTTTTCCTTTTTTTCGCTTATTACATAAAAATCGAGCGATACACACACGTTATGCCAAATACAGGTAGTCAATGTCCTAGGGTAGCCATATGGATACAGGGCTTATCTCATAAACTGCATAACAGAAATTTTTAAAATTATTTTTTACATGTTAAGGGATGCCTAAGTAAGTAAACAAAAATTGAAAAAACTTTTTTCCTAAAGAAAAAGAAAATTCAGGATATTAAGGGTTATATATATATATATATATATATATATATATATTAAATAGAATTTCTGCATACTTAAGTATGTTTCTATATTTAACCTGCTTAACCACAAATTATTATTGGAAACTTACTTGTTATTCTGGTAAATTTTGTGTTAAGTTTATAATGTACTTTATGGTCAGCAGATTGTTTGGCTTGTATAGGTTCTTGAAAAGGGAATACATTTGTCTGAAATGTATGCAAAACTATGTCATTAATTCAGATTATATAACTAAGGCTGGGCTGCGTAAACTAAGCAGATTTACTACTACTTGCTAAACTAGAAACCTTTCTAAAAAATAAATCAAATTTTAACTGCCCCAGAGAAATTTCGCGATTTAATGTTCTTAAATATAAATCTTAAATGATGTAGTAGGGATATACCGAGGGTTAAGAACTCGAAATAAAAATAACTTCATCAATATTTCACTCTATGAGAGTAGACCTCGAAAAATTATCTATTTTCATCTCTGTTGTAAATATTTCAAGGAAAAATAGAATGCGAAGTCTCATCTTTAGCGCCAGGACAGCAATTCTCAAATAGCCACTAATTGCTTGGATAAAGAAGGAGACATAAAAAAACCGGGGCCCTACATTAATAAATAATAAATCATTAATTTTCATCCGAATTCCCAAATTTAAATAAATATTTAAACATATACAGCTACTCATTTACAGGCAAAAGCACACACACACACACAAGAAGGTTTATAATCTACATCATAGCTATAACTGGGAGGAAAATTAAAGTAAACATTTAAATATAAAACTAAATAAATAAATAAAATAATGAAATAAATAAATTAATGAGTAAAAATAAATAAATGTATAGATATTTAGGAATTGTAAGAAGTATATAGGTAAAATATATAAAAAAACATAATTAATTCAAGTAATGTTGTTATGAAGCTCTAGCAGGTTTTTTCTTAAATATAGTTCATTTTCCATTCTTTTCCGATTTTTTTATAATTAAATATGTATGAATATTTATTTATTATCGCATTTCAAATCTATTTTTTAAATTAGTTGTTATTAACTATTGTACATTTTTAAATGATAAACTTTTTGTTCAGATTTAAAACAACATTCAGCCAAACCCAATAAAAAAACTTTAAGATAAATCATTTTAACACATTCATGCAAGTGCATGATTAAGCCGTAATAAAGTTATCAGGAGGCAGAAGTCGACACTAATGAGAGGACTTCACTCGTTGGCAAAGAGGTTGGAGTGCTTATGTTAAGGGTGACCTTCATGGGCATATGAATATATTAATATTTTTGATAGACAAAGCAGTTATAAGCCGAGTAAAAACCCACGAAAGGGCGTGCCACTTTAAGAAGTCATTTTTTTTTTAACACAAGGATCTCTTCCATGTAATTTGTCCTATTGGCATTGTAAATGTTGTGGTTTAATACTAATAGTATTGAGTAGGCCGAGACCTGGCAGCGATATCTGTGACTAATGACTGCTCTTCACCCAGACAGGCCAGTAAAATTTTGGCTCAAAAATAGGTTGTCACTTATGACAGAACAAAAACCTTTAAGCAATACACGTCATGTTCATAGATATTCCTATATATTTATAGTTTTTCCATCCTCCAAGATACCGATCTATATTTTACGCAGTCTTTCATACTGCAGTCAGCCTCAAGTGATGAAATAATAACATTGATCTAAAGGAATTTTATTCATAACTTAATAGGAAAAAGTAAATAAAATAATATTCCCCCAGTAAAGAAAAACCAGGAAACTGACATTACCCCCCCCCATAATTAATAATAATAAAAGTCCGTCACGCAGGGGCTGCGTAAACTAAGCAGATTTCCCTCGTGTAGTTTAGTAATATATAAATCTACATATTGGTAACACAACACCACCGTGAATAAATACTAACGGAAATAAGAAATGTTTCATCCAATTTCAATAACCTGCCTACAGGAAGCGTTAGGTTAGAAATGTAAACAAACGGGTCTGCCCGCTTCACACCGGAAAGAAAAACAATTACTGAAATATATCAGAATATAACATATTAATTTTATTGAGAACTATTTACTATATCTAGTACTGTAATTAATAATAAGTCAGAAGAATTGTTATCTCAATCAATCAAATTTTAGTAGTCCAAAACCTTAGGGGGGGGGTGGTCACCGAGACATATTTGCATGTATCTCGTATAATAAAGGTCTCTTGAATACAATTTTTGGTATTTAAACTTCGAATAATGTGATTTATTATGTAGCAGTGTATTGTTTATGTAACATGAGTAGAAGTGGCGGTTTGCTGATGGCTGAAAACTGAAAAATGCAAATATCTCGGATAATGTTCAAGATAGAGAATAAATGTATATAACAATATTTATAGTAAATGTAATTTGCAATAAGATTGATTCTATACAATTTTTCGATCCGACGTATAGTAACGGAGATATTTCTAATTTTCGAAAATCCTCCCCTCTAAACTCCCCCTCTCACTGGTCCGATTTCAGCCGTTAATGAACTCGATCTTCCTTTTTATCTAAAACGATTAAATACCGAGTTTGGTGACGATTAAATAAAAATTGCGACCGCTAGAGTGTTAACAGACAAATATATATATATGTCTATATATATATATATATATATATATATATATATATATATATATATATATATATATATATATAATTTTGAACGGACCTCATTTTCGTCATCTCCTGGGTAGGATCGATGGACATTTGAAGAAAATTTTCGAAAATCTCGTCATGAGTACGACCTCAATAGCTGATTTCCCTTAAGGGAAATCTGCTAAAAGAGTTCTTTATTTGTCTAACAAACGTTTAGAATTTTTACTCAAAGAGAATGTACTTTTGTTGCGTCTTACCAAACAATTTAAAAAAATATGAGAGAGAATATGTAAATTTAAGAATGAGTTACAGTTATTTAGAGGAGATGAAAAAAATTACTTTTATAAAGAAGTATGTATTTTTATTTTCAGAAGCTAAAAACAACTGAAAGCCCGTTTCCTAGGGTTTTTAATGAAGAACTGGCTTTCGTAATTAGAACCAAAATTTACTTTTCATGCGCAGAAACAATATTAAAGGTAAGTTAAGTATTTATAAAAAATGTTGAACAATATTTAATTCAAAAAAGTATTTCAGACATTTATCCTGTCTATACAAATTGTTTTTATTTTTCATATCGTCATATGAATTAACGAATAAACTAAAATACCTATTTTCTCTATCAATTACTTGGTGAATAAACATCTGCTGCACAAATGCGATAAATAAAAATTTAAACAGACCTCATTTTTCTCCATCAGACAAGTTTATTGTGATTTTAATGACTAATTTCTGTACACGTTAGTCCATTGATATTGAAATAAAAATCGTTGAACTATTGATTGAGATATAACTATTTGATTGATTGATAGATTTGATATTTCTTGTGTAGCTAAAGCTATTGATATGCATCAACATTATGTTTTGATACATGACACAAATATCTGAAAAAAATGGTTTTCTTACATGTCGGTCTATTGATGAAGTTGCCAGGACAAGGTTGATTTTACTTTGAGCCACGTCATCCTTCATTCTGTCTGTCAGATTATACTTTCCAGTCACTAATAAACATTGTTCTTATCACACTAAGCTTCTTATCACAATAGGTTGTTCGGAGCTGAGACAAGAGACCCATCGAGACGGGTCGTCGACTCGCGAACTGACCGAATTCGCAGAGCAGCTAGTCTTTTGGTCCAGAGCCAGGGGGAGGTCGGACATGGACAAATATATCTATAGCAAGTATTTCTCCTGTAACAGCACGCTCTGCCGGGGCATGGGTGGGGTCTCCCGTGGGGGGAAAACATCTCCGAACAAGAAGCGAACAAAGGTTCGAAGCTGCCGTCAAGGTTTGATTATTGTGGCGAACACCTTCCTTTGCACTACTATACTAATTTTTTGAGTAAACACTCATTTCTCATGCTGAAAGCGCCATACCTAGGTCTGGAAGGAAAACTGAGACAGCCTTGCGCTACTGTCGCAAATTGGCTTCTACCGGTAAACAAGTCTTAATTATTGCTTAAAATAGTAATGTTTTGAATATTCATTATTTCAGACAAAGCAAAGTGCTAATGACCCCGTATCAAGAATCATTCGCCTCGCAATGATAGCAAGATTTATTCTGTTTTCCAAGTGCACATACATCATAAAACCTGTGCACCCTTTGTTATAACGAGCTTTCTTATATTGTTAAATCTAGAAAATAAATGTCTATATACAATAAAGAAAATGTTTGTTGTATATAGACATCTATATCTCACTCAAGAAGCTAAAGGGCCCATCTTCGTGCCTATAAATGTCTTTATTTACGAAAATGCCTAACATATTTTTATTCCATTGCCACCTTTTCAGGGGCTTGCTGCAGCCTTGCAAGATCACAGCTCGTTGTGCTGGACTGCCGCCTATGGCTGTCAAAGGGGCACTGCTTCATAGCGAGCAATCCTCGCTTCATTGCAAGAAATTGTAGAGAGCTGTTAAAAATTGGAATCTACATCACGAAACAAATAGAACTTTTTGAAGAGTTTTCAGAATTTTTTGTTGTTTACTCTGTCTAGTCAGAAGACAAGACACATTAGAACTAAAACATATCCTAAGAAAATAATAATAAATAGATATTCCCCTGACAAAGAGAAACAAGGAAATAGTGTTTTAACCCCCCCCCCTCGGGCATAATAATAAAAGAGTTCTTTATCTATCTAAAAAACTTTTTGAATTTTCACACACAAAGGGTGGCTCGTTTTCAACACTTTTTGCCATTCATGCCAACAATTTTATAAAAATGTGAGTGAGTACATGTAAATTTAAGAATGTTAAACGTTACGTGTCAAAGTCCAGGATGAGGAAATATTGAAACATTTTTCCGACTATATTATAACCTGGACTGCTGGACTATATAATTAGTTTTATAAATTCTAGTTCACAAAGAAATTCCACGAATATTGTTTTCTATTATTTTTAAGAGACTCTTCAGGGTCAATAATTTCTTACAAGGCCTGATAGAAATTCGCTAATAATAGGCTTGGAAAGTATTTCCGAATAATTGAAATCAATTTCGATATGACTTCTTTCAATACGATGTAGATAAGAACCTCGTTTGAAAGCTACCTTTGGCGAGTGAGGGTGGTTCAAATGACATATACAAAATATTCCGAAAGCGAGTCGATAATAAATTGAGTGTTATTATGTCCTTGGCCATGAAAATATCAGATAGATGGTTAGAAACGAGTGCTTAAGAGCTTCTAATCATGGCAATCATCAAAGGATTCCATTGTATTCTATAATCAGATGATTACGACCAACAATGGTTTCATCTTGGTGGACTGCTTTAATAAAGAAATCAAAATAAATTTTGAGGAATATGCATAAAATGATAGCCGGCAACTTTGATTATTGGTGAGGTACTACCTGATAGTTTCCAGGTGCTGGAATCCAGAAAAATGGACGACTATAACTGTAGTCATTCAGGTCTTTGAGAATGTGGGTTTTCTCCTTGCTTTTCTGTGCAGAATATACCAGGTCAGGATAGCACATGCTGCAGGCTTCATTAGAAATTAAACCCATTACAACAAAGTGACCAAAATTACTAATTAACACAGAAATACAAACGACAGAAAGGACTCAAGCAAACTAGGTACTCATGAGGAATCTGTAACGTTAAATTTCCAAACCGTAAATCATGACTATCTGGTTCAATGTTTTTATGCTTCATTAAAAAGTGTTTCGGGCTTTCTAACCGCGATAAAATAAAATAAATAATAAACAAATATCATAATCAGACCGTTCTAATCTCACATTGGTATGTCCTTCTAATCCCATTACATCATTCAACGTTATACAACACCACAATATAAAAAACATATTCAAAAGAACAAATAAAAATCAAACGAATCTATATAAAACCAAATACGTATGAGCCAAATATTATTGATAATCGTTAGAGGAGCCTACTATGCTCTCGAGATTTCTTATCTCATTGTATGTTGGTTCGTTGGTGGCGGTATACATACTGAGTTTACACATTGATTGTAAAATAAATCGGTTCCTTGATCGTTTCCGCTGAGAAAATAGTGAGTGTTTTACTTTCTACCATTCATTGTTTTCAATATATTCATTGTTCTTAGTTAGAAAAAAGACCAAAAAAAATATGGGCTATGTTTTATTGTGAACTCTATGACATTTAATGTATCACCAGATCTAGAGTTACTTTATATAAAAATTCTTCACGAAATAATCACCATGTTGTTATAAACAGTTCCTAAAAGATGAATATTACTATCATATATTTATACGTTACCTACGAATCATTCTTGCTAAAGAAGCCTTCCAAAGCAAGTATTTCAACTAACAAACATACAAGTGTGGATACCAAAAAAATGTTTCCTAAGTACGTTTTGGCTGTACAGCTTTAAGGAAGGGAAAGTTAGGCTCTTCACAAAAGGGAATGTAACAGATTGAAAGCAATGGAAATGTGGATTCGACGCTATATCGCTAGAAGAAGTTAAACTCCAAAAAAAAACCGACGTGGAAGTTGTAAATAAGGTAAATGAAAATATAAGTCTTATCAAAGCCATGGAAAAAAGGAGGGAGATACTTCTTGGGAATTTCGTCATTTTTTTTGGATTTCAGAAAACTTATGAGTTTCAGAGGGGATAGATACGAAAAAAGCAACTTCCAAAATGACACAAGTGTTACAACTGAGAGTAGCCTTTAGACCATGATATTTTATATGGTCATGAGTATTATATTGGTGAACATTGATAAGCATTTTAAATGAAGCAAATCATCAACATTAAATTTTTAATTACATAAAATGTGCCAATAATATTAATCGCATCGTGGCTTTTATAATAACACGATGAGAACAAATAATGAAAGTGCTTATAAACGTCCGTTGAGTTTAATTGTTTTGACTTCAATGAGACGATGAATTGATCTGTTCTATTAGGGGAAATTTATAGAAGATGTTTTTAAATATTTAAGAAATATTGGGTTATTTGATGAAATATAAAATCTATTATTTCCGATTATGAAGGTTGTATATAGTAAGCACTGTGCATGGAATATAAGTTTTGGCATCTCCCAGTTTAACTATTTCTTTTAATATTTTTTTTATTATTTATTTCTTTTTGTTGTTTTATTTTTTATTTTCACTTTTTTCCCCTCATGTTGTTAATTTATATTTAGTTCTGTCCATTCTATTTATTTAGTACTTATTTAAATATTTATTTAATTTTGTAGGACTCTACTCAAACATGTTAAAAGATGAATCACAATTGTAGCGGCATCTTAAATAAATAAATTCTAACTCTATTAGGGAGAAAGACCTAACTAATAATTAAAAACATTAAGTACAAGAATCAGGATGTCTGTGTATTTGTGTGTGTTCATATGTATACACATACACGCCCCCCCACACACACACACACACACACATATATATAGTATACAAAAAAAAATCTCAAAATAGTTACTGTCTTTGGCAAGTTAACTACTTTATCCGTTACAATCGACCTAAAATCAACCATAAAAAGGAAAATCGAAACAGGGTTCGTAAAATAAAATAACTATATATAATCAAAAAAGCATTCCTGCCACAGCATAATAATTAACATGATGGGATTAATTACAATAATTCTCGTCTATAATATTTTCAGTGTACATCATACTGGGATATTTAATAACGGAAATTTACCCTGAATGAAAAACAACTCCAGAGAAGGGAAGAGGAGTAGAGAGATATAGAATTTCTTTTCTAGTTAGGAAGGGTCGTAAAATGTTTACGATTAGGTAATAATACCCTCTAGCCTGGGAGCAAGGGCCGTCTGGAGGTCTCACTGCCCTACCACAACCCTGCAAAAACCATCCTATAGCTAGTTCAGTATTTTATAATGGCAACCATCTCTCCTTTACCTTTCTCGACTAAACTTTACTGTATATTTCATCTAAAGTAACTGTGAAATCTGGCCTTTGGCATCGTTTGATGGTTTTATGATAATGACGGAATAAAACACTGTGTAAAAAGAAACGTCTTAAAAAATATATTTGGCGACCGACCTTCTACGTTATACAGAAATAGCTTAACACATAATCATAAAACAAGGTACACGAATATGATTCAACCCTACAACTACGAACATAAACATTTCGAGAAAAGCGTGCCATTTTCAAAAAAAACTCATTAACGAACTGCCTGAATTTATTAAATGTATGAAAATATTCTTCGTTTAAAAATAAATGATAAGAACTCCATGTCTGAAGGACTTTCATATACAAATGATCAATACTATCAAAAATGTTTAATAATTAAATAAAAGTACAAAATATTTGCTTAAAAGTCGGGCGAAAAATAATTTGTGGTGTTATGTAGGTACATTGTCTTTTTAAATAGGAAAAACGTTTTTTCTCATTTTAAAGCATAATAAATCTAAGACTTTAAATACGACTAAGACGAAATGAATGTATTGTATGTACTTATTAAATCGACAAAATAGATTTTATAAAATGTAATCATGGAATTTGAGCTAATTTTATAAAGATCGTATATATACTATAGTATATATGCTATTCCATAACTACGTAATTGTAAGAATATTAGTAAAGTTTTTATAGAGAACAAAAATATTTGAAGTATCCTATTGTGTTTTGTTAATATTTAATTGAAATAAATAGATTTCATTTCATGTTTGTTGCCACTAGAAAGATTTTCGTGTGCATATGACAATAATAAATGATAGAAGTATGTCCTTAACGCATATTGTCAAAAAACATTTTCATAATAGCCTCATTCGACAAAGAATTTATGTCCTGCTATTGCGAAATTGCATTACAACCACAGACGACAGACAGAATTAAGTTGAGCTCTTGCTAACCTTTGTACAAGGTTTTAGAGGTAATACATGAGGTCCATAATTGCTCTCCACTATTGTGATTATAATTAGCAAAAATAGCCAAAGGTAGATTACTCAATCTAACATTCTCTTAACTAAGTCACGATGATACGTCAGCAACGAGATGGCGATGGGTGTAAGGGTTCAATAAGAGAATAGATAGATCTACTATGATCATACCCAACTTAGGTTGTAAGAGTATTAGGTAGATTAGAGAACCACTAACGATATGCGGAGTCGCAGAGCCTGTCTTGAGTTCAGAGTTTTGCAAATCTTTGGGAAAATCTGCAATTGGCGTTGATATTTGATGCGTTTTCCAAAAATTGTTTCCAAGTTCATCGATCTTACCTGGATAACGAGAATCAGGTTCCTTCATATATACATATTTCTCTGTTAACGCTTCAGCGTTTGTAATTTTCTAAGATTCATATATCAATGTTTCTCGTAAAATTATCATCAACTTCCTTAATTGCCTAAATTTCAGTAGGATAAGTGCGAATTAGGAAAGTGGCAAAATGTGGAGTCACAAGAATCGTTATTTTTTTTCCAGCACTGAGCTACAATTGTTACTCTATATGTTTTTTCACCAACACATCGCCTGAAAATTAACAGAGTAAATTGTATTTTTTTTTTCCAGTTTTCAGTTTTGAACAACCCCCTCCCCCCTACACAAATTTACAGAAAAGGAATATATCACGGAACTTATTTTAAATATTTATTGTAAAAAAATTTAATGCAATTGCAGAGGAAATACAATTGGTTTTATGTCGCATGAATGACACTTATAACATATCATAGAATTTTGTTTCGTATGCAAAAAAAAAAAAAAAAGTCCGTCACGCAGGGGCTGCGTAAACTAAGCAGATTTCCCACGTGAAGTTATAAAATAGAGAAATTTCACGAGAGCCGAGCAATCAAGGAAACGGCCGAACTAGCTTCTGGTGGAAAAGTCACTCTTGTCCGTTAGCCGTCGATTTTATAAAAATGCAAATTTCTCAGTTAATATTCAAGATAGAGAATAAATGTAAATAACAATATTTATAGTAAATGTAATTCGCAATAAGATTGATTCTGTACAATTTTCCGATCCGACGTATAGTAACGGAGATATTTCGATTTTTCAATTATCCTCCCCTCTAACCTCCCCTTCCCACTGGTCCGATTTCAGCCGTCAACGAACTTGATTTTAATTTTTACATAAAACGAGTAAATATCGAGTTTTGTAACAATTAAACCAAAATCGCGACCGCTAGAGCAGTAACAGACAAATATATATATATATATATATATATATATATATATATATATATATATATATATATATATATATATATACAGTTTTGAACGGACCTCATTTTCGTCATCTACTAGGTAGGATCGATGGACGTTTGAAGAAAATTCCGTCATGAGTACAACCTCAATAGCTGATTTCCCTTAAGGGAAATCTGCTAAAAACGTATTTAAAGCTTGAAAATAATCAAAAGATCATTTGTGGTAACAAAAGCGAAACAAATAAAAACAAGATAAGCCAATATTTAACTGTCATTAAGATTGTATAGTACGTAGTTGATAGGGATTTTAAGAAACCTTCATTATTATACAGCCTTTGGATTTCTCTTTAACAACCATAAGTAAGAGTTGATGGTAACAATTATGATAGCAGTGGAATGATTTCCTTCTCTTGAAGGATTAGTAAGCCACCTTGAGGAGAATGTTGACCCTCACTTCTCAAACAGTCATCACCAATTATAGTATCAATTTTTAGTTAACAATCATAATCATGTTCGACTACTGACAGCTACATCGACCCTTAGTAAATACCATTAGGTCGAGCTGCATTAAAGAACCCATAAAGAACACATAATTAAGAACCACATTCACAGTTAATATGAGCCTTTCGCCAAATTCCAAGTGCAAGAGTAAAGTTCAGCCTGGCCTTATGAAACCCGATCCCATTGAAACATGTCGAAGGCCGACACAAAAGATTGCTTTTAGCGAAAGAGCTTAATAGAAATGCCTTATCAAATAACCAGTCTTTATAACGATTTCTATTGCGGAGCAGAATTAGAAAGATATGTCGTCTCTAAATAATGCAGCAAGCCACGCACATTTTTTTTCTCTCAATATTTATAGTTTTGGAATATAGAATATTCTAGAGAAAGACCTTTTTTTTTGTTAGTTAGTGGTCAGAATGAAAATATGTCAGAAAAATTCACAATCTCAGTTATCATTAGACTCTTTAGTTCCTCAATTCAGTTTGAAATGGCAAAATAATTAGTGTGCCACTAGGAGCAGTACCAGTATTTTCTTTATTGTTAGAGCACCCGATGAGCTCAGAATGGCATCGGAGGTAGTGCGTTTTCAGATCAAATGATTACTCCTTTTAAATGCTGTTTATGTGTTGCATTTTTTTTACTTTAGTATTACTATCAACACTATGGCATAATATTTTAGTTATACTTATATAGTTTTTATCCTTTATATTCTGAGGTCCAATATTTTATATTTTCTTCATGGTTTCATGGCAAGGATCACTAATAAAAAACATTTTTTCCGCGCAAACATTATTCATACTGCTCTACATTTTTCGTGCAAACTTTATTCAGCATGATGAGCGGAAAAAAATGTTTTTTATTAGTGACCATTGCCATGAATCTATGAAAAACTTTTATTTTTTATCTAAACGTCCAGTGTAAATAAAGTGGATAGTTTTTTCCCTACCTAACCTGTGTAATTATTTTAAATAAATGATAAACTGTTGTAAATCAAGAAATTTTGGAGGGAATATCTGAGGAATCTCTGTATTGCAATTATTATTGATCTTGTACAGCGACAAGAAATAAAATGAAGATACAATAAAAAGGTAAAGTACTCCTTTTTCATTGTTTCTTTTATTTATTTCTCGACAAAGGAGTGTCGCGTGTATATTTCTACAGAAAAGAATGTGTCTATATCAATTTGTTGAAAATATTTTGTAAGGAAAATATGCCAGAAAGAAAAGGCCAGACATGACAGGCGTTAAAGGCTGTCAGTCGTGGAGAAACATATCTGATGAAGGTGTCCATACTGTTATAAATCATATCAATTCATTCAATTCAAAACAATCCTAAGAGAAAACATCTGTGTGATCCCTTAAATATCACAAAAATTCAGGAATTCTATGAGGAAAACTGTAATTCTTCTGGTTACAGTGGTGGGTAGTTAAAGAAAAGAATTAGATAATAATAACTTTAATAGACATTTTTATGTATTTTAAAAAAGTCAGACATTTTAAAAAGATCCTATTATAATTGGTGTATGTTAGGTATACAGTAGGCCATTCTGTATTTATTGAAAACTATTTACTATAGTAATTTATAATGAATCAGGACAACTTTTATCTTAATCACTCAAATTTGACTAGTGCAAGGACATAAGAAGGGGAGGGGGTCGACAGAAAGTATTTGCATATATCTCACAAAGTAAAAGTTCCATGAAAGCAATATTTGGTATTTAGCCTTGGAATGAAATGGTTCATGATGTAAAAGCTTAATATTCATATGTCGGGGTTTACTGAAAGCCGAAAACTATAAAATTCAAATATCTCGGTTAATGTTCATGACACAGAAGATATTTATAGAACAATATTAATAGAACAGTTTGCAATAAGATTGGTTTTATACAATTTTTCGATCCGATGTGTACTAATGGAGATATATATTAGCGAAATTTCCCTCCCACTGGTCCGATTTCAGCCATAAACGACTTGATCTTTCTTTTAACATAAAACGATTAAATTTGGAGTTTGGCAACGATTAAACAAAAATTGCGATCGCTAGAGCGTTAACAGACATATATATATATTATTTATAATTTTGAACCGACTTCGTTTTCGTCTCTCCTGTGGAGGATCGACGGACATTTGAAGACAATTTTCGAAAATCGCGTCATGAGTACGCCCTCAATAGCTGATTTCCCTTATGGAAAATATGCTAAAATGGTTTTAATAATCATTTGAGGTTTTCCTTTTCGTTGACCTTCTGCTATCGATTGGATAATATTCAGTATGTTTGGTTACCCCCCCCCCCACAATAACCCCTAAACCATAGTTTTGTCCCCTAATTAAATAATTTTGCATAAAACGCTTAAATATCAAGTGCGGTATTGATCATCTAAAAACTATGGAGTATAGATCGTAAAGTATTTATTGATGACATCACATCGAACATAACAGCAACTATCTCACAGAGTAAAATAGCAATTTTTCCTTGGAATAAGACATTTCATGATACAATAGCTTTTTGTGTAAAGTGAGATCAGTAGAAGACAGGCTTTAATGAAGATTGAAAAGAGAAAAATATAGATAACTCAACATTGGAGATACAAAAAAAAAATGTTTAGAAAAACAATTAAAGGAAATGAAATTTGCGCCAATATTGTGTGTGTGTGTGTGTGTGTATATATATATATATATATATAGATATATAATATTTTTTGATCCGACTAATAATAACGGAGGTATTTCCAAATTTTTACTACTGACGATGAAAGGGGGGGGAGCTAATAAAATTCAAAAAGTTCCCTATTACGTGAGCTCTGAGCTGAAAGGTGATGTGTTCAGTTGAGTATAATGAGGGACAGGAGTCACCTAGCCGAGTATATAACGGTGACTCGAACAGGAGTCTGGGCGAGAACCAGCTGACAGCTGTAGCCTGGGGCGACCCTAGCGTGCTCTGCATCAATCACACCTCTCATTTAATGACATTCATTAAACTATCAACAGCATTATACCAAATTTATTCATTATTAATCCTATAATTTATCTTTCCGTTTTAATGTTCTCGGAAAATCCACATGTTCCATATACTGTGAGTAGATCGAGGATGGAAGATTAGTGAAAAGAAATCAACTAAAGAGTTGACAAAGGTCAGGATTCACAGAAATATTACCTACAAATTTGAGGCATCCAACCATTCCATTAAGTGCAATAATATAAAGTTTGGAACCCCTTGAAATATTATTTTGTCCACAAAAAATATTCACACAGTCCATTATGCACATTCTTTAACCAATAAAATCCTATAAATCAAATACTACTGAGGGTAAAGTAATAAATTTAATAACAATGTAGATAAAATGCAAACATTATTTGAAATATACCAACGCATTGTTTCTGAATACTAAGATTTTCGGCTACCACAAGATGGTAAAGGTATTAATCTAGGTCAATAAAATCATAAAAATGCATTCAGTACATGATTATCAATAGCAACAGAAGAACAATAGTGTCCATTTCCACGTGTGTGAAAATTCTAAACTCTGATAAATTAACTGTGTTTATTTCCAATTACGTAATTAGCTAATTAACTAATCTAAGGTGGAAGATCAATTAAAATGAAAAACCCCAAATGGCTATTCAAACCAATTTTATTTCTAGATTAGTTTGGCGTCCACATGACACCACATCAGGAGAAAATATAATACTAAGGAGTAACTATACTAACGGCTACATCGTAATACAGGACATTCCACTGGTTTCAGAAAATGGCTTACAAAGTATGGCGGGTCGAGTCAGCTTATTTAAATCAAATCATAAAAAATTAAAAATATCGATTAATCCTAATGAAGTGCAGCCTAAATAGTGAAGGCTCCTTAGGCCTACCCTGGCTAAAAAAGGTTGGTATCTTGTAGATAACCCCTCCCGATTAGCCAAGTAGCAAAAAGTGGACGTAAATAATAATAAACAAAAATAAATAGAGAAGGAGAACTTTATAATTGAACAACTATCATTTTAAGTTTAGTTTCTAATAACATAAAATATATATAATTCACATTTTAATTTCTGTTTTCTTATTGATCACTTTTTCTCTATTTTTTATGATGTGCATATTCTTTTTTATTCTCCTCTTGCTAATATTTTAGCATGGGATACTATGGTTATTACAGAAGAATCCGTTTCAAACGTTGATTCTATTACCCACGGATCAAAACTATAATTTTAGTTACAACAGTCAGGTCTAAAAGATACACTTCTATGAACCATACAAAATCTGATTTCTGTTTTTTGCCCTCGATTTTACAACAGAATCACGACAAACTCCAAATATAAAAATGATGATATAGAAAACTGTCAACTAGCTACTATTCGCTTTAGTGTTTCTTGCTTCTCGTTTCTTCATTTCTAATTCACAAAGTTTGATTTCTAAAAAAAAAATAAAAATAGTTTTACCCTTTATTATATAAGAAAGTCTAATATTTTTACGTATTATAGAAGGACAAATGACTCCTATAAAATGAAGGTCGCCTAAAGTTAAGAAAAACACAAACAGAAGAAAAAGCTATTGAGTGCAACAATAAAACAATAAGGACATATCTATAGATAGTTATTATTGAATTACATGGCCAGAGATATAAAAAGATTGCAAACTGCTTCTTCTTGCTGTAACAGATACGAAAACTACTCGCAGCTTTTGGTGAGAGGACAAGTAATTGCATCATTTCGAACCCGCTGTTCACTACTTCATTACTAAAATAGCTCTGAGATTCACTCACGGTGATAATTAGACGAAGGAAATTAGGAATTAATAAATAAAAACAGCGATGGCGGAGCTATGGAATGTAAGAGTTAAGAAGAAAATGCATAGAATAACATTTCTAGAACCAAATTGGTATTATAAAATTTCACGAAGCGGCTAATTATAACTCAGATATTTTTGAATTTTTGAACCCTCATTATTCCATGTCCGATTAATAAACGCACACACACATTTATTTATATATATATATATATATATATATATACATACATACATAATTTTAAACGTCTACTCATTTTCGTCATCTACTAGGTAGGATCAATGTACATTTGAGGAAATATTTTGAAAATCGAGTCATGAGTACAACCTTGATAGCGGATTTCCGTTGAGGGAAATCTGCTAGAATACGAAATGCAACAAATAAAAACATCAAGACAACGATAAAACCATAGCTTTTCTAGAGATAGTTCACTTTCCACCTGGTCTGATGTCTTACTGACGCATCAGTGGGGTAAGACGGGAGGTCATATCAAAGTAGTCACATACTGACTAATGACTAATGACTAGTAAGCTTATGGAGGCAATCTGCTACTGAGTACTGTCTCTGTAACAATTCTGGCCTCGTGTATAATTTTTTCGACAGACCTCTATTCGTAACGATAACTCCGTTAATTTTCGAGTTAGAGATAATCTCTGAACCAACTATTAGAAGGACACAACAATTTTTAATACGAGTTGTTATTTATCATATAACATTATAAACATTAAGTATGGGCCAACATTGTTGTTTGATCTGGGAAATGTAAAACTAAAAGGAGATAAGTTCATTTGAGACTTGTTTTTGATAGGGGGATGTACAATCATTAATGGCATGGTTATTATGAGTCGAAATGGACAGTGTTACGGTTGACAGGTGATTAATTAATGTTACTGATGTATTTAATTAATTTATTAATTATGTTTTAAAGCAAATAATTTAAATGTCAAAGAAACTAGTAATTATTTTATTTATTTATTTGTTTTTGGTGTTAAGCAATTTGTAGCAATTTACACCCTTCAAATAAACCAAATGGTAAATATACTAAAAATGTAAAAATGTATAATTACTGCTGGGCGAGATCAATAGTGGTAAATAAAATAAGAATGACTTAAATAAAAACTATTGAAACAGAGAGAATTATTAAACGGAAAAAGTCAAGAAAGGGAAACAGAAACAGAACACACAGAATACTTCTCAAAAGACAAAAAAAAACAAAAGCGTAATGTTAATATTTTATAAAAGTAAATAAAACTATGGTTAGTAATAATTTATAATAAATAAACAAGAATCTTTTTTAAAAAATGTTTGGATAATCTTATATAAGCATTCAGAAAATTACACAGACACACGCACACTCAGGCGCTCACCCACACAGACGGACGCACACACAAGGGAGCACAAAATGTAATTTTGCATTACATATCGTATTAGATTGTGTTGGAATTAAACCTTTATGGCTATATTTCTCTGGAAATAAGAACAGGTTGGGTATTACATAAGTTAGTATATATGTACTTGTTTTAAATATGTTAATAAATAGTAAAGATATGTACTTTCGTTATTTAGAAGTTCGTCAAAGGAACTGGAATGTGATTGTTCTTAGGAAGGAATTTATTTGAAAACTGTGGTCCACCATCACTGAAGAATGTTTCAAATATGAAATGTTCTCCCAGACTCAGAAAAATTCCCTTACACCATATAAAATGCTGACCAATCGTCACAGAAACGTTCTTGGGGCATAATTCAATAGCTGTTGTACATTAATCAAGCCTTGACATACTGGCACATTGCATGTCAAAAGTTACTTAAACAATTTTCTTGATAAAGTAATCTAAAATTCTTATTCTGTGCATTATTAACTTATTTCAGTTTTTAGTTTTCATTCTTAAGTTACTCATTTCACATTAACGATAAACCAGTAAATCAGGAAACGTATCATTATATCATCACAAGCTTAAATGCAGGTTACTGTTTTCGAACGTTTATCATGAGTAATAATAGTTAAATAAATTAACATTCTGGTTACGTAATACCCTCAGGACCTCTAATTTTATTTCATCTCTACCATATTCAATATTTTTAAATTACCTTTTTATCGTTTGTAAATTGTTAAAAAAGATACCTTGAAACACAAACATAACTATTGTAATCGCCTGGTTTCGAGCTGAAAACAAGTCAACCTTGACTAAATGAGGTAATTAGAGAAATTATCGAATGGCACAACTAATATTTCAAAAGTAGATTAGCTATTGTTTGGAAAGAGTTTTCCACAGACACGTTATCTTATCATCCGAATTCTAATATCACTCGAATCTATCACTGGTGTAAAAAAATCATATCTATTATTACGGGAAAAATTCCAATGCGCCTTCCAAAATAAAACATAAACAGTTTTAATACTGGTAAACTATATAACCATTAGAATAAAGCATAGCTTAAGTAAGTACTGATATTGGCCAATAAATTCATTCTATGGTCACTATAATGTCAGCAACCCAAAATAGTATTTCTAGGTGGAAAGGGGTGAAAAACATCGTTAACATGGTTTCAGTTAGAGAAAGAAAATATAGGAATATATAAGAATTAAAGTATAATAGTGTAATTAAGAAGAAAGTATAGCGTGATTTTCTAAACTTCAATATTTTTGCAGATATGCTAACTTGGTTTTCCTAGTATGGGATATTCATCAACCCTGAAGTAAAGAATTCGAGGCTATATTTTGGTGCTCACAATGCGAATTCGGGACACACACGACTTTTAGGGAGTTTCCTTGGAGGTGGTTCTTACAAAGGTATGATAACATTTCACCTTCTTTGACCTTTTACTACTTACAATGCAAAGTAAAAGATCTTATACGTGAGCTTATGCACTATGACTAGATATGAAGAGTGAAATTTGTAGGGGAAGGGGATTAATCAATGTCGAATGCCAAAAAATGCAAATATCTCAGTCATTAATAATCAAGCTAAGTAAAAATGAATTAAACAAACATTTTGGAACAATTGTTTATTACTAGAGGAATAGAGAATCGAATGTGAGATAGTATCATCAGAGTTAGCCCAGTACGTGGGAAGCTGATTATACAGAGAGAATACTGAGAATAGAATAAGATTTCCCTTAATCTGTGTGTAATCCACTTGCACTTGGAAAATCAGCTCAGAATTTTGAAGGCCTTGTGAAATTATTCTTCAAAATTAGACCTTAAAAAATTGTGTTTTCGGAATAATCACAAAGGCGTCGCCTTTGAAGAAGCTGATGATATACAACACACTCAGTATGAACTAAAGGGACTTGTATAGCCCAGACAGTAAGATAACATCGATTATTTGGACATCTCTATACTTCGATATCAGGGTGGCTAAATCAACATTGTTAGAGGTTCAAGCAGAGTTATCTCTGAAGGCTCTTTTACAAATGTTCCGTTTTGTCGCTATTGTGCAGACATCGCTCAAGCCTGCGTTATTCCTCTTCAAATCGATCGCCGACAAACAGACGGTCAATGCCCTTTATAGAATAGCTGTCTCAATTGGCAAGCCCCTCATATTCCTAGCACTGCTTTGGATTCCATAAGAGCGGAATCAAGGACGATTTAGTTCGTTACTAACAGAGATTTCAGATCTTAAGGTATTTGAACTGTTTTAGACCATGAAACAACGGTTCTCAGACGGGTTTCTACTACATATGCCCAGTTTCTGTAAGTCCTCCAGTTCATCAACTATCATTGCCTGGGTCTAAGTCTTTTTAAGAGGCCACCTCATAACATATTCATAGCTGTCTGCGAAGTTACATTTTTTCTACATAACCACTGTAGTCTTTTATTCTAAATCGTACAGATTATATCAACTTATCCATAAATTTCCACCAGTCAGCATGGCTTCCATAACTATGTTACTATTTAACCACGCCTAAATGATATTTCAAAACCAGCTCAGTTGCATGCCTGCTTTCTGACAAATCTCGGAGACCCATACAGTTAGTTAGCTCCACATAAAATTACAGAATACTTACAATTATTATTTATCCCCTCCTTGAAACAGTCCCTTAAGGAAATCCTTAATCCAAGTCCATTGTACTACTGCTATCCTTATTGACATATGCTCAACACATCTCTGCCACTATTAGACCTTTCAATACAACTAACACTGATCAAAACTAGTATTAAGTCAACCAGCAGTACTCAAGGCGTGACGTCACATCGGGTTATTTCCAAATAAGGCTAAAATCCAAATTTTTTTCAAAAGATGCTAACGTCAGGTAGTTTTTTAGTATTTTAAATGTTATCTGATTTGTAAACATAATAGAATGCAACTTTTTAGAGCAGTGTGAATATAATGGCTATCTACATGGATATTTACAGTTCGCTTTAAATATATCACTGATTTTAGTCGACTGTATGCAGTATGTATTCTAGAATACGTACAGTGCCTTTGCCTAGTGAAAGCTGTTTGTCTATTGCATTTTATTTATATGTAAATTGGAGGATGTAATCCCACGGGAATTTTCCCACTTTAGCAGGTTTTGTACATTCGTAGGCGTATTAATTGATGCCGAGCAAACATTGATCAATGTTTCTTATTGCTGTTTTTTCAAAGCCGGGTAGGCCTGTTGACTTAGCATTAGCACGGAGGTACCGTTTGGAGAGCGTGGGTTTCCTATTACATAGAGTTTACGGTCATTTCTCTCTACAAGCACATCTATAAATGGCAGCTTGCGTTTAGCTTCTATCTCCTTTGAGAATTTTATGGCCTTGGTGCATGTCGTTAAGATGTTGGAGGAACTTGATCAGGCCAAACCACAAATGAGCTATATAAATCAGTGGTTTCATGCATGCTCCGGAATTCTGCTGTAATACTTCCGCTTTTATAATCATCATTAGTCAATTTTCTAGTGATTAACGTCAACATATATATTAACCCAACAGGGAGTTTTGTGATGAAGGGATTTTCTGCATCAAATGTTATTAAAAGCACCATACATTTATCTTGTTTTAAACTTTTTCACCGGGTACTCCGACCTGTTCTCGAAGAAGGTCATATCCCAGTGGTGTCAGTAGTGCAACAACCATATTTTTCAGTTTTTAAAATCGGCTTCATCGGGTAGTGGTTGTCGATTGTCGCTCTTGGCAATCACGAACGCAGCTATCAAAACGATAATATTTAATCTGAAATAAATCAGAAATTTCCTAAGAGTCCCAATCCTAAGAACTATCATGCCTTTTCAGAGGAGGGATATTATAAGAAGTGAGATACGAAGCAAGCAGTGAGGTTAAAGACCGTTCAAAGGAGATGGGAAGAGATAGTTTTTATCCTCTTTGTTGCTCCCCCCATACCTGCTCTCAATTACTTTACTCTTCCCCTCATTCTTCAGCCATTAGGACATGGCTCGATGCTTTTTTTTTACCCTTCTGTCCTTCACTTTTATTGCTTCAAAGAAATCTCCTTTCAGTCCTTTGTGGAAGATTGTAAACTGAATTGACTAAAAATATCACAATAAGTCATATTTCCAAACTTATTTTGGAAACAGGAAGAGAATACTACTTCTTATTTTTCTTATGTATCATAATTCGATTCTTGTATAGCTATTTTTCTTTAGAATAAGCTATTATTGAGTTTGGTCACGTGACAAAAAAAACAATTAATTCCCCTTTGAACCCTTTGAATTCGCGACTCATAGTAAATTACTGTCAAAAACAAGATCAGGTTGAATATAAAAATTCATACAAATGTAAGTAAGGACGCGCACGTGTGCTCACTCTTAGATGTCTTTTTGCACTGCAATGGCCTAGATACTGAAGACAAACTAAAACTTTCTAAAATATTAAAACTTTTAACTGGAAAAGAGAAAGAAGGGTCAAAATCGGACCAAACAGAGAAGGTCGGACCAAGTAGAGAGGGGTGTTGGTTGGTTTGTAGGGAGTAAAATCAAGAATTCGAAATATCACCGCTATATATCTCGTTGCAAATTAGCTTCTTTCATTATTCAGTGAATATCTATGGCATCACAAATTCAAGAACAAAAATCTATTCAAAGAAAGCGTAAATATATCCATATTGACCGCCAAAATTGTATAACATAATATGGTTAATCAATGACCCAACAACGCTAATGTAATATCTCTCGTAGGCACATGGTCCAAATTTATAGAAACACAATCCCACTTAAATAAATATAAAGACAGGAAACAAAAAAAACTAAAATTAGGCACTAAAATAGTACTTTTTCAATCTCCACCTTGAATAACATTTTCATCATTTTGACAAATGGTTATACTAGTTAGAAATACTGAAGCTACATTAGTATAATACTTTCATGGATTGTAAAGTTTTATTATAGCAATATCGATTGTAACAATGTATCGATTTATGGTTGTGTAAGGCTTTTGGTACCATGTCGTCCATTCCTATCACTATTGATGAAGCCGGGATGGAGAAAAGATGTCTATCAAGGCCATAGGCAAACTTGGGTTTTAGGTGTAATGGATAGATTAATAATGAGGCGTTGAATGAAACAACGCGAAACATGTAAAAGTTTAATAGAGTGAATTAAAGAGAGTTGTGATGCTATAAATTCTGCCCCTTGACTTCGAATGTTATTAAAACACAATGCTTTGACTATTTTTATCTTCAATAACAACATTGGTCAAAACAAAAATAATTAACTCCAATATGCTCTTACGAAAATAAGAAAATAAAAACTGGGGTGCTTTAACATTAATAAATAACCCTGGAAGTAGAAGTGGGAGTTTAACAAAGGCCAAAAATAAAAACGTATCCCTATACGTTGGAGATTAGCAAGAATTCATTGAACAAAATTTTACGAAAGGACTTTTTTAAGATAACTGTTAGCGAATCACATTTCGAAGTAGCAAAGATATTGTATTACCGATATTAAATTTCATCCTTTCTCTATACTCCTACTACCTTATCTGACTGTAGTCATTGACGAACATGGATCGTAGTTTTAAATGAAATGTTTGTATCAGTTTGTTAAAAATCAAATAAAAACTCAGGATCAATAAAAAGGCCTTGTCCTCTACTAGTGTTCATTTTTGGGAGAAATAAAAAACTGTCTCTGTTTTTTATATGTATATGGACCTCAACTCCAAAATGGGTCTCCGGACTTTTAAAGTATTCAATTATCAGTAAATGAAGATAACGTCAATAGGTAACTAACTCTCATAGTGTAGATTAATCAATTTTCTTAAGCTACTGTTTTTGACTTCAAAGGAACTCTTAAGAAAGTCACCCATTATCATAAAGTTATTCCAACTATATTTTATTTAACACTGTATAGGGATCAAGATGAACAAATTAGTTTTCTGGCAACGGATTACTCCGTCCATGGCACGAACTATGTCGCTCAATCCTGCCCGAAGGGCAACTCTGACAATGAAGTAGGCGGTGCCAAATTCGGCTCTGTGATGAATTACATATCTGTAGTCTAGATGGAGATGTATCTAACATATAAACTCCCTTTGATGGCAAGCATGCGTACAGGAGAGGTGTGAAGGCTGCAGAGCGTCACCTGTTGCATACTGATATCAACCAGCTACTGACTAATTATCAATGACACCATCTCACCTGACTGGGCACATGGGCAATACGACCCAGATACAGGGCTCAATGTCAGAATTTGGGCACGCCATCTCTTGCCGCCAGCCAAGTGGAGAAGGGGTGGGGAAATCTATCGGTCCGAGAGTAAATGCTACAAACGATAACCGTAGCCACGTTCAGGTAACATGAATGAAGTGAAATGTTTAACATATTTTTACTAAATGTTAAAAAACATGATGGGCTGCCAATATTTGTGGTTCCCATGTTTATTTGTTTGCGTAGAGCAGTAACTGGAGTAGTTATCATTACCCGAAAAGAATGCTGCCTTCTTACTGCACTATACTATTGTGGGACAAACCGATTTGACTCTTTTTTTTTGCCACTGTAGCTGTATAAAAATTGACCCAACGGATAGAAGTAAGATAATCATTAAAAAAAAATATTAAAGTCTGTCAAGCAACATTACAGATACAGATTTCCCAAGTACGTCAAGTATTTGCATCTATCTCAAAACGTAAAAATTCGATTAGAACAATATTTGGTATTCAAATAAAGTGCTTCATAATATAACAGCATATTGTTAATACGGCATGACTAGAAGTGGGGGTTTCCTGAAGGCTGAAATTCAAAATAGCGATATTTCGTTTCCTATTGGTATTTCCGCAAATATAAACATAACAAAAGTTGTTTATTTTGTTATTTGGAGTAACTTTTGTTATATACACTTTTGACGTATACCTAAGTATAAATGACTTATAGGTTAAAACTTTAGCGGGCACTAACGGCTGAACCGAACTGAACAAAACTCGGTATGTCAATTAGCATTAATTCTTGCATGATTATAAGCTATATTAAAATTTTTTAGATTCAAACTGGAGTGGGGTTAAAAGGGAAGCCTTAAATAAAAATTCACCATATTTACATGTATAAGAGACTAGAAATATAAAACTATCGAAGACTGTGAAGCCTTATCGAACAAATAATTCTATTATTAGCAAATCCACGGCAAAGACGGGTATCAATCCTAAACACTGGGACGGGTAAATGTCAAAATATTGTGCAATGTAAAGCCTGCTAAAAAATACCATCACCATTCAGCCTCAAATGAATTCCCGGGCGAAGCCGGGTATCTGAGCTAGTATATATATATATATATATATATATATATATATATATATATATATATATATATATATATATCTGAGTGTGTGTAATTTTCCACCTCATTTTCGTCATCTCCTAAGTAGGATCGATGGATATTTGAGGATATTATTCGGAAATCGCGTCATGAGTACGACGCGATATATATATATATATATATATATATATATGTTTGTTAAAGCTCTAGCGGTCGCAATTTTTGTTTGATCATTACCAAACTCAAGTTTTAAACGTTTCATACTTACAGTTTTGGACGGACCTCATTTCCGTCATCTCCTGAGTAGGATCGATGGACATTTGAGGACAATTAATTGAATTATTAATTATTTACGTATATTCCATATTGACATAAAATCAATAAAATAGGATATTAGTTAAGTTAAAATTAGCTGGGTGTCTGTAATATTTGCGAACTCTTTTTCCTTGTTGGGTGTGGCTGGATGCAAAGATAAGAAGTAATAAATGTTCTGTTGTCCACTGAATATTTCCTTTAGAACATTTTTGTATGAACTGAATTCCTTGTTGGATAGTGTAATTAGCAAAAAAGAAAGTGTAACGTATCCTAAGCTGAGTAAATTCATTCAATAAATCTTGTATAAACCAAATTTTCTAAAAGGCCATATTTAAAGATCATCGTCTAAACATCCAGGAGAAAAGGCACAATTTACTTGAGTAAAAGCGTGATGACTTGGAATTAAATTGTGTTCACTGTACAATTAATGACTCGGAACGTGTAACATTTGAAACTACTATGAATACTTCCTCTCCATAATCATACGTAAATGGTTACTTCAGGTTCATAACATACAAACATCATTATCAGTATAATATTGCTTTTAACTATTTAACGGTTTAAATGAAAGAATAAAGAGCATCAAACTACCTAATACAGAAATCTGGAATGGTTTTTCGAAAGATTTCATTTTGTGTCCGTGTTTGTGTGTATTATGCAGAGGAGATATCTTTACCTCATTAGCAAATGCACTAACACTGATTCGAATCATCTAAACCATAACTACTAAAAATGATATTATAATGGAGGAGTAATCTGATGAAGGAAGTACCGCTGGAGATTGTGTTCCACGCGGCTGGCTGCTTATTATTTTGCCAGTCTCTTCTGCCTTGAGACAGCTGCCTTGAACCTGCATTTCGTTTAATGCAATACTTTCATATGCTAATCCATCATATGAGTCCATCTTTTTGCATCATATTTTGCATGATTGAATTCATTAATTGAAAGTTATTATGATAAACTTCAACAATATAAAAATCTACAGATTGTATCCTGATTAACACTTGGCCTTGAACAGACAGAGATACAGCTGACTTGTAATTATGGATATATGTTACACTCATGGCCAATCTTATGAATATTCTTCTTTGGTGAATGTGTGTATGTTTGAGTTTATACGTGTGTGTGTGTTGGTGTGTGTCTCAAACGTAGAGGTATGAAGGATTAGAGAATGGGTCAAATTAATGAGCATTAGTCGTTGTAATGGTCGAGTCGAAACAGTTATATAAATCATTTTAATCATTCATTAACTGAAGCTTAATGGGATTGCAAGAACTCAAATATGAACAAATTTATTTCTATTTCTATTTAACATTTTACGTCCCATGCGGTGTTCAGAAATAACGCTTAACAGCGGAAGGGGACGTGTGACATACGATTACTTCAAAAGGAGAAGAATCTGACCGGATCTTAAAGGTTCTTATTGATATTATGCTTGACTCCGATACACCCCTCCCCCAGGTCTTGCTCGAACTGGGTGTGGAACTCGGTGTTTATGGTGTCTTTGAACTGGGGATTCTTGAGAGAATCCTTAGGTGCTGAACAGTTGGAAGAGGTTGCTGCTGCTCGATCTACTGTTGAAGTACTCCGTCGTGTTGGCTCAGCCCAACCTCAAGATTCTAAAGCCCACCTCGGCGTAATCAAAAAGTTTATTTCTGTTCAAAAGTGAGTTGCTTTAAAGGACTCTGTAGAGGGGTAGAAGCGAATTCCTAGTATACTGCACGAGGTTGTCCTCACATCATTCCAGTAATCGGGGTAATTCCCTTCGGGCAGCTTCGTGCACCTGACAGCCCAAGTGCTTCGGATGTCTATCGACCAATATGCATGTCGTCTGCCACAGCCCGACATTTGTCCTACATTTGACAACAAGACCCACACATTTTGGGACGAAAAGGGTTTAATTAATAAAGGATGGGACGATAAGGGTTTATGTTGCCCTTATAGACTTAAAAAAGGTATTTGACTGTGCCAGAAGCTTCGCAATTCTAACGGAAGCTAAGGCTAATCATACAGAGGGATTTTTCCAATATCTTGACATTGCTTATTCTGGTGGTGGCTAGGTGAATTTGGCTGGATGGTCGCTGTGCAGTAATTTTGAGTGTCCGTGTGGTCTATGTAACTCAATCAAGAATACCGTAGCATGCTTGATTGATGTCAAACCAACAAATGTGTGATTACTATATAGTTGTGATTACTTGAGGAAATCAGTATTGCGTAATTCAGAATTCAGTTGATCTCTCCAGGAAGAAACATCGCCTTTATCCCGATCCCGCGTGGATTCCAGTCTTACAGAGTGGAGGCCAGTGAAGTCATCCAGAGAAGCGTGATTTTTTGAAAAATAAATTAGTCATTAGGGGACTTTAATATTGGATTTTAAACTTTTTGTTCGGAACACTTCCGCTTAGAACACTACTCAGCCCCTCGATGTCAAAGGGGGTTAAGAGTCCCCTGCATTTTTGGTTGCATTTATTAACTCTCATTTCTTGTTTATTACCAGAAAGTGCTTTACTTGTTCTTTTATTTATTTTTGTATAAAATCTAAATAAATTTTTGAGATCTATCAAGGTATGCTTATAACAGATTTGTTATAAACAAATTTCCTTAATGTATGTATGTATGAATTTTTGTGGATTGATTCCTAGTTTTTAATTTAACAATATTCAATTTCTATATAAGGTCATATGAGAATAAGTAGTCTTTGAAGATCATCCAGAACAGTATGTTTGTTTTTAATTTATTACGTTTTTAGGTGTTCACTCAAGTATTAGTCACGAATGTTTTGAATCAGTTTATCAATAAGTCAACAACTTGGATCAGATATCCAAAATTTAGCCACATCTAAAAATAAGTTTGAAAAGAAGAATCAACAATGGAATTCCTCCAAACTTCAACAGGATAAAAGCTTAATGTTATCTGATGGAAGTAATTCCGGCGTGTTGTAATAGTCACGTAAATGAGACTTAGTATTATGCAGAAACGGTACATTTAAAACAATCTTTAAAGGAAAATAAAATTTTGGCTAAACATGTAAAAATAAGAATATAGTATATGTTAAAGTTTTAAAACAATTTTAATAAAATAAGTATTTAACAAAGGCTTAAAAAAGCATCCGTAGTTTAAACAATACCACTACTAAATAATGTGCAATGGAAAATAGTTCATAACAATAGCGAAGATGATATAATAAATTTTGCGTTTACGTTGATAGGAAAACGTGGTTGTGGAATAGGAAAATCAATAGTTCTTCTTGGTCCAGAGAACACAGGCAGTTATTACATTTGCAGGTTGAAGTGAGACAAAGGAGATTGCTTAAAAATAAACAAAAAATAGGAAATAAATTGGCTATTTTTTACAGACAATTGCGGACCAATAATTATGAATAGAATTTATGTAAAACGGAGAATCAAATTGTTCATCATATACCTATTCAAGAAGTTTCATAATTTTTTTTTATTGCTAAAAGACATTATAAATTGGGGTAAGACTCAAGAGAAAATGAAAACGTTGTTTCAAGGGATAATAAATAAAACATTCAGAAATTCAATTTATGGAATACGTTTGCATGTTTTTGCAAGGTGGCTAAACATCTATTTCGAAATTGGAATTATTCATAGTGTTACGTCGGGAGAAATTGTAATTAAAGAGTGCTCGTTGTTCAATCTCATCTAATTTATGCATTAGGAATTTGTATTTGACGAAAATAACCGGTTATAGCTAACTTTCTTTTTTATTCTCAGTTTCATGAATCTTTTTTAACACTCCAATAAACGAGATTTCAATTGTTCTTTTAAATATGGTTTGATGACATTAAAAAAAAAAATATGAATTTTCACCTTTCCGGCACTAAAGTGGCCATTTAATTCCAATATGCTGGAGAATTCGATAATTATATACTATTTATAATATCATAGTTTTTTTTTTAAATTTTATCTCCATTGTCTCCGATGGGTCCTTCACATTGTGGCTGTATGTATGCCTTTCACAAATATCTTAAACGTAGACGTAATAGCATTTGACATACATTGGTGACGTATGACTGACTGTCACATACAGTCGCTTCTTTAGAAATGTGGCGAAACTTGGTAGCTTTAGACCTGAATTCTAATCAATCGTTTGAGTTATCAAATAAGAAGCAGGAAATTGAATTTTTTGAATTCTGAAACGTAGATATGTAGACGCGGAAGTGGAATTTTCCTCCCCACCTGTCTTTCATTTTAGCTCCAAAAGGAATATAAGTTTTATTTTATGTTTTTTATGTAACAACGCAAGAGAAGTTCACAATAAGATCATTGTGCCCATAGTAAAATTGTGATTTCTTCTTTATATATATTACTTCTAGATTCTATTAGTATAGCTAGTTGAGAACTAAAAGGATTTTAAAAGACATTTTTGGCGGTGTAATTTCTGTGACTCTTAGGTCGCAGAATACTAATAGTGAGCTTTACGTTATGTTGAGTGGGCTTTATGTAAAATTTACCATCTCCATACACCAAGACATTATGGTGAAAACCCCAATTTTGGATATATTTGGCTGCATTTAACTTGAAATGAGAGTTTCTCCTTGAAAGATGCTATTTTTGAATAATATAATGTAACAAATTAATGCAAAACATAGATATAAAGAGTAATTTGGTCATAAGATAGGCGTGGAAACTAAGACGGTAATAGTCAGGTTGAAATCGTTGGTGACTCTTCGTATTCCATTAACAAGTACATCATCTCTACTATTAAAGAGCCTCATGTGCACTGTCGTCATCCGTCATCATGCTCGTGGTTGGAGCCCGTTGTGAGGTGGCGTGGTAGGGAGAGATAGAAAGAAGGAGAAAGAGAAACTGAGAGAGAGAGAGAGAGCGAAAGAGAGAGAGAGAGAGAGAGAGAGAGAGAGAGAGAGAGAGAGAGAGAGAGAGAGAGCTTACTGCAGAGCCACTACCTTTTGCCAAAATGCAAACGAAGTGCCAAGCCCCTTCCGTTCCAAGTTAAACTCCTCAAGACCTAATTTGAAAGGCAGGTCAGATCCTTGATGGGAGGAGTAAAAGTGGACCTTGGGCAACATATGATCCGCATCAGCATTTAGAAATGAACAAGTCCATTAGTTAATCTAAATTGTGAGGGCAGTGGATGTTGGAAAACATTGTCAAGGATAACTGATTGAAACGTGGAAAATTGATAGACTTTACATTTGAGATATTATCAGGTGAATGACACATTGAAATTTCTATTATAATCAAGCAATTAAGCAACTCATTTCTTACAAATTTTACGCAGAGCATTTTTAGTACTGATCACATTTACTTGAAAAGAATAATAATAAAATAAATTTCACTTTTTTTAGAATGATCTCATGAGGAAACAGAAACGAAATCAAAAGGACTAAATAGATTCAGGGAAATCTTAGTAAAGAGATCAGGTTACTCAGAATTTGATTAAAAATGAAAACAAGAACTCATAGAAAAACATGTTATACCACTGTGCAATTTATTTAAAAAATATACGTTACGTTTATGAGGAAATAATATTGTTTAAACACAAATATAACGCATAGGGTAAAAATATGAACCATAGACCGTCGCAAAGAGGCAAAAGATTAGTTTGAAGCATGATGAGTCTACAATATCTCCAAGAAATTTTGAATAAAGGCCGCTGCATAGAAAATGTTATAAACACCTCTCGAAAAGAGTATGAATCAAGTAGATAATCGAGCCCTAGCTACTTTTATGCGGTTCATTTATCACTCATTAAGAACTTCAGGTGAACAGGATTTTAAACCAACGAAAATTAACGAGTATTATTAACCAATGTAAACATTTACCGTTTTAACTGATAATTACGAAGATAAGTCTGATAAAAATATTTCCTCTTTCTAAGTTGGTATTCTGGCAATTGGTAGTGTACTCTATTGCAGGTAGTGAAGAAATAGCCACACTTCCACACTAGCAATTTAACCATTGTCTGGTCCTAAGAGCTCTGCCGTTTAGCACAGAGTGCTTAGGTTTAGCACTCCAAAGTCTTGTGTGTGTTCTTATTCCTTCAATGTTCAGTAGACGTAATCTAATCCTCAAATCAGAATGTGTCTTACTTTATCAATGACACTTTAATCTGATAAATATAAGAACGGCATATTTGAATGATTTATTTATGATGTTTTATAGCAAGCAATCAATGTACTCATCTGCAAGAATAAATCAAAACATTTATAAATCACTCAACTTTACGGCAATTTATGACACTCGATTTATTTATAAAAGTAATACTTAAAGGATCAATTCTATTAACATACTTGATCAGGTCTAGTATAAACTCTCAAGTATTTAAAATTGTTCCAAAGACAGTTCATTCTTTACTATATTTTAGCAGAAAGTAAATGAAGTTCGTTGATTTCCGATACTTGGAAGTCAAAATACACGATTCTTTCATAATAATACAAAAATGAAAGAAAACCCCTTTCAAATAAATGTATTCTTAACATAAAAAGAGAGCAGACAATGACTAGTAGAAGCGCTTTTGACTTTCGTACAAAGTATTTAGCAGGAAGATTAATTATTATCGCCATAAAAGACTTGATTTGGAAGGAATTAACTAGTAGCATTGATTTCTAATGACGTAACATAATTCTAATGATGAAATATAAAAGCTATTATTTACCATTATAACATTTATATATAGCAAGCACTGTACGTAGGATATAAGTTTTACACCCTTCCAGTTTAACTATTTATAGCTTTTCTTTTATTTTTTTCCCCTCATGTTGTAAATATAATATCAATTTATAATTATTTTTGTCCATTCTATTTATTTGTAAATATTTTACTATTTATTTAATTTTGTAAAATTATATTCTAACATGTTAAAAGATGAATCGCCATTGTAGCGGCATCTCAAATAAATAATAATAATAATGTCGTACCATGACAGGGAGCAAGCAACTACTTAACTTCCCACCGAAACCGTGATATCGTGGTCCTGAGGTCTTCAACAGCAGATGATACAATGATCTTTTTTTTCAATACATTCAGGAAAATTTACGATATTTCAGTATTATCATCAGAGCTGGAATGCTCAGAATGGGAGTTCAATTCTAACAGTTAATCATAACAGGCGAACGGTTTATGGTAAAACAAGGTAACAAACTAAGAATTATTTTGGCAAGATCATTAGGGAAATATTTGTATTATTCTACAATTAAGCGTTTGTAAATAATATTGTGTATGACTATATAGTATTAAAAGTGGTTAATTACTATTGCTAAGTAAAACAATAATATGTTTTATTTTAGAAATGCAAGCAAGAGAAAGCACAATTGGTACTTGGCAGGAGGCCTTGGGGAAATTGTCCATTACCCAAAAATACGTTTTAATAATTTGTGAGTCAACCCACTCTCTGCTCATGAAGGAAGATGGCAGTTAAAGAGTAATGACTAATTCATACAAACATACTCAAGAACGGATGCAACACAGGTCTCGGAATATCACGCCACATCCTCATTCATATAGGAATATAGGGTGGAGCTGAACTCTGAAAACATCATGGAAAGAGTGTGGCAGTTCATAAAGAACCAACAAAAAATAAAAAAAGATACCCAATAGTGTATCCTGAAAATGCAAAAACTGCATTGAATTTTTAATTAATGAATTATGAATGAATGATAATTAATGAATTATCATGGCGTATTTATCAGAGAAAATAAAGACTAAGAACATGAAATTCAAACCAGGAAAATTACTAATATTAGATTTATAAAATTATAAAAGAATACTGTTTTAATTTTATCAGATTTCCCTTAAGGGAAATCAGTTATTGAGGTC
Organism: Riptortus pedestris; assembly: GCA_019009955.1. Taxonomy (NCBI): domain Eukaryota; kingdom Metazoa; phylum Arthropoda; class Insecta; order Hemiptera; family Alydidae; genus Riptortus; species Riptortus pedestris. The sequence continues at coordinate 46,390,282 of CM032232.1, read as the reverse complement.
TTACTCATGACGCGATATTCGAAAAATATCCTCAAATACCCATTTATCCTACCTAGGAGATGAAAAAATGAGGTCGAAGATTTATATATTTGTTAACGCCTTGGTGGTCATAATTTTTGTTTCGCCGTTACAAATACTGGATATTTAGTCGTTATATGTAAAAATAACAAAATATCTTAATTTTGTAAAAAATGTAACAATTCGTGTATAATACCTTTGTTGTATTGGGCCAAAATAAAATTTTCTTTCTGTAAAAATAAAGATCAAGTTCGAAATCCGACCGGGGAGGGGGCAATTTCGAAAATGCGGAATATAATACGTGAAATCGAAAAAGTGTGAAGAACACATCTTATTGCAAATTAAACATTTAGTAAATGTAGTTGTATACATTTTTTTCACTATCTTGATTATTAACCGAGATATTTGCACATTTTAGTTTCAGTAAACCCCCGTCTCCTAACCATGTCTTATTAACAGCAACCTGTTACATCCTGAAGCACTTTATTTGAAGCCTAATTACCAAACATCTTTCCCATTGATCTTTTACTTTTCGAGATAAATGCAAATACGTGGCGCACGTGGGAAGCCTGCTTAGTTTACGCAGCCCCTGCGTAACGGTATGGCCATATGAAAGCTTAGTAAAACGAAATTTGGAAAAACATTTGCCCTTTTATTTCCCTGTCTTAAATAAACAACTACTTTTAATTATTTTGAAAGTTTTCCTTTACATTTCGAAATGTATATCCTAATAGATTGGTGCAATCCAGAGACTGCGTTGTATACATTTGCATTTTTCAAGGTTGTACTGCATTTTACCACGCCTTTCGACCACCTGGAAACTGTCAGTATATTAATTTATTACTTTTTAATTCGACCACGCAAAAAGAATGATGCTCATTATGTCGCCAATAGGTCTCAAAAAGTTCCTCACAAACATTCTTCGTCGAGGGGGGGGGCACCCTGAGGGAACTTTAGGAATTGGGGATCCAATCATTGGGCATAAGTTTTTACCGGAATGAGGGGTCGAGATTTAATTCCGAAAATATCGCCTTTGAAAGTAGTAATAAAACTGAACAGTTAAGCAAAAATCCTCGTACAATAAGGAAATTAACTTGATTGTTGTTAGGAAAGCATTTAAGCATTCATATGAGATGTGTGTCCCATACTTCAATAATTTAAAAAAAAATTATTTATTAACGTCCACTTTGCTACAATTAAAGGCTAATTGGGGCATGCCTTTCTAAATAAGGTGGGCCTAAGAATTTTATTTAATAGAAGTTCGACATTAATTAAGACCCTATAATATTTAGCCTAAACCCCTATATTAATTATTTTTAAAGTAAAGGTATGCTCGGAAATTATTAAACTCAATTTTTATTTAGTTAGTATATTTAGATGAAAAAAATACTCTAGTTATAATTCTAAAACAACCAATTAAAAATTACTAGTCACTTAAAATATAAAAATTATAGGCAAATATTAATAGAAAACAATGATACTAATGTTTGGTCAATTAAATCAGCATATAATCCCTTCGGTTCGTCAATCAATAATCAAATCAGTTCGCACTTTCATTCTCCTACGTTCATTTTTCTCTATTAGCCTCTTTGGATAATCTACTCGATTTTTTTATTTCGATTTTTGATGCCCAAAACAATTAAGGAAATTCTTTTCGTGGTTTTAAAAGATTTATTCTGGATATACTCCATTTATTCCGGGCTTACTTACAGTAATGAAAATACTTCGAATCACCAAATGTTTCAAGACCATGACTGACGACAAGGAAAATGGCCCATCTGCGTAACCAGACCTTCATTCTTTTTCATTCACGATTTTTCCTTGACAGTTCAAACACCCACGGACAATCTTAACAAATTACAAGCCAATCTTTTAATGACCCTCTTTAACATGTAGTTCGGCTCAAATGGGGGCTCAGTGACGTCGAGCAGGGCATACCCGGCCTATAGTTCTTTTCTAGTCTAATATTCTTTGATTGATGGGTCTCGAACTATAAAACAATAATATTGACAATACCCGACAAAATTATACCAACAAGCTGTAGGAGAGGAATTTGGGATGACAGACAGGTAGGTCATGTATTATTGTTATAATCCCGAAAAAATATTAGAAGAAGATAACATAATAACCTAATAGGATGAAGCGAAGATAACAGACACACTATGCATCATAGCAAACAGGTTATTCTCATTATTGACAAGATAAATACGATTGCCGATATTATTGACACCCAATGAGGAGAATATTCGAAAAATTAAGAAAATGCCAAGAATTAGCGATTGAGCTTAAAGAAGAATACAAGCTTAAGTTTGCCATGGTTGCTTCTATTATCGTAAGTGCAAATAGACTCATGCCAAACAACGATGATGACAAAATAACAATAATAGATACCAAGTATATAAATCTGTTCATAGATACAATAAAAGAATAAAAGCAAGTAGTACTTCTTGATAATGCCAGAAATATGCGAAAATTTTTAAATTCCCGTAAATGTTACCAAAGATTTTGCCCAAATTATGATCAACGCCCTGAGCAAAAAGCCTCCAACATAATAATAAAAGTCTGTCACGCAAGGGCTGCAGAAACTAAGCAGATTTCCCTAGTGAAGTTATGAAATAGATAAATCTAGATACTGGTAACACACCACCGTGAATATTAAGTGAATAAATACCAAAAGAGTAATAGAAATATTTCAGTCAATTTTAATAACCTCCCAGCGGATAGCGTCTGAATTGTAAACAAACAGGTCTGCCAACCTCTATATAAATATTTATATAATTTTAAACGGAGCTTATCTCCGTTATCTCCTAGGTAGGATCGATGAACATTTGAAGAAAAATTTCGAAAATCGCATGAGTTCGACCTGAATAGCTGATTTCCCATAAGGGAAATCTGCTAATAAAGTAAAAACGTCCCCACAACCCCAATTGGACTGTAATGGTATCAAGGGTTATGGAGATATATTTTCAAGCCCAATAACTCTTACTATAAAATCTTAAGGAAAATCACAATGCACGGTTTTGAGATTGTTTGAATTAAATAATAAGTATTTTTATGCAAACATTATAACCAACCAGTAATTTTATATACAATATATCATTTTAGTACTGAGACAAAAATAATTTACATACTTACCCCATGTATCCTCCAATAATCAACTCACAACACTAAAGACATCTACTTTATTATCAGCACTATTTACAGTGGCTGGATAACAGACTACTTTTATCCGGACCTCAGAGCAGTTTGGAACAGTTTTAGTGCAACAGAATTCATGAATTCATAATTCCAAATAATGCAGTATAATCTGTTGCAGAAATTACTTCTTTCTAATACAGCAATTTGCCTAACAATTTACATACTCAATCAGGCAAAAAAGAAAAAATAATTTTAAATAAAATTACCCCTGTAAAGAATTTGATTTAAGAGTATTTCATTTACTACAAATTAAATGAAAATAGAAAACCGTATGGATAAACCGGTAGTAGATCTATGTTGTAGTACCAGAGGAAGGGTTTATAAGAAAATAGCATATTACCTTTTTCTTTCTGAGGAGTCATTTATTTGAGTACAAGTTCCATTGCCACATACATATTACATGTGTGGGAAGATTTATATAAATTAAGTTTTACGATATTAACAATTTTAATGGATTATTAACATAAAATAAAATATAATAAAACGAAAACAAAAGTAAATTGAATTATATATCTTCCGTCCAAACATAGAACAACACATTTTGAAACATATATGCGTGCCTCTTATAAAACGTTTAAGTATAAAATTTGACGATCGAACAAAAAAGAGGGTGGCTTATATGTATACAAATTTGAATGGACCTCTTTTTCGTCATCCCCTAGCTAAGAGCGAATTTTAAGAAATTTTGAAATTCCCGCTATAGGTACAATTACCTCTTAATGTCTTTCTCCTTAAAAAAATTCGTCACTGACTTTTAAATATTGGAGAGACTGGAGGGAGTATAAACGTTTTAGTCCATATTTTACTTAACGTAGTTTATGCAGCATGGTGACACTACAAAAATACTCCACTGGGAGTTTCTTCACTTTGCCAATGTCTTTAACGTTGGGTTGTCAAAATACCCTCCTGAATTCACATTGTTTGTTCCCCTGAAAATCAGGATTTCCTGTTTAGAATAGGGAACTACCATCAAGAGTTTAGTTTTAGGGTTCAACACAACTATTTTCAAATCAATTGGAAGTCTTTAAAGGATAAGTTGTGATCAGTGAGAAAAATTCACGAGCATTTGAAGGGCGTCAAGACCATTTGAAATATTATCAAAAACCATTAAATGAATCCCTTTTTCCTCGGCCGAATAAATACAAAGGTATAACCAGAGAGACACGAAAGAATTCTAGAACTGGTTCTCAAGGATGAGGAAATCAAGAACAGAGATGAATTCTAGAAACTGCTAATTTTTATGAACATGAAAGACGCGCTCTCTCTTTAATTTTTTTATTAATATACTTGCCCTACTTTCCCCTTTAGGACAGGCATTATAACAGCTATTCACACCAATTTATACTTTTTATTTTGATCCCAAATTTACTTTAGGTAGTAACAGGACGATCATAACAGTTAATTATGCGAGGCCTTTCCTGCACAGCAATAAGCCAAAACATTGGCGATTGGATCCCTTCTGCCTTTGATTTGCAGAACCTCAGGAAATTCTACTATTTTATGGGTTTAAATGAATACACAACTGCATGCTCTTAGTAATGAAAAAGAAAATAACGAAATTCAGACCGGGAATTACCTGTGACACCAGAGAAACATAAGATGTTGACTGGATGCAATCATTTCATAATACAAAATAAGTATTAAATGTTCTATATTAACACCCGTTTTATGCTACAATGTCTGATTGGGCAGTCTATCTAGTGGCTACCATACGTTTCTAGCCAGGGTAGGGCTAAGAATTTCATTTAGTGAGTTAGTACTTCTTGCTCTAGGTCATGTTCTTCGTCACCATTATGTCCTTGGGTAGTCATATATATATATATATATATATATATATATATATATATATATATATTTGAAGGGACACGTGTCACCTCATATATTTGACTACAATCTCACTCAACAGCAGCTTTTCTTTTAGCGAAAGATCGCCAAAGTTCCCCAAGAACTATTAATGCAAAACATACTAATAGCGAGGCGGAAAATGCATAATTAATAAACTGATTTCCAATTCATCATATTTTGTGTAACGAAGTCTTACTATGATATCATTTATTATCAACCTTCCCGAGCAATGCGGTTAGCCTCATTTAGTCAAAAGATTAATATGATAAACATAGAATAAACTGAATAAAAATTCATCAACACTCAAAACCATTCTATGCAAAGAAATGTGCTTCCTGGCTTAAATGAATTAATGCAGACGGTTTAAAATTACTCTACATTAATCTAATAATAATAATATATTCCATACTATAAAATTTTATCAATTAAACAAGAAACAACTATCACTTCATAAAAGACAATCCTAGATTATGTATTGGACTCAATGTATACAGATTCAGTTCAATGAGATTTCCGGCCGACGTAGGATTGATAAGGAATAACTATTGACAGCTGATTAGAAATCTTATCAACTTATACCAGGGAAGACATTTCTTATCAAACCAGTTACTGCTAGTACGATTCGATTCTCCGTGAACCGAAAGTTAACTATGCCACACCCGGTTTCCTCTGCCTTGCATTGTTGATTATTGACGTGTTGTCATGCTTTTCGAATCTTAATGCATTGGTGATCGGTCATAGAAAGCCTGAACGAGGATGTCACCTCCTCCTTAAATAGCTCATGTGTTGTTATTTTCTACATTACAATATGGTATTATTGCAGTCAAAACAGAACTAGAGTCGGGCATATTTTTCTGGTGCATTAATCCTCTCTACTCTTAATTCTCTAATGCTTCCTCATTAGATTCTTCAATTAACATAAACAGGACAACATAAAGGTCATGAAAATGTTTGTCATCTGCATCTTATACGAAATGTGGAACTTGACAAGAACATGCATAGCTAAAGAGTAAATTATGTCGGATGAATCATTTTTTAATATAATTTGTGTGCAGAATTCTTGCTTTTATCTACTTCCGTTCTGAATAGTAATTTCAGTGAGAATAAATTAGTTTTAACTTTAGATAACCTTTTCAGCTTAATTCTCTTGTCTAGTACATTTATTAAAATAAATTAATGGATGATTTATTTATTTCTAAAGATTGAATTAGAAAAATTAAAGAAAATTTAAAAAATACAGTAATAAAACACACATTGTTTATGTTATTATTGTAGTTTCGTGGAAAATTCTTGGGGATAATTAAATGCCCTATCCACTAAGAAATGAAACACCGCAATCTCAGTTAAAGTCAGACAGATAGCTGTCACGCCTTTCCTAAAAACAGTCCTTCTCGCAAGGGCTTCGTAAACTAAGCAGATTTTCCACTGCACAATAATTATATCTGCCCAGAAATTCTTACTGAAAACCAGGAAGTACGGATTACTTGCTTAATATTTGAGTTTCTATAAAATATATAGAATATCAATTGTACAGCACCAATATTTATAAGATTGGTTCTATAACATTTTTCGATTCGACTCATAAGGGAGATATTTTGAATTTTCGAATTCCCCTCTCTAAACCCCCCCCCTCTTATTTCTGATGTGATTTCTGCCAATAACAGATATGATCTTGAGTGTTGACTGACACAGTTAAAGTTTGAGTATGGTATAGCTCGAATAAGCATTTTCGGAACTGGAAGGTAAAATCTTAATTCAAGACGCCATCGCACAAAGAATTCAAATGTATCTCCCACAATAAAGGCCTAATGAAAACAATATTGGGTATTTACGCTTAGAATAGGATGGATTTATATGGTTTGGGCAATCAACAGCTAGGTTATTATGCCCTTTATATTACATAGTATGATGCTGTTTGCAAGTCTCTGTATACTTTATGTCGTAAATAAATTATCTAATAGATTGTATATATTGCTCTTACCATATCCTAAGGGTATTTAAGTTGCTAATTTTTATATAATTATTTATTAACTAAATCTAAGTTTTCTTTCTTAAAAGTACTTATTTTCTACTGGTATTACAATTAGCTAATATTACAATTAAATGACTGACACTGTATGTACTTTTTTCAGTTTTTTTTCTTTCTTTTTTTTTTCAATTAATTTAAATCATTTTATCACACATACTCACACACTTACTCATACATACACTTACTGCATTTTTTTTATTTATTTATTTTTGTATATTTTTTTTTATTTTTTTATATTATTTTATATATATATATATATATATATATATATATATATATATATTTACGCTTAGAATAAAGAGGTTCGTGTTATAACAGCATATTGTTAATATGAGATAAGTATTCAAAATACTTCGGTGAATACTCATAATAAAGAAAATGTGTATATAACTACATTTATAGGCAATTAAATTTAAAATAAAATTGGTCCTATACAATTTTTTGATCCAACGCATAATAATGGAGATATTTCGATTTTTCAAAATTCTCCACATGAACCCCTACCCCCTCCTACTGGTTCTATTATATATCAATTTTATATATTTGTCTCTTACGCTAGAGCTGTAAGAGACAAATATATAAACGCTCTCTCTCTCTCTCTCTCTCTCTCTCTCTCTCTATATATATATATATATATATATATATATATATATAATTTTGAAATACCGATGTACATTTGAAGAAATTTTTCTGATTTCTCTTAGGGGATCTGCTAAAAAATGATCTCTCAATTGGGAGTACAGAGCCAACATTTACTAATAAAGAAAGTCTCGCAGCTTGAGAAGGACCCCAAATACTGCCAAAGCCAAAATTAAGTTCAGTCAGAGAAACGACCCACAGATGACATCAGTGGACAAAGGCATATCATACAACCCGTGTATCGGTCCGATAAAAAGGACACGTGGCATTTAAGCTGCGAATGTGACTCATCTCTATGAAATATATGAGATATGAAATGAGTAAGTGTAGAGGCTTACTTTTATGTAAAAACGAAATGTTCTCTTAGAAAACCCATGTACTCAGAAAATACCTCTTCAAGTATAAAAATATAACGTCTAGAAACTTAGTCAAAGAAACCTAACTAACCAAATTAGCTGTGTAAACTAAACAGATTTCTCATATACGGGTACGACACACTATTGATCTCAAATATATTTACTGAGGCTGTAAACAAGAGTGAACGAATAACTCGCTTAATATATGAGCTACGAAAAAGTTGTATAGAAAAACAAGGGTAGATTATCAACAGTTTAACAGATTTCGTACTATTATATTTTCTGATAAGACTCACAATACCGGAATATTATGAATTTTAAAATCCCCCTATACCCCCCTCTATTCCTCGTCCAGTTTCAGCCATTAACTAATACGATATCAGTATTAAATAAAATAGTTAAATATCGAGTCTGGTATAAATCAAATAAACATTTTCGATTCAAAAACGTAAAATCTTAAATCAACACGTCACCACACCACGGATTTGCATCTACCTCAACCACCAAAAGCTCAATGTTAAAAATATTTGGAATTTATGTTTAGAAGAAAGTATGTATTCACACTTTCAAGAATAATGGACATTAGACCACACGTTAACGGACAAGCTCATACCGACCATGGCCGGATTCAGGAACACGCATCGAATTTCGCATATAACTATATGAATATTTCATTTCTTTATGGTGATTAGCAATAGTCAAGCAATCATTATAACTACTGCATTGCCTGCTGACTCCCAGTTGCTAGTTACTCAAACCGTATCTTTTTTTTTCCATGTTTCTCCATGAGTAATGAACCTTTTATTGTAGCAATAAAAGAATTTCCTTGGCGAATGATTTTGTAATATAACAACTCAAATTTTGAAAACCAACTAGCACGCAAATTATTATTAAACGAATTATTAATAATTCATAAATTAATTATAAAGCTATTGAGTAAATCATCTCGAATAAGTTGAGAATATTATATTACAAATATATAGCATACCCTGACTTCAAATGTTCCTAAGTTATCTTATCTCATAAGGCCGCGTCGTTGTAGATAGAGTGAAACTTCCTCAAAACCTCAGGTCCAATAGTTTGAAGACAACACAAATATTTAATGAATGTGCGTCCCTTTATTAACGAGAATGGGGTTCGCCGCTTATGAGGCTGATCTGATGGAACCATATAGGGATAATATCTTGAAGTTAATTTAACAAATTCAGAATATTTGGGTTAATAAAAAGAAAAACAATAAAATTTCGTCCCGGAGGGGTAATGTAAACTAAGCCAATTTACCAAAACATCGAAAGACAAATAGTCGTGCATTCAAATTTTATCCTCCAATACCCCGTCAGTAAGAACCCTTTGTAACTATATTTCAAGTTTAAGCTGGGTAATAGATATTATAGTCACCTAATAGCTTAAAGCAAAATATATTATATTCTCGTGTATTAATGAAGGAAATGTGAAGACTTGAAGAAATATTTTGAAAAACGCATTCTGATTGCAATCACAAGATAAATCTGCTAAAAATGAAAATGCCTTACACTTTTAATTGAAGCACTCAGATAACTCGCACATCAGGAAAAAAAAAGTCTCTCCCGCTCAATGAAGAACCAAATAAAGTTTACTGAAAGAGCTGAAATTTTTATTTTTCTACTATATAATATACATATTACATATTATGTGAGTTTGTGTCCGTAAGTTGTACTTCGTACTAGACGGGTAGTCGGGGCGGCGAGACCTCCGTACGTTCAACCTAATGCGAATAGGCAGTTTCCTGAGAGTTCAGGCTTGCTGTGATGAAGGCGGTGTGGACTGGGGGTATCAAATAAAATTTATTTTACAAAGGTTTAATATAAGTTAAAATTTGTTTAACTTATGGACATGGTTGGACTACCAATATCAACATGAATATTCGATAATTTATTTTTTGCCCACCGGCAGTGCAGTACTTTTAATATGAAACGTTTATCCAAATAGCAATTATACATATAAATTTTCAGTTTTTGTGACCATCCAATAAAGAAAAATGGCAACTTAGTGAGACAAAAACAAATAAGTTTTGTGATGACGTCATCAATTATGACTTAACTTCTTTACTCGAAAATGTTTATTTGATCTATTCCATAATCGATATTTAACCGTTTAATTCAACACTAATGTTCATAGCAGTTAATGGCTACTACTACTACTACTATACTACAGGGGGGTTTAGATGGGGGAATTTCGAAAATTCAAAATATCTCCGTTATTATATGTGATAGTAAAACATGTTGTAGAATCAATCTTGTTAAACTACTAACACTTTATAACTGTCGTTTGTACATTTTTGTCTAGTTTAAATATTAAGTGAGTTATTCGTACTACATTGTTTTCAGCTCTCTGCTGCCCTTCTACTCATGGAATTGTCAGCTTGATATAAAAATTCATGGCAGAGATCAATAGTCTGTCAAAACAGCACGCGGGAAATCTGCTTAATTAACGTAGTTCTTTATCTAAGGAAAAGGCTACAGCTCGAGCAGCCCAAAGGAATAATTACCTCGTTCTGGTACAAAACACATTAAAAATTCGAGCTATTATCTTTCCTTGGAGTTTATTGGCGTTTTTCTATTATAGAGAATTAATAGAATGATGTTTGTCGTTCACAAAATGAATGTCATCATAAGAAAGGTATCATTTTGTATTCCATAGATCTACATTTGCGTCATTAATTTAATAGCACTCAATAATAATTCGTTACAGACAATCCACTAGTGTTTACACATATGTTATTACGTTTATCACTGACCTTCTTTCCTCTATGGTAATGCCTCTGAACAATCAAGCAGTTGAAAGCAGTCAGTAAACCCATCGTTATTCCGTTTATTACCATAATAACACTCCAACGGAAGAAATTACAATTTTTACAGTGACATTTTCGAGAAATATTACAGTGCTCCAAAGAGACAGAGACTTAACGAACTAAAGACATTCCCACTATATCTGTAGATATTTCCATATGCGCACAGAGACAATTAAATCCGTGCCTCCTTTCACCCATTTAAACATGATTAGAACATTCACTTTCCCCTTCTCCTCAGATCCTTTTGTCAACCGTTTTCCGGATAACAGTAAATTAACGAAAATATACAACAGAATAATGAAAGTTCGATAAAAAGGAGATTTTCAGTATATGAAAAAAAAAACACCTAAGAAAACTAAGAAGAGAACTAAGAATCTCTGTTATAAGGTTCTCAATTGAATGTTTCGAATGTGGAGTAATTTTATATTTTAATCTGTAAAAAGTATAAATGTGGAATGTTCAAATTAGCTCCAAGCGCTCTCTCAGCAGATCGTAGTTTATTAAATTTTGACTTAAAGTTAAACTAATATAACTAAACCTAGACAATTGGTCCCATCATAATTAGGACTATATAAATCTGAGGCTTAGGTTAGCTCTTTGAGTGAAGGCTTTGGTCTTTATCTCACTTGGTAACCCTAGAGCCGTAGGTTCGATTCCCATCTAGGCATTAGAAATTTATTTAGTGATGAACACATTAAATACAATCCTTAGGCCCAGGCGGGCTTTAAGCCACGCGCTAGCAAAAAGTCTACTAACTAATAATTTTAAACAATCTGACTTCCTTATATTCCTATTAAATCAAATAAATAAAATCTTTTGCTGTACTTAGACCACCATTTGAAACTGATCAAAAAATGTTATAGATCGTCATCTGACCTTTTGGAGTAAACAAAAAAGTTCTTATACAAATTTGTTCTCTAATTTCAGACAGAGAAATTTTATTTTTATTATTTTCGCCCTCATAAACCCCCCCTCCCCCTTACTCGATATCGATCAAAAGGGACGGTGCACAACTAGATGTACCAAGAATCCCAAATTCGAAATTTCACCATTCTAAGTCTAGCTGTGTTTGAGCTATACAGACGCTACACAAAAACTACTCAAAATAACTCATTTTTAATTTTCACAATCTAACTTTTAGACCAAACTCCTTATTTATTGTGATTTATTGTTTGTAGTAACACTTGGCCTAACGTCAAGCTGGCTTTTTACGGGCTGTTTCACTAAAGATTTTTATTAATAAGTAACTCATAAAAAAAAATTAAATAAAAAATATTATGCTGACGTATTCCACGTAAATTGTAAGTTAAGTAAAATTGATAAAATATCATTTAAAAATAATTATGTTCAATGTCAGTAGTGTAAAGATAAAATGTATTAAAGTTAGTTTTGAAAATTTCATAAATAAAATATCTCATTAAAATTATGAAATTATGAAATACTGCATTGCTAATCAGATTGGAAGGACAATCATGAAAAGTGGTTGATCCTGAAGTTTACCTCTTCACTGACCACCAGAACTACCTATAATTATTATAAGATAAATGATAAATCAGTAAATACAATATACAAATTCTCGAACTCTTTATCATTTAGAATGTAATTAAATAGCAGAAATATTCATCTAACTGGAAGAGTTCATTGGTTCCAAATTTTCCCTTATGAAATGAGAATTTCTACCATTGAGTCTAACCACACCGACTACTATAGAGTATAATCTACAACTAATCAAAACATACCACAAGCCATTAATAAAATATACTCAACAGGCCATATAAATATGATTTAGCGTTGTATGCTTTAATATAAACAAAATGTTTATTTGCTTACGTCACTCCATAGATTAAACAGATTGTTCATATGCTGCAATGATAAACGACTAACCCAACATGCATCCAAATCTCTATTTTTTTCTCTTTGAGATATAATAAGCCAAAACTGAAATATTGAACTAACGTGAGATATTTGGGGATATAATTGATGGGATTATTGATATGGATAGTAGGCATAAATAAATGGTAAAATACGATCCTCCAAGGGAATTTAAAGCTTTCAGATATAACTATAATAAAACAGAAACTATTAAAAAATCCAAAACGATAATATCATTCTCTTGATTCAAATAAAGTAATGAGATTAATTAACTCGGTTTGCTAAAAGTAATGAATACTCACATGAAATAGTTTATGACACCAATACGTCTACATACCTGTGAAAAAGGAGAAAGAATAAATAAACATAAAATTCTAGAAAAATACACACATAACTAACTTACATTATACAATTAATTTTATTATTAAATTAAAAAAATATCAATAATTAGCATTCCCTAATAATTAACATTAGTGTGTCGACTTTTATTTTTTTCGGTACCATATTTTTATTGTAAATATGAATATTGTTATATAAATAATGAGATAATCATTTTGAAGATTAACGCTCACTTCTCTTCTTCAACATATATTTATCTGAGGAAGTGAAAAATTTAGGGAATTAATTTGACAATGAACAGTTTTGTTATAATCCATTCTAAACCCTTTCTTTTCTGATAATGTTTGATTGTATATCTCTTTCAATAGAACATTTGAGGCTTAAAGGTGATCTTATGAACCGGGTTTAAAAGAATTAAAATGAGTTCGAGTTCATTCTTCTTGAACGTTCTCGTACAGTGAGCATTTTTGGCGATATTGTACAAATTCCCCTAGTCAAATTGAAAAAATGTCGCCCTGTGGATCGTTCGTCCCAATATAAAGATAGGCTGTAATAAGTGCTAGCTACTTTTTAATTTGTTTGAAATTAACTGAGTGACCCTTGTATACAAGAGATGAATGAGTAAAAAGCGTCCATATAGACCAATTCAACATGGCCTGGGAGTGCATCAATGCTTCATGAAGTAAGAAACTAGTAACATATTATGCAATTAGTTAAGACTCCCAACAAAACTCCTATCCTGGGTCCCTGCGAGTAGTATTCTGGATTCATATTTAGAAATGTGACTTCAACTGCAATTAATTATTTAATAGTGATCAATTCATACAAAATAGTCAAGTTTTTGTTGTAAGACTATCTATAGATCCATTAAATTCTACTTATGAGTGAGGAATGTCATAAAACACAGAGTTTAACCTTTAAACATCTTAACCTTGAGGAATCAGAGGCCAGACGAACATTCAAATGGTAAAACCGAGCTTTACAGAAAGACAGAAAAAAAAGGTACAAAGAAACAAGCCTGTTTGTCACAAAACATTTGCAGTTTTTTACACACCACACCAATAAAAATAGCTTCTTCTCAAATGAATTAGAATATCAAGTAATGATTAAATAACAATTACATGTACACAAGTAGCCAGGTATATTTATATTCTATCCTGAAATAGGTAGTCAATTTCCGCACAATGTGAGTAGTGAGAGCGGGAAATCCAAGTCCGTCAAACTCAAAGCTAAATTCAATTTACTGAGTATCACTGATTCGATTTGATCGTTTATATAAATAACATACAAGCAAAACAATAATGCTCCCAGTAGGATATTTGTGTGTGCAACATCTTGAATTCATCCATAGAAACGTTAAATATACCCATTTTACAGCTGATATATTAATTATATGTTCCATTATTAACTTTCAGGATTTCAGGTAACCCTTGTTGTGTTTGAAACTTTTCAAACAAAAACTAAAGTTCGTCTGAAATTCTATTTCAATTGGGAGTGGATTTTCTTTTCTCCGATGATTTTTATTTTTCATGTCAGTGTACGAAAAATGTCGTGAGTCGTTAATTACACAACCGCTTGAAAATAACTGGAAGGAAAGAAATTTTATTTTTGTGAGCCAACTTTCCCAAGGATAGAAAACGTACATTCACCAATATCATCATTATTATTGGTTTTATCGAAAGAATAAAAACATTGAAATGTGCTTAGAATGTATTTTTCAGTATAAAAAAAATCACGTGGCCACCTGATACATCACTTATATTACATGATAATGACTAGACAATTAATCCCATTATTTAGTTCTCATGGTATGATAACGTAATATTTCTATTGGGTTTCAATATTTACTTCAAAATGGCTAACAACGTGAAGCACAGATATTGTAATATAATATTCTTACAATCGCTATTTTAAATTAAAAAGTACAGAAATAGAAACTGAACAAATGAGAAGGGGCATATTTAGTGAATAAGTTAATCCAATCATTATACCTTGACGTGAAACCAATTTACTTTAATCCCATCAATGACGGGAAACACTGGTTGTTATTTATACTTGTAAATGCTTGGCTTAGCATTAATTGAGTTGTGTTCTCTTCATAAATGTGTATTTATATTTGATTTCCTTTTAAAAATTCTTGTTGATTTTACGTTTGGGTATGTTTACTAGAGATAATTAATGCAGACGATATTTATGTTTAGCTCAATGAGGGCAAAGCCTACATAATACACATAAAGGCGACACGTGTAGCTATCTTTATTCCCACTGGAATAAGAGATAAGATGATGAAAACATAAAGAACAAGATAATCGAAACAAAATGTTCGTATTGACCTGTTCCTCTCCCTCGTAGGTATAATGATCGTATTACGTTTTGGTCAAGGCACCCAAAAGGCATTTTCATCTCATCTTCACTTCTACATATCTACATTTAGATGTTCTCACCTACATTTTTCATTGCTACTGTAAGTTAAATTTACTTGTTGTAAGTAGAATTAAATAAAACTTAAACGAGAACAACTTTAAACAATATGGTCACGAGTTCCATTCGGTAGAGCTTTGTGTCCATTTTATCTTGCTGAACGTTGTTTCCATTTTTTGTCAGTTATTAACTCTCTAAGCCAACATTCAAGGATCACATGTTCTAACTGCATTCTACTTCAAAAAGTCAAGAGTCTAGGTCAAAAAAGTAAGGACGTCGGTTTTGTTCCCGATCGTGTTCGAATGTGCCTCCTAATAAATAGGTCATGGGGGAACAAGGAAGATAACACTAGGCACAACGTACAACTGGAAATCAACTTAAGCTCCCTATTCTTCTCAGAACTATGTAGCTTCAAATAACTCGAAGCTACAATAACTTCTATCGATGATCAGTTCGCTGATAAAAACGAGAGAGTCATTCTCGGTATCTCTAGCTTTAAGTTTAATAGCATGGGCATTAAACTTTGGAATGAGTGTCTATGGCACCAGTATCAATCCCTCACAGACGTACAAGCAAGAGACACATCCATGGCCGGCGTGCACCTGAAGACGGAGTTGAAATGTTTCATGATCATCCTGCCCGCGGACACACGGTAAGAAGTAACCACAGCGATTTCCCGTACCAAAAATGCCACTAGTGAATGAATGGCGACTAGTCGACTATGAGGGAGGCTGAAGATACGATGGTTTGAGAAAAAAAATAAAATCATTGCACTTTTTGAGAGAATCGCAGGAGTCTGATGATTCAAGGTGTTAAAATCAAACAAAAAATTTCCTCCGACGGTAGAGGAACCAATTGATCACGATCAATAAAAGGCCTTGTCCTCTACTAGAGTTTTAATTTATTTACTTTCAAAGTCAGAATTTCATCATCAGTGTCAGCTGATTAGAGAAGTGTAGATTGGACCAAGCAGTCGGGTGATTCTAGTTACCCTAGAGGACAAGGCCTTTTTATTGATCCTGATGAAAAATATTTATATTTATTTTGTCTGTATAAGATTGACATACATTTTAGCAAATGTGCCATGCAAGTAAGTATATAACATAAAATAAGAATGGATCCCACTTCGATCATTTACTAGGTATTATGATTGCATATTTGAGGTAAGTTTTTAATCATCCAGGCATGAGCATAGCTTTAACAGCTGATTCTCCTCACGGGGAATCTTTATAATCTGAGAAAAGAAAATTAGCATGCAAAGTGATTTGCAATAATTCATAAATCGTGAGAACATAAACTCACTTCTTTATCAGGTCCTTACCTATTATAAAGAATATGCTTAGCGATTCATTTTAAAATCACTTCATTGCATTCAGCTGTAAGTTTATATAGATTCAGAATAACTCCAAACGAATTAATGCAATACATGAATATGAAGACTAAAGTAACAATGTGAAGAGGAGAGCTGAAGTCTTTAAAGAGTAACGGTATAGAAAGGCGAGGAATGCCGAGCATGTCCCTTGCTGGCTAATGCTCTGCTAACTGACCACTCCTCTCTATGTATTATTCTCTGTCAATCCAGGAGAGCCCTTTTACAACAATTATTTTTTAACAACAAGTGTTTAATGTTTTAAAAACTCTCGCATAGGATGAGCATCAACATTATTATGGAACAAAGGTTAATGATTAGAAGATATTGCATTTGGGGAATTCATAGCAAAGTCAGTGCCATCTTAGGTTCCACCCACCATTCGAGAGGAGCTTGTGCAGCTGGTTCCCACATCGATATACCGACAAGGGATTTGCCATTATGAAGGATACATTCCTACATGATACCAAAAGCATTAGGTCATGGCGCGTGGTCGTAAATTAGCCCATGCTCTTTTTCAGTGTTTCAGCTAAGGTAGTATCAAGGACTGGGAAAATTGTTTTTGGATATTATTACCGCACAAGTGTGAGGCAGTCGGAATTAGTGGACCACCATTATTGGTGGTGTTGTAGTATTACCGTCCTGTTGATTGGTACTTTTCAGTATCTTCAGCTTCATCTACCTCAATGAAGTACTTCTTGTTGTAGCAGATAATAACAAATAGCACTTCATTGAGATGAATCTGAAGAAACTAAAAAGTACCATGTATAGTCTCAACATTTTGACATTATTGGCTACTACTTTTAGACTCTATAACATATGACAAAATGCTAGGTGTTTATATTGAGATGGATGGTTTGATTTATGTATCCGAGTATCGTGGGTTTCTATAAATTTCTGTCTAAAATTTTGTCTAGTAATTGTAAATTTCAGGATATTAGGTTATTTTTTATTTGGCTGCCACCTTAGTGCATAGAGTATGTCCGGTTGTATTTTTCTTTTCGCCATCTACAACTTTGAGGTACTGTTTTATTTTGAGATGAGAGTTATGTTCATCTTCTATTTGTTCTATAATTATCTACGAGTATTGAATAGTTAGATTTCCCAATTTAATGTGCGTGCATAAATCGTTCATAGTCTATGCTAAAGATAATTTTACCCAGGCTAGAACATTAAGTACCAAATATGCAACAGGTCGTACAAAATCAGCTGATTAACGAGGTGCTCTCGCATCAACTGCAATCAATGATCAGCCAGAGAAGACGATCGCCACTTTGAATATTGAAAACTATATCAAATTCGTTTATGGTCCAAATCGAACTAGGGAGTGTGGCTTCAGAGAGGTGATAAAATGTCTAATCTTAAGAGCCCTTGCCATTACATAACAGAGCTTCTCCACAGATGAAACAAGAAAAATATGTAAGTTTCCACTGAGAATCGAGCGAGATCAACTGTTATAGGAACCCAAATCTATGTGACAAACCATCCAAATGCTGACCTTGAGACAGTGGACAGTCCCCAAGCTGTTGGAATGGGGAAGCAATAGACATGTCTCGGTAGCCCCAAGTGGTACCAGATCCTCTCAGAACCGGTATCGCTGGAATGCAAATCAACAACGCAAATATTATATCTCACCTTATTTGCACAAGCACTTAAGAGCAAAGCGGTGAGAAGCCATAATTACTGGCTTCTGTTACTATTAAATTAATCTAAGTTTCTTCATAGCTTCAAATGTCTACTCCTAATTCGCAGGTAGGTCATGCTAAGACACTGGCCCCTCAACAGAAATTTTTAAGATTCATGAAGAAACAACTAATTATCAATTTAGCAATAGGATATTGGACAATGGCCCAGAAGAAGAGATCTTGCAGACACACCATAGAGGCAAAAAACTTTTTTCCCCTCTGGGAAAGTTTATTTCCCCTCCAAAACATTAAAGTTGGCTTTACAGAAAGAAATGCTTCAGTGCCCTGCAAAAAGCTCTATGTTCAATAATTTTAGAAGTAGCTCAATTCTAATACGTTGATATCACACCATCCTTTAATACATAATATCCTATTAATATAAATAAATGTCATCTCCTTTTAGCAGATTTCCCCTTAGGGGAATCAGCTATTGAGGTCGTTCTCTCGTGACCTTGATATTTGAAGCCCAAATACCAAATATTGTTCTCATTGAACTTCTACGTTTTGAGATAAAAGCAAATACGTGACGCATTCGGGAAATCTGCTTAGCTAAAGCAGCCCCAGCGTGAGGGGCATTTTGACTTGAAATACAGTGTATAATATAATGTTGTATATAAAACTAATTCATTAAGCCTTTTCGCCAGTCTCATGAAAAAGAAGTCAAGGAAACCCGCAAGAGATGAGTATCCAAGCGGCATACATTGTCAACTGAATGTCTGCAGTAATATGAACGATATAAAAGAAAAAGTCCCAAGACCTGACAAGGATTCTACTAGACCATACTGCAAGAAAACCCTGAAAAGAAGTAATAGAACGCAGCAGCTGGATTGTCTGCTAAACTACAACTTGGTTAACCAAGACACTTAAGTGTCAGTTTAAACTGATTTAAACATCCAAAGCAATAATGAAAAGGCTGTGCTAAGCTCAAGTGATTCCGACTATTGTAAAATCAACTGATTACGAAACATCAATATGTTAATGAGCCGATAATTTATGCTGAAATGCTGGCTATAACTCTTCCGGTGACGTACATTAGCAACTATTAACTAAAGGATGAAGCTTGCAAGTCTGCAAAACATAACTTTTAAAACGCCAGGGACATTATATTTACTTCTTATTTAAATATGTATTTGTATACTCCTTTAATCCCCCAATCCACGCTGAAGACTCATATAAATACAATAGTATGTTGAGTGTATAAACCAAAAACTCTGGATTGATTCCCATCAGTTTTTTCAGATCACAGTGGTATTTAAAAATAGGCTTACTAATCTAATTATTTTATGGTGTAAACAAATTGATAACGGTTAATAATTAATCAGATCTTCAAATTTTATAGATGCATTCAATAAATAATTAAATGTGCATAGTTTGCAATTCTAAGTTTAGGATATGGAACTCAATTTTGATTAACGCTGTTTAAGTTTTGTTTAGAACAGACAAATTAAATTATTTATTAACGTCCACTTTTTGCTACAATGGCTAATTGGGACGGGTTGGTTACAGGTTACCACCCATTTCTAGGTCATAAGTGATTTACGTGAGAAATGCCGAAATAATAAGATTAAAAAAAGCACATAAACAGGCCAGAAGACCAATCACTGTAGTCTCTGCATTAAGTGCCCCCCCCCCCACAGTGCTGTTGAATAATTCAACTACACCGACTTTTCACCTCTGGATGAGACAATCAAATTAAGCTACATTCTCTACTTAGTCCTATCTTCTTTAGAGGTTTGTTTACAAGTCAAAATATTCGCCCATACATCAGCTATGGTTTAGGAGTAAAAGTTCCGAAAACTGCATTGGATTTGCTGGATTGTGCGAGACATGAATTAACAATTTCCAACAAGATAATTCACAGTTTGAATAAAAAAGAAAACAAATATTAAAATCGAACGATATCAGTTCTGATTTTAAATCACATGCTTTTCATTGGCTGTTTAAATAAGTGTAAGTGAACAGATGGAATCGGTAGTAATTTGTATGGAGGAGCCCGCCATTATGATAACTGACCTTGGCCAGACAGGAGGACAAACTCTTTAATAATTCATAGATATGACATAGCCACTAGTTGTCAATTAGGAAACAGGACTATTTGTCATTTCAGCCTCGAGTAGAGATTATACCTACCTCTCTAAACAGAAATTTAGAAATTCTGTCCATTGCTAGTAGAGCAGTACATTATATCTTTAAACTAAACTATTCCCAGTTTTTTTTTTGTTTTTTTTTTTTTTATAAACCAACAGTTCCTCCAGTAGTAGGGAACAAAGTTGTTTAACTGATCTGAAGACAGATGTAATGAAAATGATTGCCCCCATAACAAATTTGTCCGTAACCAAGTGTATGTTAGGAAGATCTCAATTTTGTATCTTCGCGTTTTCGTTTTAGCAGATTTCCTTAAAGAGAAAACAGCTACTGAGATTGTTAAACCTCTTTAAATGTCCACCTATCCTACCCAGGAGATGACGAAAATGAGGTCAATTAAAACACATACACATATAAATATGTTTGCCTTTATATTAGTGCAATTTTTGTTTGATCGTTACTAAAACTCGATATTTAATCGATTTACGTAAAATTTAAGATCAAGTTCGTTAACAACTAAAATCGAACCAGGGGGCGGAAGAGGGTTTAGAGGTGAACATTTTGAAAATTCCAAATATGTCCTTAGTATTATGGACGTTATATGGAAAAATGTATAGAACCTATCTTATTGCAACTTTTATGCCCTATAAATGTTGTTACGCATATGTTTGCTTTATCTTGAATATTACCAAGATTGTTTAGTTTTCAGCCTTCAGTAAACCCTCACTCATGTAATATTAAGAATTAGCTGCTATATAATGAACAACTTTATTTGAAGCTTAAATATCAAATATTTTTTTCATTGAATTTTTACTGTGTGATATACTATGCAATTATTTTCTAGCATCATTTTAGATTTAACGTTTTAAAAAAACTTAACGATCTTATTCAATCATAGAATATTAACTTATTCAATTTGTATATTTTGTTTAGGCGAATTGTTAACCTCTAACTCATCCGATTTTCAGCTTTAGTACGTCAGTCACTAAACATCTCTAGTCCAACTAACATTTTAATTCCTGTTTACATAGGCTTCTTACTGTGGGAGAAACAGAGAATAGATAGTGAGATGAAATGATTAACATGCAATATTCCAGTGCATGGGAAATCTGCTATGTTAGAATATAGATGAAACCAGAACACCATCTACAAGTAAACCAAATTCCAAAAGAAGCATCCTTTTTTATATCCTATATCGGTTTTCATTTGTAATCTCAAAAATTAACAGAAATTATTTCCGACTTTTATCAACTTTTTTTTTTTTTTGTATTCCGTATTATATAATACATTTCAAAAGAAGAGAGGTGTTGCTGTTGCAATAAATGGGAAGATCATCCGATGTAATTGTTATCTACATCCAATCTGACATTATGTTGTAATTAATTGCTCTCTTGACAATATAGCCCTTGAAGGGTCTGGACCTCTGTGACTATGACTATTCATGTCGGGAGCCCAGCTTCCGCAAGTTCCTGCCATTTTAACTAATTTTGTCAGGGTCCCTCTTTTCCTCTTTCGGCATGATGTATCACGCAATCTCTTGACCAGTCTAACGGGTTAATCTTCCACATGCCCTAATCACCGCCACCCTCTACCTCCATGATCATTAACTTTGTTTTCTTAGATGGCTAGTAGAAAGTGTGAGCTTCTGGAAGGACAGTAAAAATGTCCGTCACGCAGGGGCTGCATAAACTAAGCAGATTTCCCTCGTGATTTTTAACAATAGAAAAATCTGCATACTGGTGACACAACGCGACCGTGAATAAATACAAACGATAATAAGAAACCTCCAGACGGGAAGCACCTCAAACGTAAACAAACAGGTGTGCCAACTTCCCACAGGAAAAAAAACCAATTACTGAAATATATCAGAATATAACATCTTTTAATAAAGGCCTCTTGAAAACAATATATGGTATTTAAGCTTCAAATAATGTGGTTTATTACATAACAGAGTATTGGTTATGTAACATGAGTAGAAGTGGGGTTTTTTAGAAGGCTGAAAACTGAAAAAAGCAAATATCTCGGTTAATATTCAAGATAGAGGATAAATGTATATAACAATATTTACAATACATTTAATTTGCAATAAGATTGGATCTATACAATTTTGTGATCCGACGTATAGTAACAGAGATATTTCGAATATTTGAAATTCCCCCCTCTAAACCTCCCTCCCACTGGTCCGATTTCAGCCATTAACGCACTTGAACTGTCTTTTTACATAAAACGTTTAAATATCAAGTTTGGTAACGATCAAACAAAAATTAGACATTTTTCGAAAATCTCGTCATGAGTACAAGCTCAATAGCTCATTTCTTTTAAGGGAAATCTTTTAATATGTGGTTGCTGCAACCAGTTGACATTTAATGCTGTTTAAAATCTTTTCATCTAGATTATTATACTTTCTAAAATTTGAGAAGCATTAGCTTCCCCAAAGCATCCGAAATAGAGGCTTTCTATTCCGTACTCGTCAACAGCAGAGGCTGATTCCGCAATCTTTCTGCTCGAACGTAAAATTAATTTTATAATAAACGTAATACAGTAATGAATGCATCCATTGAGGATGAGTCAGAGAGTTTCCATTCATTGAGAATGAAAGAGAGCCAGAGGTAACAGTAACCGTTTGTCCAGAATACTAGGTAAGCAGGTTTTGACAGTAGAACAGATCCATTCATAGAATTCTTCATCATCATATTACAATAACATGGACGCTTTTCCAAAGCAATTCTAAATCCAATTACGTGTATTTTGAATTATACACTTGACAAAGGAATTCTAAAAATGTTAAAAATATTCCGAATAAGGGCTGTGTATACAAAGAATACATCCTGGAAACCCTTTTTCTGGGGGGGGGGAGGTATCCAGTGCAGGTCGAAATGTAATTCAACTACTCGAATCAGCACAATTACGTCATATAGCTTTCACATGCTACCATCGATTCTATGTTTCACCTTAAGTAGAGGCACATAAGCAAAAATTGAAATTTAGACAGGTCATAATAAGTTCTTTAGCCCTCCGTCGGATGCACCTCTAGGCGAAACAAAATCTGGCGCACCCGGCCTGAGAGGCCGCCCACATATTTTAACCCCTTACTCTCCAACTAATTAATTTTAATTTAAAATGCTGGTAGGACAGACTTCGCTAGGATCTAAGGAACAACAAATATACTATTTACAACGTAAACTAATGACTTTATTAGAATAAAATGAAGCTTAAACTAAAACAAGTAAAATTGATAAGGCGCATTCGGCCTGAGAGGCCAGAGTTAGACTTGCACTTATTTTTCAAGATATCGACGAACTTCCGTTCAGAACAGCATTAATCTTTGCAAAAGAAACGATTGCAATAGATATATCTTGAAAAAACTCCTTTTCGGAATTAAGGAGCAATGGAGCGCAGTCGGCCTCACAAGCCACCTAGGGACCAGACGGGCTGGATGAAGGATGGCAATAGACTATAGTAGGAGATTCTAAGCATGAACACGAATCAGGAAACTACTGGGAATGGCCCCTCACTGGGGAAACAGAATGAGGCGGAGCATCAAAAAATATGTTTTCCTGGCACCTCAGGCCAGCTGCGCCAGACGAAGGGTCAGAAAAGTAACAGCTTAAGGGGGAAATCAAATGACTGGGAATGAAGTATACTCCAGGCTAAACATCTGACTATACCAAAGGTTCTTGCTCTTATTAAATTAAATAAGAGTACAAATAATCTGAACTTATTTAAAATTATTTCATTTGAAAGTCATATAAAATATCTCCGCTCCAATTAATCAGATTAAAAAATGTTTATAAAAATATTTATAGATATTATTATGATCACCAAAGTCCAATGCAAATCCTCTTTAACTCAAATAGGTACGGAGAAATTTGCAGTTTTTGGCATTTCCCTTCCCCCCTCTTACCCCCCTCTTTCTCTTAGTAGATTTTGGTCTCTTAGGAGAGTAGTGGTCACTACTACATGTGAGAACATTTAGCACATACCAGACACATATACCTAAATATGAAATTTCAACATTCTAAGGATACTTTTTGTAATTATGTGAGTTACTTATATACGGCATGCGGAAATATCTCTAGAAGGATTCAGGGAGAGTCGAAAGGGACAATCCAGTTGAAATTTAAAAACCGAAATTCATGGGATATAAACACTTGTTTTACTTTGTACAAGGAAGCAAAAATGTAGGACGACATTTTGGACCTAAAAAAGACATAAGAAGTAAATACTCATGTTGATGGCTACTTACATAACAATAGGTATTAATAAATTATGATGTATTAAATATGCGAGTCAGCGACGAAAGTTATATTATTCTGGCCACATTTCGACCGTCAAATACACAAGTAAGACGATTTTTGTGTAAGTTATAAATATAAAGGATTTTTACGAAACGAAAGCCTGTCAAATTTCGTGAATTTGTGACTACTCGTCGGAAAAGTTATATATACGATGACAGCTGTCGTCGGAACACACATTAATTTCAGTGATCTTGTTTTTCTTTCTTTTTTTTATCATAGACATTGTATTTCAAAAGAAGGAAAAATGCTCCCTAAAATAAATTGTTAAGGTCTTTATAAAACCTATGAATATAAATAGAGGAAATCCGTGTCGCTTAATTTGAATAAGAAATACATTAGAAGTAGAAAATTTTAAATTGAATGATATTATCCCGAAGTGGTGGTATTTAGTATTGCTAATGTATATAATTTATTTAGAAAATTATTAGAGCGTATAAAAAAAAACCATT
This sequence comes from Riptortus pedestris, assembly GCA_019009955.1. Lineage (NCBI taxonomy): Eukaryota > Metazoa > Arthropoda > Insecta > Hemiptera > Alydidae > Riptortus > Riptortus pedestris. Next base: position 46,364,849 of record CM032232.1, on the reverse strand, counting down.
ATTAATAAATCACCGGCCTCGAGAAAGTAATGAATCTAGCGAATTACCACATAATAGCAGCAAAATGTCTTAAATAATCCAGAGCAAGGTCTTGCCAGTACCGAACAAGATTGCAAAACCTAGCATTAGTCTCCAAGTCTTACTTTGAGATTGACCTTTATATAAAACTGGTCCTGACTCTATAATGTTGATTCGGAAATGTTGAATAAATGGAGTATTGGCGCAGAATAAAAAACCTGCAAACAGAGCAGAACTTGCAGGTCGGCATGCGAGCAGAAACCTGTTTGCTCTAGTACTAGTTTATAAACAGTCGCAACAAAACTATTTCTATCTCAAAACACAAGTTCATGGCGAAGGACTCGGGGAGATTGACTAAAACACAAGAATCATCATGGCTCAATTTAACGTTAACGATAGCTCTAACTCAGGAGATCTTATTAAAACACTAATGGACCTCCTAGAGAACACCTTAAAAACATTTTAGTACTTACGGAAATTGACCAATTTGTTTCGAATGAAAACAAATCTATTCCAGTTGATACGATTGTCAATTAAGTGAAACTTGACGAACGACATTTCGACTCTGCCGAAAACGTCTTATGGAATGGATTTCTGAGCATGTAGTATGGATAACCTTTTTTATAAGGAAGATTGTAGACATAGATGTCCTCCCATTATTTATGAGTAAAGTATTTGAGGGCATCAAATTGTCCGAAATTGTCAGCACACAGGTGTTGCGTTAAATAAACTGATTTACCAGTGCCATTTGCATTTATCTCATGTTGCATCGCTTCACAATAACATAAACACCATCTCTTACACTGTATTTTAATAACAATGTGCAATATATATAAAGTAGTACATGTTTTACAGCACTGAAGAAAATAAAATAAATATTCTCATATTGGCACAAACTAAAAAGGTTTTTTTTTCACCTACATTAACCAAAACGTTAAGGAACAACAACACAATATATAGATATAACCTAGTTTAAAACATCTACACAATTATATATATAATTTTGAACGGACCTCATTTTCATCATCTCCTAGGTAAGATCGATGGACATTTGATCCCGTAATGAGTACGACCTCAATAGCCGATTTCCCTCAAGGGAAATCTGCTAATATATCACGCCTGAACTACTGAATCAAGTTTTATGACACTTGATACGTGTATTACCACTAACCCAACTTAGGCTTTAGACTATATCAATAAACTTAGATACGAACAGGAGTGGGGGTTATCAGTGGGGCCTCAAAAATTATTTCGTTCCCTATTGGTTTTTCGACAAACGTGCTAATAACAAAAGTTGTTCATTTTGATATAAACAATTATAGTAATTTTTATTGCATAACCTTTTGTCTTATAACGTAGTACATATTAAACGAGATATACGCTAAAAACTATAGCAGGAGACAACAAGTGTATTGGGCACTAATAACTAAACCAAACTAAACAAAACTCGGTATGTGAATTAACATTAACTCTTCCATGACGATAAGCTATATTATAACACGTCTAGGAACGACCAGGAGTGGGGGTTTTAAGGAAGCCTGAAGCCACCACTTCCTCAGGGGACATTACTTTTCTACAAATAATAACTGTTAACTTATAATATCCCAATGATAATTTTATATTAAAGATTTTTCGTTGGTGACCTTTGTTATAAAATATATATAAATAACCGATTATGTAAGACCGGTGGACATTTGAAAGTATTTTACATAAGTTGAGCTATGGCTACTTTACGTTAGATAAAATCTGCTAAAATACACCAACCGTACTCATTATGAGTGACTAGATTCAGAGTAAATAAAATCTTGATATTATCGGTGATGTGAGAGGCTGGGAGGAAGGCAAGCTTTTTAGTAAACAACCTCAATACTCCATCATAATTATGCATAGACTTCGATCCAACTTTATTCTTATGAAATTGCTATATTTGCATCTTTCCACCGCAACTGTCACACCAACTCACATCAAAAGAAGATTTCTTAATCTTAGTTTGAAGGTTTTTATGCAAATCTGCTTAAAAAATATTATAAGAAAAACGCAGCCTAGTATGGAGAGGAAATGCACAAATGATGAGGTTCTGTTAATCTAAGATTCCAAAAATGGCGAATTGCACAGTAGTTCAGGACTGATAATAACGGCACCCTTGGGCAGTATCACAGTGGCAGAAACTGCCCAAATATTGAAAATACTTTTAGAAGATTGTGCACCTGATATACACACACCTCATTTCATCACATCTCAGGTAGAATAGATGGACATTTTTCAAAAATCAGAGAACCCTCAACGACTTAGAGAAAATAGAGACCGAATTAATGCTCGCTCTGGACGAGAGTATAGAAGAAAACAAATAGTTAAAAAAAACCCTAGAAGACAGATGAAATCCTCGAACTGATGTATGAGAGGAACCAATTTAAAAATTCCCTAACGCAGGGGTTGTGTGAGCTAAGTATATTCCCCACGTGCTGGTATAAGCCACTTGTGATTTCATTCTGTATTTCCATGTAATAAACCGATTAATAAAAGATTTTTTTTTCCGGGAGGGGGAGATTAATGAAGGCTGAAAAATGTATAGAGTAACAGTGGCTTAACAAGATTGGTTCTATAACATTTTGCGATACAACTCATAATAACGGAAATATTTCGAAATTCCCCCGACTGAACACCCTTCTCACTGGTTCGATGTCAGCGAACGAACTCGACCAATAGTTTTGATTGAAACGCTTATATATCGAGTTTGGTTACAATCAAATAAGAATTACGACTGCTAGAGCGGTAACAGACAAGAGTACATATTTATCGTTTTGAAAGGAACTCATTTTCGTCATCTCTTAGGTAGGATCGATAGACATTTGAGGAAATGTTTGAAAATCGCTTCAAAAGTACGACCTCAATAGCTGTTTTCCCACAAGGAAAATCTGCTAAAATGAAGCGGCAAATTACAAAAGAAAATGATGAATTAGATTACGGGAAAATGCACGGAGGAAAAAGATATACGCGCTAAAAACATTCTACAAGAGGTTGATGAAAACAACAAACTCAAAAGGCCTATCATAAAGTTAATTCATTGAAGTCTTGGCCACATACGGCGAGAAAAAATAAATATCGAATACGAATTGACAAGAATATATAGATCTTTATAGTGATTCCGTTATTCGTGAATAAGAACTCATAAAAGTAACAGATGTGCATGATTAAAACTAATAAAAAAGTTGTCTTCCACTTTACATGTCTACTGCCAATCGGGACGGGTATTCTATGAGTTATTACTCTTTTCTTGGCATGATGAGACTATGGAATTAACTAAATAAATTGCCAAATATATTCCTATTGTTCACGATATAATCGAACTCAGAACTATAGAATTCCAAGTACATTAATGCCAACATTTACTCACTCAAATGGCTAACCTGAACTCTAATTATTATTTCAATTAAAATATTTCTTTATTGATAGTATCTTTTTTTATTTTTTTTTTTGGAAGTAAGGGTAACACGTATTGGCACATATGCTGGCCTTGCCTTACAGAAATGTTGGCTATGACAAGGTCCATAATAATTGTTGGCCTTTTTCGGCCCAAGTAAATATTCTATCACGAACGAGTTATTTCTCCAGATGATTATTTTACTGGGTCGAGGTTTATCCCACATAACTGGCTACAAGATTCTGTTTGAAATTACTGATATCATTATCTAAAGTGCTCCCTGATAATTGACTCTATCAGTTTGTTTGCAACGATTGCCCCTGAATTTAAAGTGCAGGTTGTTTTTCTTTCTCGCTGAAATATCACTCATCGGCCTTAGAACTAAGGAAATTATTTCGAGATAATTATACTTTTAAATATTTTTTCCCCACTTAATAGTTTTTATCGTGAATAACCGATCTTGAAACTTGATTGCTGCTAAATAATGTAATATCTGTCGATGATCGTGTCAATGGCCAAAGCATCTGGAATGAAATGTATTTATTTCCATTAAATGTTAAAAAACATAAAAGGACACTTCAATATTTTTGGATTCCTATGAAAAACTTACTAATATTATGTCAATTAATTTCTTCACTTACTATTAAATAGCAAATTTGTAAAATACGTTCGTTATAAAATTGCCTCAAATTCATTTTAATCGTAATTTTGTAGGAAATGATGAATATCGTATACTTGGAGAGAAGAAAGCGTCCAAATTCAGTTATTACATTTTATAAAATCTATGAAATTAACAATTATTTGTAAAAAAATAAATTTCGTAATAATAAATAACTTACTGACGACAATATATAATTTACTGCCATGTTTTGTTATTAACCTTAGATTTCTTCAAATGTAACATGCTTTAAAACGACAAGAAACTCGTCTCCACCTTAAATTGACTTATATAAGATCATAAATTATAATCTGCAAGGAGGTATATTAAATCAATGCCTTTAAGGCGAAAAGGCTATTCCATGATACATTTTTTAATGAAATTAGTCTTAAATCAAAGGAAACAATATCAAATATATTACTCAACAAGTTGTTTTGAATAGATGGATTTCTATTCAAGTAAATTATACACTTATGTTATGTTCATATTTTAAGCCAAATATTAATGACCTAAAGAATTAATAGGAAGTTTGGCGTTTTATCTCTTCTGTGTGAGTGATTATTTTTACGACCAGTCTCTACACTGCGTCCAAAAACAAAATACACAGCGCCAAAAAAAAAAAAATAATAATAATAAATGCGTCAAAAGTGCGGTGCAAAGGCAGGAATGGATTGTTCCTATAAAAGACCAATGTCTTTACATCACGAATGCTCGTTCAAACAGAATTACTAGAAACAAGCAAATTGAAAACTCCCCTACTTAATCATAACTTGAAATCCAACATATAAGCTTACAAGAGAAGGAAGATATTAATTTAATTTAATATTATGTACAGTTGACCAACGTGAGGCAATAATTTAGTTGGTAGAGCTCTTGATCCGTGCACTTAAGGTGCCTACTTCGATGCACTTTAAAGTTTATGTAGTTATACGATTTCCCGGCTTCGAAGTTCAATTAGGTTACCCGATTCTCACCAATGTCCTGGCCTTTCACACTGCTGTTGAGATTCATTTATAAAACTAAACAATTATTGCTACCTGAATTTTCAGCATTAACATACTTCTCAATACAGAGAAGTTCTTATAATAGGTAGTGACGTACGCAAGCCGTAATTGTCATAAGTTGTAATAACCCGTTATCTACGTTAATAACGAAATTATTAATCTCATTTTGATAATCTGTGAAGCAATAAGCTGGCAATTCTCACTGTTTGTCAAAATTACACAAAAGCTTATACGAGTTCATTATTTGTCCTCAATTGTAATAAGAATATTTAACCTCAGAGTACCCTATTACGTAAAGATCATCAATAACATTATTTACTGTTTATTCTTCATTCAGTATAAAACTCAGGGAGTATGTTAATTATCCTTAATACAAGTGTTATCATTCGCTTCATGATGCGTAAAATGCGCGAAGCCATACAACATTTAAATTTCGATACCATCTTACATTGGGTGTCGCTTATTATGTTATTACAGCTTAAATAAATGGACCCTCTTTCACGTTTATTGATACAGTTCAACACGCTCCAGGTAGTTCTTGATGTTCCTTAACGTGCTACGAAACAACTTAAAATACAGATGAATTACCGAGCAAAAATATTTGACATACACCACATATCGTACCAGACCTTTAAATGATACGTACACAATTTATGATTTTCAAGTGACAAGAATACATCCCACGAAGCGCTATATACTGCAACTGCCTTTGAGACTAAATCAGAATTATGCCTGAGATTATACAATACTTCTTTATTACTAGACAGGTCGGAAAAAGTTTGGAGACCCGGAACAGTTACTGTAAATTAGCAAAGATAACTTTACAACTTAAGAATTAATTAGTAATTAAGAATTAGATCCCTATCGACTTCTTTTTTAAAAACCTGATGAGAGACATGACCTTGTACCCCTATTAAATTAAATATTTATTTATATATTTTGGAGCTTCACAACTAGGGCGATATTGCTCTAAACACGAAACAACAAAAACAAAATATCTTAAACATAACATAACAATGAAAAGCATTCATCTCAAAAATTAAAAGTTCAATGAGAACAATATTTGATACTTAAGCTTCAAATAAAATGCTTCATAACATAATTGAATATTGTTAATATGAGATGAGTAAGAGTGTGGGTTTACTGATGTCCGAAAACTAAAAAAATTCAAATATCTCAGTTAATAACCAAGATAGTGAAACAATGTGCATAACAACATTTAAAGAACATTAAATTTGCAATAATATTGGTTCTATACGATTATTCGATCCGACGGAGATATTAAGAATTTTACAAATTCTCCCCCTCTAACCCCCCCCCCCCTCCTTTCAGCCGTTAACGAACTTGATCTGTCTTTTTGTATAAAACGATTATATATCAAGTTTGATACAGATAAAACAAAAATTGCGACCGCTAGAGCGGTAACAGACATATATATATATATATATATATATATATATATATATATATATATATATATACACTTTTGTACAGACCTCATTTTCGTCATTTCCTGGGCAGGATCGATGGATATTTGAAGAAAAATTTCGAAAATCGCGTCAAGACTACGACCTCAATAGCTGATTCGAAAAACAACAAATACAAGAATAAAAAGTCCGTCACGCAGGGGCTGCGTAAACTAAGCAGATTTCCCTCGTGAAGTTTAGTAATAGAGAAATATACATACTGCTAACACAACGCCGTGAATAAATACAAACGGAAATAAGAAATGTTTCATCCAATCTCAATAGCCTGCCGACAGGAAGCGTTAGGTTAGAAATGTAAGTTTTGAAAACTGAAAAATGAATTTATCTCGGTTAATATTCAATATAGAGAAAAATGTATATAACAATATTTATAGTAAATGTAATTTCCAATAAGATTGATTCTATAAAATTTTTCAATCCGACGTATAGTAACGGAGATATTTCGAATTTTCGAAAATCCTCCGCTCTAAACCCCCCTTCCACTGGTCCGTTTCAGCCGTTAACGAACTTGATCTTTCTTTTTACATAAAACGACTAAATATATAGTTTGGTAATGATCAAACAAAAACTGCGACCGCTAGAGCGGTAACAGACAAATATATAGATAGATAGATAGATAGATAGATAGATATATATATATATATATATATATATATATATATATATATATATATATATATATATATATATATATAGTTTTTAACGGACCTCATTTTCGTCATCTACAAGGTAAGATCGATGGACATTTGATGAAAAATTTCGAAAATTCCGTCATGAGTACAACCTCAATAGCTGATTTCCCTTAAGGGAAATCTGCTAAAAAGTAATAGGTAACCTAAAAGTACAACAAAACACAAAAATAGAAATCAAGAAAGAATAACAAAATTCCAAAAAATACCCCTTTCCTTCGTAGAAGGAAGTAAAAAAAGAAAGAGTATAGGTAGAATTTTGGTAGAAAATAAAAATTGAATTTTTTTTTTTGGAAATGGGGGAAAATAATTTAAAATAGCAAAACCAAATAAATGAGGCACCTGAGGAGGGCATCCGTAAAATAATAGAAAATTTGCGGCCATCAAGATTTTGCTACATAGGTATAAAACAGATACAATCTGTTTTGAATCAATTTTTGAGCGGGAGAGTATTATTAATTTAATTGTGAGGAAGATAGTCTTCTGGAATAAAGTCTCAGTACCCTCGATAAACATTTTAATGATGTGTTGGTGAAATATATTTTTCCTCTTTTATTATCTATGTATTTCTAATAGTAAAAGCACGATTGAAAGAATATGTCATATTTCAGCGAATCTGATATTTAGTTTATACAAAAAATGTTAGAGACACCTTATTACCAGACTACTACTTTAAAGTGAGCGATTGATTTCAATTCTATTCCCCTCTATTAGATAGCCAGTACGTTAATTCCAATTCATAATAGTTATTAAGGTATTTAGAATATTTCTCAACCTGTTTTCTGCGAGCAATTCCAGAACTTCTAAGTAGTTAGTTTGGCTATAGATTGAAGAGCAACTGTTAGAGAAGGAAGCCAAACTCTACAGGGGGCTAAGTGCAAGTCAATAACATAGCGCTCACTAAGTTCCTTCCACCTCTGCCATCAGAAACGCCCTGAACAAAGCCACGCTGCCTTGGGTATTCTCTTCTCACGTCACCAAGAAGCGGAAACCAAAGCCAAAAATAAAATTTAAATAACATTCATACAAAGTCTGTTAGAAGGCAAACTACAAAGTCGTCATGAATTATACTACTATGGAGAAGAGTGTATTGTAGAAGTGTAAAAATTACAATTTAGATGTTAATTATAAAAATAGATTTGTAAATTCGGAACGTGGCAAAACATTTATTTTTAGGTGACTCATCAAATGAAATCCTTACTTCAACAATGGCTAGGAAAGGATAGAATCCTGTATACAATACTGCTAAAAAAAGCTTATAACGACAGCTGAACGTAAGCTTTATTAAATAAATACTTATTACAGAAAAGAATAGAGCTTCGTTTAATTTCTTAAAGAAGTTCACGTTCCGAAAAAAAAGCAACCATTTCTTATAGTTCCTTCTTAGGCTAATTTGGATTTAAATTAAATCTTGATTTATTTTATTTATAAATTTATAGATGGTTATTTTTATATAAATTGCTTGGAATTTCGTTTTAGCAGTTGTTAAACTTTTTTTTATTTTTTCTTATGCCTCTGGTGAACTTTTTGTTCTCTCTCTCTCTCTCTCTCTCTCTCTATATATATATATATATATATATATATATACATATATGAAAAGTAAAAATCCTTTTAACCTTTCACATTTTTACGTTTTTGAACGGAGGCTTGTAGTCAGATTTTCAGGAATATTTTTTTTTTCATGGAATTTGTTTCGACTTGTTAGTTTTTTTTTACTTGTCAATATCAAGTAAAGTTTTAGCGAAACTGTGTAAAAAAATGAAATAGCTGACAAAATATACTAACATATATCTTCATTGAGGTAATATCGAATACGATTCGTTGAATTCTGGCACGCAACCCATGAAATTGTCTTTTAATAAAAATATTTTTAAATTATAACTCACCAGGCTGCCAAAAGATTGACAGGGGTATTTACGTAATACATTTCTTATTACACTAATAATAGATACTGTAACCACGAATCGATGTAAAACATTCAAGGTTATCATAAAAAAAATAATTTTTATTTTTATAAATAGACTGTTTGTAATTGCTATAAATATTAAATGTGACGATGAAATGGATGAAACCATACATTAAGAGCTACTAATGGATGTATATAAAATATCCTCCCTCGTCTAATCCTGACGACTCATAACTCCATGTTTGTGAAGTCATCAATGAACCGACCTCTTGGCATATATCAATCGATTACAAATATAGACAAGACTAATAACAGATCATTTGTCACAATGTTAGCACTACTTCAACTCGGACTGCCTTCCTTCTACTCACCAGTAGGTTCCTTCAGATCATGATTTTAACATTAAATGCCCTCTATACCTTATGTTAGCACAACCAAACTGTCAGTAAACCAGGCATAAGTAATCACAGAATACGTAACTCATGAATTATTACTTCAACTCAATATTCACTCATTAGAAGAAACCTTCAACTAATCATGTCTCTTGACTCATGTAATACGAAAAGCACGATGAAACCTACTTAGTTTAAGCGTTAAACAAGTTTGGCGAATAGGGGGTTCAACCTGATATTTTCTAAGCGGTTTGTTTTGCGCGAGAAGGGGACTCTTTACTTTATATCCGAACGGGATTTTATGATTTCCTTGCTATAACTCAGACACAATAACAAACATCGGGTTCCTTGGATACTAATACAAATGCAATTTTTCAGGTTTTTAACGTGCACTCGTTGGAAAATAGGAAGAAAAGCTTAATATGTAGGCTTTACGTGGAATTTCTCTTTGTATAAGACATTTAATATGAAATGAAGCAGTATACATCCTCGGTACACTCTCAAAAAGAAGTAGTTCCTTACTGGAATAACATATTCGAGGCATCATATGCCTATCACAAACAGCCATAATGTCCACGTTTCTCCCTGAGTAAAGACCCATTATAAGTAACAAACGGAGCAGGATAATGATAACTCAAATATGATAACTCATTAAAGATTATAATTGAGTTAGGCTTTCAATTTCAGGAAATAACCACCAAGATTGGGTTATAAAGATTTTTCTAGCGATGCAACAAACACATCATTTATTTATTTATTTTTGGAACATTCGCTACGTGGCGATATTGCTCAGATAACCAAAGAGAAAAAAAAATAAACATCAATATAAATAAACAACAACATTAACAATAATAGCAAAAAACAATCAACAATAGTGATAAATATATAACACATGAATGAAAATAACAAAACATCTCAACAACTGTAACAAGAAAACAAATTGAATAATAAATCTAAGGAAAAAGATTAGATCTAAGAGCGAAAAAGTACTAATTTGTAATTGAATATGAAACACAAAATAGTAGAAACCAAAAAATTGAAATGAACCACAAATAGAAAATATTAAGTTAAGAAATAAGACCTTAAATGTATAAATAGTTGGGTATTTTATAAAAAAGTAAGGAATTAATTTGATAAAATGGAAAGATCAATAATATAAAATACTTTGGGCATACTGATTAAAGTAATGAATTATTCAAGAATTCGAACTAAACCCGTTCAAATATATTTCTTAAAAAAAACGAGAATTTTTTAGTAAAAAGGAAATAAAATATAACACAGGAGTGGATATAAAAAGCAAATAAAGTACTATATGTCTGAGTAAAAGTGTATAGTCTTAAGATGTATTGTGTGAATGTACGGACTACCCTTCATACAGTCACAACATGCAACGGTTATCGGGCGGTTATCACTCCCCCCCCCACTCCTACTCGATTTCTACGTACTTAGTTAATTCAGGTACTGAATATATGCGGATATGCCTAAATATGTTCTTCTTCTTCTTCAAATATTGGGGCATATTTACTATGATGGAAAGTATTGACATGCTTAAGCAGTTAAGAGCCCAAGGCTAGTTAGTCATGGAGGCAGTTAGTCTTACTTCTACTCGGCCCGAGGAAAACTCCAAGAACCTCTCATGAGGAGTAGCGTTAATGGATGTGCATAAGAGAGGCCGGATGCTGTAAAGATTCAGCTTGAATAGCACATAGAACATGTTATTTGCTTCAGGGCTAGAGTCATGGTTCGCTATAATATACCTCTACAGCGATGTCATTGCCTATGCCTTTCTGGATTGTAAGTGTTTGTCCAGCTCTAACAGACACACAGGAAGGTTTTTAGTAATTTTTAAATTATAGGTACTACTGTCTGAGTGGACTATAGCACACCAAATGAGCTAAAAGGAGAGAAATGGTTCGTTTCCTGGTTTATTGTAAAAGTTCAAAATCTCTATACAAGTAACATATTTGGCATTCAATAAAGTTTATTTAGTGAGTTATATGATTACGAGTCATAATAGACAATTCTTATGAATATTCCATAAAATCTGTTAGTAGAGAGCCTCAAATAATTGATATCTAGCAAAATTTACTACAAGTAAATTAAATAGCAACAACAAATTTTGTTAGAGAATATCGAGATTAAATAACTGGGTAGAGAAATAAATAACAGATATTAATATGATTGATGAAAGAACGATAACCTCTTATCAGCAGATGCCAAAATGTCTATGACAGTAGGTCAAATTTTATACCAGTAATGACAAGAGTGTATCTGAGAAGGAAAAGGGACAAGCCATATATAAGTAATTAGCATTCTGTCGACGAGAAATACTGATAATTCGGGCGTCTGACAATGCATTTAATGTTTCTAATTGCCTCATTCAAATTACCATTTCAAGTAAGATGTCCGACTACTGGGATCGGCGCACTCCATCAGGTTTGTTCGGTAATAGTGTTTGTCAGGTTGATTCAGATACGAATATTGCTCAATGGGTACTCTTATGAAATTTCATATTTCATATATGACAGAACCAATAACAGTTTAATCGTAATCATACCCGTTGCATATAATAATAATAATAATAAGATGCTAACGTATATAATATTAATTAAAAAAATCTAATAGTTATAGTACGTACAGACATCCATTTTACTTTAATTGTAGTACTTTAGCAAACGCTCGACAATATCACTATAAAATAATTAAAATCACTTGAGTAGTACCAAAAAAATTATTGTTGGTCCAAGTAGAAATCGTTAGGACTTCATGGTGAAAACACATTTCCGAAACCACGTTCTAAAATGTTTACTGCTCATTACACTCTTACTAGGATATTTAAATGCTTGAATTATAACTAAATTACCTCATTTTAAAAACATAGTAGAGCTTTTCGCTATGATTTACCAAGTTGGACTAGTTAAAAATCGTATTATTTAAACGAAATAACAAAATATTCCTGAACATCCTCTCATAAATTTGACTAATAAAAAGAAGTATTCTCACATTTTTTGGCAAGAGGCAATTTTCACCTTCTAGAATATAAATATGCCGTGGGACTATATGCTACGAAATTGAGAATTATATTGTTTCTTTTTTTACATGTTTTTCAAATGCGGGTTTTTATTAGTTTCACACAATTCTTGCTGTGCCTACAATTATGTAATTATTTCATGTTTCTAATTATATTGCAAACGTGAGCATACAATTGAACATACTTTCTCTCTGTTCTTAGAATAATGGCAGTGGCTTTAGCTCTTTCAAGCTCACATACGCATGTAGCTTCTTTAATTCAAAACTTATTTGATTATATTTGCATATTTTGTCGTCGCTTGTGATGCCAATATTAATTACCTCGGCCTTCTTGTTCTGCCTGATAACAATAGTCGAGTTGTATTTTATTGAATTTTGTAAGGTAGTACACAAACAAACAATTATTTTTCACTTAAATTAAAAACAATTATTTACTGATAGTGTTTACATTATAAAAATCAATAAAATACAATGTTTGCACTTGGTACGAGTATCTTACTTCAAACCGTTGATTGACAATTATTGATTCCTCTTCAATATATTGGCGCTGTCTGAGAGTTTTTCTTTAAAATGAATGTTCTTCGTACAGGCCGAGAGCCCATATCTGCAGCTCAAATAGTAAAGAGTACTGGACTAGATAACCAGGATCTCATAAAACCCGCTAAAAGTATTTGCAAGAAAGTTTCATGTCTTCCATTTTATTGGAAATAATAATCTCTTTAACTTTACGGGTGGTTATTCTATTCCAAATATAGAGACTGAATACTGTATTTCAAATTTTGGCAACAGTTTTTTAAACGGCGTTTTCACACGCAAGAATGATCAATGAGAGCGTGCTTCTTGTCAACATCATCATTATACTGAATGTCCTTGTTTTCTGGGCAAATACTGCTTAGCATTGGCGGCTTCCAAACTCCTTCCTTAACAAAATTATTTTATATTGAGATTATTCTTTGGGATCAGTTTTGATTCGCATTTCTAGAAATTTTCAACGATCCTGACGAATACATACAAGAGATATCGCTCAAATTTATTTATATATGTATGTAAACAATTTATCTGTGATAAAAAGAGGGTGGGACGTACAGATGACGTCATTAATGTGCCTTTCCAGTCCTAGGACAAATTTGTTTATTTTCCGAGGAACCTCCTGAGCACCGTCCTTCTTGAAGCTCTCGTAACAACTGACCCAGTCTCACTCTGCCTTCCTTCTATAATTTCTTTTTAGCAGATTTTTATTTTTATATTAAAATTCAGAAAAAATATTATGACTTTAACCTACTTAAAATAATATACAACTAAACTTTAATAATTTTAAGTCCAATTTGGAAATCACTCTGAATACAAACAGCATGCGTAGGACATGAAGTTATATTTCCGTTAACAACTATGCGATTGCAGAAATTCGCTATTTACCCAGCTTTTTTCCGTCCTTTAACTTCACTTAAACCTGTTGATATCTCATAAAATACGAGAATATAACTGAAATTAAAAATACAACTCTTTCATTCTTTATGAATAATAGAAAGAAAAAAAACGGATTAAGGTATGGAATGTAAAGCGAAAAAAGAAAATCCCCGTGATAAGATTGTTTATATTTAACTGAAAATATACCCTTCAATAATTCCAGAATAGTAAGGCAATGATTATTTCAATAATTATAATTGTTTTATAACAATGCAAATTGTATTATAATCTTACTTTAATAATACCACCGAGAAATAAAGCGAACAATAGTGAATACAGCTATAATTATTTATACTGGCTATAACCTCATTCATTTTGAAATATGTTCAAGTAGCAAAAGTAGTCAGTACAAATCAGAAACGTTACGTGCTTAGCATATCACATAGCTAGTTGGTTCCGCCAATATATATAATACTATTGTCATACCTGTCGGTAAATGCACTCATTACTGGCTAATCGCCGAGTACGAGTGGCATTGTGCTTTCTGTGCGATGGCACCATCTTCAAGCATGTCCTTATTTGTGCTGTGCTTACCTTTATTTATTTTTATTTACGTCCACTTTATGCTACTATGACAAATTGGGATCTTACCTTTAGGATGAGGTATCACTCATCTTGTATTTTTAAAGGACTGTCTGTATGTATGAAGCAGGAAAAGTTTAATATTAAGAAAATATGAGGTTGTAGTTTCCCACAGTAAGTCAACTTGATAATAAAAATTTAAGTTTAAACTGAAGTTAATCTACCAATTCAACTAATAATAACTAATAAAACCCTCTAAAAAGACATTGGTGACATCTTAAAAACCCGGGTCTGTCCCCACCCCTTTTACTTTTTTAAAAGTAACTTCCTGTTTTGTGTATCTGCACCCCCCCCAAAAAAAACTTTTATACTGTTTTATCTTCTTTTTTCCGGAAAATTTACGACACTATCTACTGCTGTACGTTGGTCTGTAAACTGTTTTCTTTGGAAAGTCCTATTTTAAATCATATTGTATAAATAGATTATTTATTATTAGCTGCATTTGTTAAGAGCTTCCTTCTGACATTCTAACGAATGGTGAGTATTGGTTCTCACTGATCTATCATGTTGTATTTACTTTAGGTATGTATTACCATTTTTCATTATTTTTACTTTTATGATTTACTTGATTAATTTCATCTGGAAACACTTCGTTTGCAGGGGAAGCTACGAAAGCGTGCTTACATCTGACCTTGTGGATGAAGTAAGAATGGAGAACCCTTCCAAATCAATAATGCATTTACTGATGTAGTGCAACTATTGGTTCCCCCTCATTAACAATTTGGGGAGCAATGTACTGCTGACAATCTTGAGTATACTAACAAAACTGTCAGCAAAAGACCGATCAGAAAAAAAGATAACAGTGGCAACTACCAAAAGAAATGTGGAAAACGTCGTTGTTTTATATTTCACAAATAGAGTTTTCAATAACAGTAACTCTCAAAAATCTTGTTTTAATATCAAGATTATATATGGAAGAGGAAATTGATGAAAGTACAAGCGAGACAAGACTCCTGCAAAGAAACCGAAAGCCATAACTAGCTATAAAAACATTATATACCTAGGCATTGTTTAAAAAAAAAAAAAAAAGTTTATTTCTACACCTATAACGGGAGTACAAGTTGTTTATGTCTGTTCTATTCAATTAAATACTCAATACTGCAAGGTTCAATTCTCAAATCATGTATTTCAACAACCCAAATAACATGCAACCACTTTGCCTGCTTCGTATAACTTGGAATAAGCATTAGAACTACTTAGTAACAGGATCAATAAAAAGATCTTGCCCTTTAATAGTGTTGGAATTTATGCAAATTAAAATAAATTAATTAAATCAATTTTCGCCCCAATGTGATATACAAATATAGTGGTCTTACCTAATATGTTTTTGTTTTTTTTAATATAGAAACTTGATAGGTTTTAACTTTTATCTTTATGAAACACTCTTATCGTCTTTAATTATTTAAATTTATTGTTTTTTTTAAATTTTCTATTTTATCCTGTATATGTTTTGTTTTTTCTTGTTCTGTGGCAGTTTTTACACTGTTGGCTATGCTATGATTGTTTTTAAGTCTTTAGGCATTTGTATGTCAAGAGGCACTGACGATGGAGCGCTGAATCTGAAAGTGCACTTTGCATAAATTTAAACACAAGTAGAGGACAGGGCCTTTTTATTGGTCCTGATCAATTGGTTTCTCTGCCGTAGCAGCATTTTCGGGAAATTACTAAGTAACAGTTGCCAATATGTCTCGATCTACTTCTGCATGGCCTAAGGAGGGTTGTAAGAGAACTTTCATCTAGAATTTTCCAATCTTAGAACATCAAGAAATTGATCTAATAGTCGAGAGTGACATAAACGTTCTCTGGGAGTCAAGAAGAAAATACTGAGTAAATAATCCTGTCACTACAAGAATATCTAATTATTTTTCCACTACAATTGGGCCCGAAAATAATGAAAAGTATGAACATCAAATATTGTACAATGCCATTTATTTATTTTTTTATTTGCTATTGTTGCGACTTTATGAATCATTGTTGACAACGAACAAATGATTTACCACCGTTTATTCTCCAGAACTTATTTCAATTCCTAACAATGACTTTTGAAAGGATTTTAAATAATCGTTTCTTTTTATTAATAAAACATCATGTTTTAGAAAAAAAAATGCATCATATAATTAATAAAGACTAGGCAAAGTTGTGTAAACAAAAATGAACGAAGATGGAGTTTTTTTTTTTTTTAAATTTGTTTTTAATTATAATTTCCTTTTTTACTTCCTTGTAAAAAGAAAAGAAAGCATAGTAATCTCAAAAAGTTTTGATTTACAGATTTCAACGAAATTACCCGTCTTGAAGGTCACTGAATACATATTTCTAAGTTTTAAAGTGACGCCCTTTACTCAAAAACGACGTCTTAGAACGTACAAATTTCATATCAGGGCTGTTGTGACATAAGTTGTGAAACTCTCCTTTTGACTGAATCGACTAAGTGGGGAGAGTGGATTTAAAGTGGGCAAAAATATAATTATTTTTTCATACCTAATAGAGATACAGGATATTTGTACAGGACCGTTTTTGTTTTTTATAACCAATAAATTGTATTCTATGACATTTTTTGAGCTGATACTCAGGAACAGAAACATTCAATGAATATTTTAACAAACACGTTCAAATGAAATAATTTTAATAGTCGGGCAACACATTTTGTATGTTTAACAGGAGTTTACAGAAGTCATATGGTATACACATCATATTTTTTTTTTTTATACGGATTGGCTGAATTGGGATATTAATCAACTCATCCAAGTAAAATAATACTTCATACTTATATTTGTATACCCGTCATGTCTTCCCAGGAAAGAGAATATCATTTGTTACTACAGGCAACTCATAGACAAGACTTCCAAGTTGTCATGCCAACTGCTGCCCACGTGACATGTAGTAAGTTATTGTTGTCCTATCAGATAAGAGTTTATTCCAGGTTAGAAAATAATTAAATTAAACGACTTTTAATGGATAGTTATTTTTTAATACTGACAAATTACAAATATTCTCCGTTTTAATAAAATTTTACAATTAAATAACACAAATTAAGTTTATTAATGGTTTTCTTGTTGAAAACCATTTCCAACATTTTGAATCACTCATTTTGAATTAAAATACATATTTGGCCTAGCATACTTTAACTTTGTATAGCACAATATATATTACAAAAAAAATCTTTGTAACTCCAATAAATTGATTTAAATATGTTCGACCCCGGGAAGATTATAATATTAAATTTTTGTTGTCAAAAGAACACAGTACAATCATTCAGCATGCACATTTATATTTTGCAGACCATGTTATCAAACTTGTACATGTATTGATCAATATTATTGTTCCTTTTTTAATGGGAACTATATATCTTCATTTGACCCTAAATGTTACATAAAATACCGGATGTGGATTAAGATGTGTATATCCATTGTTGTTAAAGACTTTTAATATGTATTATACTTAATATCTAAGTTATTAATATTATTCAAAAGTTATTTATTTAAATCTATATTTCCTTTGAAATAACTATATAATCTGAAATTTCTGATAAAAGGAACCTATCAGAAGTGGTAAATAGTGTTTTACTAACCAAAGTGGTCTGGTAGGCATGTTGGTCCATACTTGAGACCTCCAACCTGCTCATGTTGACGGATTTTGTGCCGACTGGCCAGGGAGATAGAAGGCCGGCTACGAGGTACGTAAAGTGT
The DNA here is from genome assembly GCA_019009955.1 of Riptortus pedestris. Taxonomy (NCBI): domain Eukaryota; kingdom Metazoa; phylum Arthropoda; class Insecta; order Hemiptera; family Alydidae; genus Riptortus; species Riptortus pedestris. The sequence continues at coordinate 46,346,509 of CM032232.1, read as the reverse complement.
ACGCGAACCGTCAATTGTACAGAGCTCCTTAGCAGCCGGGTACCCAAACTACACTGAAGCTCCCTGCCAGCTGGTCACCCCATCCCCTCCACGCTCCCCGCCATCCGCACTCACAACTTACATTTTGTTTGTAAACAAACTTACGCCTCGTGTATAGGGGAATAAGATTGGCATGTACCAAAGTATTCCATTCTTATCTATTGAATAAAATGAGAGTATCATTTTGCGGACAGTTCTCTTTTTCTCCCTTAGTGACCAGAAATTGAAATTTAAGGTGGACCTGAAATGACGAGTGGCTTAGTTATTCAAACTAAAAATCGGATGAGTATTAAGAGTTTATTGAATACTGATGAAACAAAAAAATGCATTTGGTTCCATTAATATTCCAGCTACGAAAAAAATGTACAGAATAAATTTTATAGAAACTTAAATTATCCAACAAGACTGGTTATATGACATTTTAAATCCGACTCAATAACGGTGTTTTTTTTTTGTTTTTTTTATATGTAATCGTTATTCTAAAGAAACTTCATTCTTTACGTTTTCTAGAAAAAAAAAAAAAAGAAAAGAAAAAACCAGTAATGATAAAGATATTGGCAAATGTGTTTTGATGCCAAAGTAATGCCCCCCCCCCCTCGTAGTTGAAAAGAAATTCAAGTCCTCATATATCCCTTGAGAAGGTCGACTCACAAATATATAATTTCATTGAAATCCAGAAAGCCGTTTTTAAGTGATGTAGTAACAAACGACCAGGCAGACAGACAAGCTTTTAGCAGATTTCCCTTGAGGGAAATCAGCTATTGAGGTCGTACTCATGACGCGATTTTTGAAAATTTTCTTCAAATGTCCATCGATCCTACCCAGGAGATGACGAAAATGAGGCCCGTTCAAAATTATATATATAAAATTGTGTAGATGTTTGAGACCACGTTATATTTATATGCAATTTTTGTTTGATTGTTACCAAACTCGATATTTAAACGTTTTATGCAAAAAGACAGATCAAGTTCGTTAATGGCTGAAATCGGACCAGTGGGAGGGGGGGGTTTAGAGGGGGGAATTTTCGAAAACTCAAAATATCTCCGTTACCATACGTCGGATCAAAAAATTGTATAGAACTAATCTTATTGCAAATTAAATATTGTTCTATACATTTATTCTCTATCTTCAATATTAACCGAGATAGTTGCATTTTTATTAGATTTGGGCCGATAACGGATGACTGTTTCCCGCCAAAAGATAGTTCGGCCATTTGCCGCAACTGTTCGGCTCTCGTATGGAGATTTCTTTATTGTATAACTTCACATGGGAAATGTGCTTAGTTTACGCAGCCCTTGCGTGACGGACTTTTCAATTTTGATACCATTGTTCTTAGAATGGTATGAAAAAGAAAAAAAAAAAAGTGTATCCTTACCAAGTTTAAATAGAAAATCAGACAAGCCCTGGAGTTTTATTTATGTGGATTGATACTTCAGTCTACTTTATCAATATTTAGGATTCAACTAAAGATGCTCAACATAATGGTAAGCTTAGAACCCCTCTTCTACTCCCTAGTTTGTGTCTCCATCATCCTGTTGATCAAATTCGTTGGCCTATTCCTATTTTTCTTTTCCGCATTTGTCTGAACCTGATTACCAATGTTAATTTAATTTTTTTCATTTTAATTTATTTATTTTTAGCTGAGTTGTTCCGCGAGTTTTAATCATTTTTCAATGTTCTACCACTTATTTGAAATTTCTTTATTAATTTTAAGGATATTAATAGTAAAGTACTTTCCTCTTATTTTTTTCCATTTCTTAATGCCTAAAATTTTGACTTTTTTAGGGTACACGTTGTTAACTTTTTTCGATCTGACAACATTTTTCCTTATCAGTTGGACGTTAGCTGTCCAATCCTGGTCCTGAATACCTCCGACTTGCTTTAACCAGAATTTAATGAATTCGAAATAGCATTTTAACAGTTGGTCCACTTCAAGAGTCTTCTTTTTTTGAAACTTCTTAAAAGGTATTTGTTATCATCACAAATGCATACTGCATACGACGCATGAATAATGACATTAGCATTTGACCTCGAATGTTCCTATTCCCTAAAACATATTTCCCTGCTGTTTTGTCAGCGATCTGGCCTTCACCTATTACAGAATTAAAGTCCACAACACTTACACACTTATATTTTGGAAAAGGTATATTTATTAATACTTTTATTTGATCATAAACAAGATTGACTTCATCTGAGCCTTAATCTTTATTTCAGATTAAAGCGACACTCTTTATACTTACTACTGCTAAAAATGTAACTTGAAATCATCTGAATAGGGGATTTTCCTTCATCTGCCATCAAGTCTCATATATACTAAACACCTCATAGCAACGTCCTTACGTTCCATGTCCCTATATTGATCTCATTACAAGGTTTTCCCAGGACTGCAACGGAAAACGGCTTTCCACACATCCTTGGTGACTAAAGCTAAAACGATTCATGTTGCTAAAAAGGAAGGTACCTGGAACTGTGGTTTCCCCTCCCCTTCTATCCTGGTCAGACTGACAAAATGTAGGAGTTGTATTATCAGTTACATCTATATATATATAAAATTGTAACCTCTGTCTGTACATTGATTTTTTACGCGAAATTTCACGATAACTTTTCGTTTCACATGTCATAGACACCATATCTGCATTTTGTTTCTTTCGTGTATGTTTGTTTGTTTGTTTGTTACCTTTTCACGCATAAACGGCTGAACCGAATTTTATGAAACTTGGTATGTATATTACTACTAATCCAACTTAGACTTTAGGCTATATTAATTTTCTCTGAGACGAACAGGAGTGGGGGTTATAAGGGAAGCCTGAAATTAAAAATAGTGATATTTCGTTTTCTATTGGTTTTTCGGCAAATATGCACATAACAATATTTGTTTATTTTGTTATTTAGAGTAACTTTTGTTATATACACTTTTGTCGTATACCGAAGTTTAAATGCGTTATACGCTAAAAATTATAGCGGGAGTCAATAATATTATTTGCCAAAAAAGACTCAACCGAACTAAATTAAACTCGGTATGTGTATTAGCAGTGAGGCCTTCATTATAATAAGCCATACTAACATTTCTATGGACGGGCAGGAGTGGGGGTTATAAGGGAAGCCTGAAATTAAAAATAGTGATATTTCGTTTCCTATTGGTTTTTCCGCAAATATAAACATAACAAAAGTTGTCTATTTTGTTATTTGGAGTAACTTTTGTTATATACACTTTTGTCGTATACCTAAGTATAAATGAGTAATACGTTAAAACTTTAGCGGGCACTAACGGCTGAACCGAACTTAACCAAACTCGGTATGTCAATTAGCATTAATTCTTCCATGATTATAAGTTATATTAAAATTTTTAGTTTCGAATGGGAGGGGGGTTATAAGGGAGGCCTGAAATAAAAATTCACCATATTTACATGTTTAAGAGACGGGAAATATAAAAATATCGAAGACTGTGAAGCCTTATCGAACAAATAATTCTATTATTAGCAAATCCACGGGAAAGACGGGTATCAATCCTAAACACTGGGACGGGTAAATGTCAAAATATTGTGCAATGTAAAGCCTGCTAAAAAATACCATCACCATTCAGCCTCAAATGAATTCCCGGGCGAAGCCGGGTATCTGAGCTAGTCTTTAATATTTGTATCATTCCTACAAACCAGAATCCCTGTTTTGAATGTAGTGTAGGTCAACTCATAACTGCCAGAGCCACACAACTAGGACCTAAATACATCAGACTGGAGAATTGAGCCCCAATTATATGTTAATCAATAAACAGGGTGTTTCAAAAAGAATATATGTATTACAAAGTATTATTTTGCCCAAACTATCGATCGCTGAGAGCCCTCGGCTCGACTATTGGAGAAACGAATTCATAGACTAGTTTATATTATAGTCACTTGACTATAATCTAAACTAGACATCAATGATCAGTCAAGCAATGTCAGTTGTCTTCTGTTTTGCTTAGTAACCGTCATATGTTTAAAATGGCTACTCCGCAGCAGAAATCATTTTGTGTTCTCGAGTTTGCGAAGTGCAATTCCGTGATTACAGTGCAAAGACGTTTCAGGTTGAGGTACCAAATTGATCCTCCGAATGAGTGGAACATTCGCAGATGGTATCGACAGTTTGTAGATACAGGATGTGTATGTAAAGGAAAGAGTCCTGGCTACCCTCGGGTTCCTGAATAAAATGTTGCACGAATTCAAACTCCATTACATCGTAGTACTTCAAAATCTACTCGTTGTGCCAGTCGGGAGTTACAGCTGTTACAAGCTCCGCATCCTGAGGACAAACGCAAATGTGTGGCATTTTGTAACGAGATTCTTGATGCTAATGACAATGATAACTCTTTCGCACAACGTACCGTGCTCCATGATGAAGCATTTTTCCATGGTAGTCCGTGGTCATGTAAACAAACACAATGTTCGAATTTGGGCCCTATAGAACCCACGTTCAGTCATTGAACATGAACGAGATTCGTCCAAAGTCAATGTGTTTTGTGCGAAATCCCGATCATCTGTTTACGGCCCATTTTTCTTTCATGGAAACAAAGTTAACGGTCAGCGATACGTAAACTAGACAATGTATTCGTTTCTCCAATAGCCGGGCCGAGGCGCAGCGATAGATAGTTTGGGCAAAATAATACCTTGTAATACGTATATACTTTTTGAAACACCCTGAATTACTGGTATTCCAACCGTTTATGGCACGCATACGTACATGCAATTAAGTTTAAAGAGCTCTCACTGTACTCTCGCTTTTATATTAAATTAAAATACCTCTCCTTTTACTACGTAATCAATCGACCATCACTATCATCGTTAGTATTCTTTTAGCCTGATGATTTCGTTTATTTTATGAATCATGATCTTTATTTTGGTAATGAATTATAATTCAAGTAGCCTTGGAAAGTGAATTTATAAAAGGCACTATTGCAAGCCATTTCCTAACGTCCTAATCGTAATCGCAAGGCTTAATGAATATTAAATATGATTATGAAAGATAAAGAATATCGTGGAGTAGGAATTGTCCTGATTATGAAGTGCGTAGAGGCTGAAAAGCAGAAAACTAAAGAAGACGAAGGAAACATAAACATAATGAATTCTATATAAAGATTAATGGGCTCGTGATGATATGCATGAAAGTTACTGAAGCTAAATAATCAATCTGACAATGAATTCACTGGACATGATGAAACTAAAAGCTGAATAAGACATTTTATGGTGTTGGCCATAATATTAACTACATCTGGTATGTATAATACTAACTGTGACGAATCCTGTGATGAGAGAGTGTCCTAGTAATTTTATTAGGACTGAAATAAAATAATAATTTATAGTTATTTTATTTTATTTATTTTTTTTTTGCAGAATATTAATCATTTCAATCAACTTCTGGAAGAAGAACATTACACAAATACACACTATATATTTCGTAACTTGGAAACCCTTTCAAGATTATTATTTATTAACGTCCACTTTATGCTACTAAGGCTAATTGGGACGGATTGCCCACAAGTTACCATTCTTTTCTAGATTGGGTGAGACTAATGATTCTATTTAATGAATTCGTCACTAAATAAATTCCCAAGGTAAAAATTCAAACTGATTGAATTTTGCATGGGTACTACGCCATATCGCTGTTTAAAAGAACAATGAAGCAACTGCGAGAACTGCAATTTTACAGGAGGCCCAATAGAAGAAAAAAAAAGATTTTAAATTTAATAGTGAAAATTAATTGAGTGATTGAAAATAATGGCAAAGGTTTATGAATAGCACATATTCTTTACTTTTATATAAACAGACTTGGAATAACTCATTATTAATTTTGAGCCCTTAATCAATTAGGTCATTGTTCCACCAAAATTATGTCTTGTTTTATAGTGCAGACTGTTAACATTTATTTCTTGTCTCTTAATTGAGAAATATAACCAGTTCATTGTTCTACTGTGTGTTTTAAGGCTTTGTGATATCATTAAGCATTACAACTCAATTAGTCACAAAATTGCAAGTACCTCATTGTTCTTCTGGAATAGCGATGTTTACTTGCCTACAGCTGGCCTCTTCTCATATGCGTTGCCCACATGACCCTGGGCCAATGCGTAACCTGTTGATTTTCCTGCCTAGTTTTAAGCCTGGAAGTAGGTAGAACTGCATCTATAAAGATCAGCACTTGTGAGTTCGTTAACCATGAAATTGGCGAGGGGAGATAAGATGGAGGACTGAATCGTAATATTGGTACTTGGTTCCGCCTGGATTTAGACAAAATATGAAAAGTCAAAAAACACTTTGGTGGATAGAGAGGAGATATTTGACAAGAGATATTTAGTAGTTCGGAAAATCCAAGTAAAATTACATTAGTAGAAGTCAGAGTTTCGTTAAGACTGAAATTAAAAAAGTCCGTCACGCAGGGGCTGCCTAAACTAAGCAGACTTACCACGTGAAGTTTTAAAATAAAAATGCAAATAGCCCGGTTCAATTAGGAGTCAATGGAAAATGTAATGAACAATAATTATAGTACATTATATTTGCAACAAGACTGGTTAGGTAACAAGTTCTGATCCAGCTCATAATAAGGAAAATATCATGAATGTTTTTATTTCATCTCTTCTCTGACCCCATCCTTGTCCAATGAAAACAATACGTCTTATTTAAAGTTGAAATGAGAGGCTTTGCGGAATGTAAACTCACAGCCAATTTGAAATGATTAGAGTAGGGGTTCACTCAGAAGTGAATACTAAAAAATACAAATATCTCCCTCGTCTAGGACTAAAGATGATATTTAACGAGATCGTCACTAAATAAATTCCTATTGGAATCGAACTCTACTATAGGTTTATAGGAAATTATAAAATTGTTTTTACAACTTTATTTTTAGATCAGACCCATAATAACGGAGGTAATTCGATTTTTTCCCTCCTCATCAGGCAAATATATATATATATATATATATATATATATATATATATATATATATATATATATACATAGGATCAATGCTTGTTAGAAATATTTCATGAGTATAACTATAGCTGATAACGAAAGCTTAAAATTTTAGGCGCTACATTTCCTTGAAGGAAATTCTTTCATTAGGATTTGGAGTGATGAAGGAATTATCTTATTTTACATCATTAACTACCCCACCTCTTCCTCAAAAAGAATTACTTCTTTTTGTGTGGTATATTTTTTGATTAAATTCATTTATTATAGCCTATTTATTCAGACATATCAGATCATTGATCTTCCTGGTATCTGGCAGCCATAGTCTCCTTCAGCCTAGATAATGCCGATTTAAGCCGTGAGATCTCAATGTGATCTAACTTGAGCTTTTCCACTAACATTCTTCTTTCATTTTCAGACAATTCCAGATTTTCGTTTCTGAAATAGAAAACATATTATACAACTCTCTACATTACTTAAAGTGTTAATATTATATAAGAAAAGTTAATAATACCTTTTAGAATCCCCCTTAGCTTCATTTTCTGTAGATGAAAGCACAAAGAAATGAAAAATGATATAAATATTGACTCTCAATAAACAAATTCGACAATAAGAAAATCAATTAATAGCAAGCTTTCGTAGAATCCCTCGCTGGGCTGAATTTTCTTCTTCTCCAAACTAGTGCTAATTTTAGGTAGCACTATGGCTACCTTCTTCAAGCTGCACATCGCCACTATTGTCAATCCGGATGCGTTGCAATCCGAGGTCTAAAAAGAATTTTAGAAAATACACCACGCAGGTGCTGTGTTAACTAAGCAGATTTCCCACGTGCGCTCACGTATTTGCTTTTATCTTAAAAAGTAAAAGTTCAATGACAACAATATTTGGTATTTAAGTTTCTCTTAAAGTGTTCCATTATATAACAGAGCATTGTTTATGTGACATGAGTAGGAGTTGGGATTTACTGAAGGCTGAAAACTAAAAAAATGCAATTATACTAGTAATATTGAAGTTAGAGAATAAATGTACACAACAATATTTATAGAACATTAGATTTGCAATAATATTGATTCTGTGCAGTTTCGATCCGAATCATAATAACGGAGATATTTCGAATTTTCAAAATTCTCCTGTAAACCCTCCTCCCCTTTGTCCGATACCAGCCGTTAACTAACTTGATCTTTCTTTTTACATAAAACAGTTATATATCAAGTTTGGTAACGATAGAAAATATTACGACCTCAAGGGCGGTATATATTTAATTTTGAACGGACCTCATTTTCGTCATCTACTAGGTATGATCGATGGACATTTGAAGAAATTTTTCGAAAATCCCGTGATTAGTGCGACTTCAGTAGCCCCTTTAGGGAAATCTGCTAGTTAGCACAACGAAGCATGACGAGAAGACCGCTGGAGCAGATAGCCGGTTTGGAAAAGAAGAATTATAGCAAGCTATTTTAAATTTGAATTTAAATATTTTCCTCCAGCCTACGGGAGGCTATGGCCTGCCGCATGATAATTGATAAAAGGTAAAGTTGTCAGCATGCCGCATTTCCTGCCGTATCCAGAGAATAGAAATGCTGTAAGAAAAGAGATCTTTTTGCAATAAAATAAACGCTTCCTAGTATCAATTTTTTTTACTAGCAATTGTACAATAAACACCCTGTCGTTGTTCCACAGAGACGTACTAGGAAGTGGGAATAAAAGTCACACAAACAAAAAAAACGGAAATCCGTGAACATGGGGCTCAAATTTACCAGGCATGTTAAGGAGGCTTCATACTAAGATTGAGATACTCCTAAATGACAAAGAAAACGTCAAGTTAAGTTCGTGTAGATAGAGTTAACCCGCGAAAATGTGTTTTATATTCAACAGTAACTAAATTCAAATCTCGAAACTAGGGTGAGCCTGGTCGGTAGAGCCGTTGGACTTAATATAATTTTAGAAATTTGGATTCACACACGGGCAAAGGGTGTTAACTTAAAGTTAACTCGTTACATATAGTCTTAGTTGCAAAAAGTAGACGTTAATTTTTATATTTGTTATTTATTAACGCCCACTTTGTGCTACCAAGGCTAATTGGAACGGGCTATTCACAGGTCACAACCCTTTTCTACCCATGATGGCAATAAGGATTTAATTTAATGACTGCATCACTAAATAAATTCCCTTTGCCCATGCAGGAATCGAACTCATTACTCTAGATTTACCAAGTTTATTAAGACCAACGTCTTAACTCACATGTTTAATAATAACCTGAGCTCATAATTTATGAATTAAAAAAAAGTCCGTCACGCAGGGGCTGCGTAAACTAAGCAGATTTCCCACGTGAAGTTTTACAATAGAGAAATTTCAGAATAGAGAGTCAAACAGTTACGGGAACGGTCCGAACAAGCTCTTGACGGAAACTCACGACTAGACCCGAAGTTGGCCGATCTCATATCAGAAGTTGAAAACAGAAAAATGCAAATATCTCGGTTAGTATTCAAGATACAGAATACATGTATATAACATTATTTATAGTAAATTTAATTTGCAATAAGATTAATTCTATACAATTTTTCAATCCGACGTATAGTAACGGAAATATTTCAAATTTTAGAAAATCCTCCCCTCTAAACACCCCCTCCCACTGGTCCGATTTCAGCCATTTACGAAATTGATCTTTATTTTTGCATAAAACGCTTAAATATCGAGTTTGGCAACGATCAAACGAAAATTGCGACCGCTAGAGCGTTAACAGACAAATATATATATATATATATATATATATATATATATATAGATATATATATAATCAATCAAATCAAATCAAAAAACAAATATATATATATATATATATATATATATATATAATTTTGAATGTCATCTCCTGGGTAGGATCGGTGGACATTTGAAGAAATTTTTCGAAACTCGCGTCATGAGTACGACCTCAATAGCTGATTTCCCTTAAGGGAAATCTGCTAATAGTTTAAATTTAATTTTTACATTAAAGAAGTTTAAATTTTTGACCTGATCTCCTGCTTAAAATATGTTTTGAATCTGCCATTGCCCATTTGTTGACTACCTACGACTACTAGACAAGGGATCTAGATATTTAAAAATATAGTCCTCTACCATAATCCACTAACATTCGAAAATCTTGAACTAAACTATACGAAAACATAGTTTACATAAAATTATTTTCTATCATATGTATTTAAAAAAAATGTTATTTAAAAAAATTATTCATTAACGTCCACTTTCTGCAACTAAGGGTAATTGGGAAGGGTTATCTACAGGATACCACTATTTTCTATCCAGGGTGAGACTACGGATTTTATTTAATGAATTCCGTCAATAAATAAATTCCTCTGCCCAGGCGGGAATCGAACTCGCCACTCTAGGTTTACCATGTGAGATTAAGGTCAACGCTTCAACGAAATTCAGGTTAGAATCTCAGTTTAACAAAGTATTTTTTTTTTAAATAACAAAGTATTTGTTATGTAATGCTTCACTATCCACACTTTCCTGTCTTTGGTGGATGTATCATTTCTCAAAACATTATGGCCCATACAATTTATAACCGCAGTATTCTGTATTCCGAACCAAGTAACAATAAATTTTTCTCTACCCAAAAGCGGGCCAAAGCACAATAATGATAGTTTAGCCCCTCCGCGTCATTTTTTTTTAATTCATAATCCAAGAACAAACGGAATTCCTAAATTTATACAACTCCGGTTATGAGACCACTTTTTTTTTGTATATTACAAAAAGCTCTAGAAAATCTTTGGCTATTTTGTTTGACTTTGCAGGGTTACATAAATAATAAAGAATTAAAGAAAAATAATAGTTCCATAAACGGTTTAGTGTAAATTTAGGAATTGGTTCTTAAGAGCGTGAAGCATTACATAGCAAATACTTAATTACTAAGATATCCCAAGTAAAGAAGGGTACCTTTGCTACTGACACACACAGATATGCTTCTTTGTTATTCATCATTTACGGTATAAATAACAGTTTGAAGGAAAAATAATAGTTTCATCTTCAGTGGTGTGTAAATTTTAGAATTCGTTCTGATAATGAATTTTAAAAATTTGATGTGAGTACTATGCATGGTGCATAGTACCATACCCTTTCAGGGATGAGCACCGTTAGATGGCTATCGTTGGTCGATGTTTTGCAATCGATGGTTGGTTGTTGGAACCGATGGGTTTGCACCATGATTACAACACAGATAATTCAGTTAATTTATTTAAATTGAAATGTATTTACCTTACCTCACAGTAAAAATCTTGACGACATTTTAATCTTTTCTTTGTGTAATCCCTGTTTTTTTATAAATTCGTCGGTTATTAAAGACTTCTTAATGATTTTTGAACAAATTGCAGTATAAATTGTAATTTGTATATGCATACAATTATGTAAGTAAACCAATCTTTATCGTTTAATAAACACAATATAGGAAGTGTTTAATCTGTACAATGATTTTAGGACATATTACAGAAAGAATAATTTTTATGTGTATACCAATATTTGACGTTCAATAAATACTAAATAATATAAAAACATTTAAATGTGTTTACCACCTATTACCTACAGAAAACTAATGGTTATCATATCATATTTATGTACATAAGCTGACGAAAGAAAAGAACTAATTCACCAGTTTTCTATATTAAACATCGATTAGCAAGGTTCGATGTTTTTAAAATATCGATGGTGATAGACGATGTTCGTTTCTATGGTAAACATCGATGGTTGTCTTTCGATGCTCATCCCTACCCGTTTCGCGCCAAATGCAGTCTCAAGTCAGCGGATGTATGGAAAGCTGTCCTAGAGCTGACTGTAATTGCCTCTCCACAACTTCCGCTTTCGCTTGTGCAAATTCGGCGTCCTTTTGTAACTTTATTATAACTTGTATTATTCTAAAAATTAAACTTCCCGAATTTTACAATAATTCACTTATCGGTGGAAAATTACTCTGTTAAATATGTAACCATGATTTAATGAACAAGGGGGGGGGGGAGGGGAGGTGGCGGAGATTCATTTTCTCCTCACGAACCCGAATCGTACATAAAACTATCATATAAGTTTAAAACTTTACCTCATTTGTCATAATATGCCAGAATAAAACAAAGTTTAATGAGCATATCATGTTTATGGATTTTTATTTGATAAAAACTTATATTACAACAGTTACACTAAATAAGAAAATAAAACTTTTTGTAGGTGCATTTTTACAGAAATATGGCGAGTTTTCATTTCATGCCTTTAAAGCCCCCACTTCTGTGTCGTTACTAGAAATGTTAATACAGCTTATAATCATGAAAAATCAAAGCTAATTCATATACCGAAAATTGTTAAGTTTTGCTCCTCCTTTGGCTGATTAAAATTCTTGACTCCCACTATAGTTTTTATCGTATATCTCGTTTATTCTTCGTTATAGACAAAAGTGCATGTGACAAAAATTACTCTAAATAAAAAAAAAAAAAAGAACCTTTGTTATGTACAAGCTTGTGGAAAAACCAATAAGAAACAAAATATTTCAATTTTTCATTCCTGGCCTCCCTTCTTATAACCCCCACTCTTGTTCTGTTTGAGTATATTTGTATAGCCCAAAGTCTACATTGGGTTGGTTATTAGGCTACTCTCCTACTATCCTATGTCCTTCCTTCGCTTTCCTCCTATCCATTTTCATAATTCCTACCTGGTACCTCAGATGCCAGGTCCATCTACAACCCAATGCTCTAACACCCAAACCCTCTCACAACCACCCCTTAAAATAGAGCATTTCGTTCAGTAAAGGGGACTATCAGTTCAAACCCACGCAGGGCTTTACAATGTCCTGTCTTTCCTTGCAAGTAAATTTTCTTGAGGTAATCTGGACTCAGTTAAAAAAAATAATAATAATAAATGGGTTAGTAGTAATACACTTACTAAGTGTCATAAAATTCGGTTCTGTAGTTTAGACTTGAAAAGATAACAAAAAAAGCAGACAAGAAAGCCAAAAATGGTTGACATCCTTTCTATTCCCTGTGAAACGAAAAATTATCTTGAAATTTTGAAACAAAATCAATGTACAGACAGACTTTATAATTATATGTATATATATATATATATATATATATATATATATATATTTATATTTAAATCATGACCTCTGTCTGTACATTCATTGTTTTCTCGAAATTTCACTATAATTTTTTGTTTCACATGACATATCTGCAATTTGTTTCTTTGGTGTCTGTTTGTTTGGTTGCTACCTTTTCATGCATAAACGGCTGAACCAAATTTTATGAAACATGGTATGCATATTACTACTAACCCAACTTAGACTTTAGGCTATATTAATATTCTCTGAGACGAACAGGAGTGTATATATATAATTTTATTCCCATAAATTAAAAAATAAAATACTTCCCTAATAACTAACCACCCATAACCACTACCAATAACTTAAATGTGAAACGGGCAATTTTAGTTCATTACAAACAGAAAAAATCTGCTAATACCGCTGATTATTATTATTGCTATTCTCAATATTTTTCAAATAAGTTTAAAAGATTTGTATATGTTTGAAAGAAGCACAGTGACTACCAGTACTGTGAACTGTAATGGGATAAGCTTGTGGCTGTGTCAAACCTTAGCCAAGAGGAAAATGCGGGTGAAATTTAGTAGACATATTTCAAGCCATTAATAATTTCCAACCAATCTATTGCCTGTATGTATGTTTTCATTGGCAACATTTTTTAGCTCTGTGACATATAGAGAGGGCTAGAAATTAATTTTTTGTAGATATCGAACATCTCATGGATTTTGGTAGCTATAGTAATGTGAATAGACTATCTAACTTATTGACAAATCAAACATAATTAGCTCCAAAAACTAATTTAATCAAAAGATTTGATAATTTTTTTAACATTGGCAGCTAATTTTCTGAATTAAATCATGAATATTTAGATAACCAGACACAGATTGGCAGGACCAAGAGTGGTATACTTCGCGCAATTCTTACTGCACTAAGGGTGGTATTGAGCCCTTTTAAAGCCAAGAAACAGTAGATTATTTATACTTCTGTCTTCTATTTCAGAGTGTCTACTTTCTTTAGGTACTCACTAATAGTCATTTTCTTATTTAACTTCAGCCAATGAAGGAACCCACTATCTATAGAGAGTGGCCATCACAATACTCCGTCTGTTTTTTATATTCTGAAGACAATGAAAATCTTTCTTTTTTTATATGAAGGCCAATTTTAAAAAATTTAAATTTTAACAGTTTTATTAAATAACATACAAAAATCAATTTAAAATTTGGGCTTTCAAAACATTGTTGGTTCATTTTTACAAAGTTACTGAAATTTTAATATTTCATTTGTCTTTTGAGTTGTTTTTATACCTTGGCAATTAAAATAAAATTGATATCAGTTATAACAATTGCCTTTGCATTAGGAATAGTATTGGACAGGCATATTGCAGTCTGGATAAATGGAGAAATTGAGATAGTAGTAAGTATTAATAAATATAGCAGCTCCAAAAGTTGTCAGAGATATCAGCTCTTTATGTTAAGAAAGACATTTTGGCATCCACTGTGTAATTCAATAAATTGCTAGATCAGCAGGATTCGATGGTATATTGAACATTTTGATAAATGGAAAATGAAAAATCTTTGGCTCTAGATCCACTGAAGTGCAAAGGCTCTAGTGGCCAGTATAATGTATTCTCCATTGCACTGTAATGGTATTACAGACCAAAGATTGGTACTTCTTAAGTCAAGTAACAGCTGAAGTGTCTCCTAATATTGTGAGGGTATTGGAAACAGATCGAAGTCTAACCCCCAAAGCTTGATGGCCTTATAATAAAAAAAAAATTAAGGAGTGATCCCAGGGTTTGAACTTTGGCAACTGTAACAAAGTAATCCAGAGCTTAAACCACTGGACAATCGCCCCCCCCCCTTCCCCTAAATCTTGAAGTTACAAAAATTGTGAGAGGTGTTAGTTCTTTATGTTAAGAAAGCAGCTCTAATACAACTCCAATAACATGCTTTACAATTCAATTAATGAGTGGATATTCAGGATTCAACTGAATGCAGTCCATTGTGATTACATAGAGGGACTATAAAAAATTGTGTCAACTGTCAGTTCTTTATGTAAGGAAGTATCCTTGGCATTTACTTTTAAGTTAAAATCCCATCAATGGGTGGATCTGCAGGATTTGATTGGATATGTTGTTAATAATAGTTGCATACCCCTTTGAAGATATGAATGAAGAATTAAGAGGATATAAAGAAAACTTCTGTGATTGGAATATATAATGAAATATCACAGACCTGAGTAATTTTAATCTAAAGACTCAATGATAATCTTCAGAAAAGCAATATTACTGTCTTTATCAAAAGGAATGAGAGGGGTGTTGTCTGGACTTCAGATTTGTTAGTAGATTTAAGATCACATTTATAAAAATGGGGCTACAGGAAGGCTGAAGTCAATCCTTGAAATTATTAAATCTTAATATTTTGGGACACAAAAATATATACTAAACACATTTTTTTTTATAAAACCAATATTAAACAGTTTTATTTAGCTTCACCTGCTTATTTGTTTGTTTATTTACTTGGGTCAAATTTAGTAGTTGAAATTTGATCCCTTTCCTGTTGATCGATTGATCTCATATTTGGTACATATGGGTAATGGGTATTGGCTCTAGCAGTCACACTTTTTGTTTGACTGTTACCAAAGTCAAATTTAGACAATTTATGTAATACTAAATATCAGGTTCACTAATGGCTGAAATAAGACTAGAGGGGAGGGGGATCAAGAATTCATACTATCTCAGTTACAACGAGATGTATTGAAAAATTGAGTGCAACCAATCTTGTTGCAAATTTAATTTCCTATAAATGTTGTCTGTATCTCCAATATTAATAGAAATAATTCATTTTTTAGTATTTAGTCTTCATTAAACCCCACTATTACTTATCTCATCTTAAAAGTAAGCTGATATATTGTGAAATGTTTTATTCCAAGTTTAAATATCAAATATTTACAGTTAGATTGCAACGAACTGTCAAGAAATAAACCTTGTATTAATGAGGCACTAAATAAACTAAATAGAATGAGAAATTAAAACTAAAATCTTGAAAATAAAATAAGTTAAAAAAAATTGTTTAAGTTAAAAATTTTATTGAAAAAAAAAATAAGTAAAAATTACGAAGAAAATGTACTAAAAGCTAAAAATTAATCCTAGGTCCTGGGTACCAGTCATCACACCACTCTCCTCATCAATCTAGGGCATTGATCAGACAAATACATAAAATTGTGGAGCTTCACGTAACCTGAATAAATATGTAAATATTCATAATCATATGACTGGTTGTCTGTTGATAGAAAGTTCACGCACTCCACAATTTTGTTTATTTTTCTGATCAATACCATAGATTGATGAGGAGAGTGTTTTGATGACTGGTACCTAGGGCCTAGGGTTAATTTTTAGCTTTTAGTACATTTTCTTCGTAATTTTTATTTGTATTTTTTTTTTTCAATAAAACCGTTTAACTAAACAATTTTTTTACTTATTTTATTTTCAAATTTTTAGTTTTAATTTCTCAGGTGTGAATGGTACCTAGGGCCTAGGGTTATTTACTTTTAGTACATTTTCTTTGGAATTTTTATCTGTTTTTTTCAATAACAGTTTAACTTAAAAAAATTGTTTACCCAAAATATTAACAAATACGCTTTGACTGCAAATTAAACCCCTGCTCCCAGGAGTGAAATAAAAGGTTTATAAAACCTATGTTAGTCTTGGGTTAGTTGACTAATAAATATTTAAGATCGTTGAAATCCTTCGTCATTTTTTAGATGATTTAGAGTAGCAAGTGAGTGGACAGACAGAAATTTCAATTTTGATACCATTTCTATCACTGATCAAAAAAATGTTGAAATCACTGCCTGTATTGAGGTTGGGGCCTTGGTTTTTCTATATAACATATGGTAATACCTTATGATGGAATTACCAGTGCTATAGACTGTAGCATGGCTTCCTCTAACAGGGAAAAAGCTCAACTGGCTTCACTAACTTTCAAATCACATAGGGCCCTCAAGAAGTATTTGTGGAAATGACAGCAGTTCATGAGGCGGTATTCTTATTAGATCTTGTCCTGACTTCTTATATAGTTAATCTTTAGCTGTTCTTTCATGGTTAGGGCCTTTCCTTTGTTGAATCTATGTAATATAACACAATGAGTGGGCATCCTCCAGTGAGTGTCACAACATGGACGATTTGATATGTGTGTTTATAATACAATTGATGACTTCAGGTATTGACTGTGTCCATGTTTTCACCGATTTTTACTTCCTTATGGCTTTCTCTGAGATTGAAAACTTATTTCCTATTAGGTATATCTATATGCCTTGTCCGGTGCTATAGGCCCCTTCCAATTTACACTCTTCTTTCTGGGGGAAATGATGGATGGGCATCCAAAGTTTGCTCAATCTATAGCCATCTTATATGTTGGTGATGTTTGGACATTTCACTATCTCTATTGCTTCTTGCACAATTCTTCCCTGATATCAATCAACTTAAGGCAGGTTGATTAAAACCTGGGTCAGAGTGTGTAAATGTTTTGGGTGGAAGACTTAGCTACATTTTGCTATTACGTCAAATTTGATGAAGTCAAGGGGCTCGCAAAAGCTCATCGATACCAGGAAAGAATCATACAAGAAGCAATAGGTATAGTTAAATGTCCAAACAAGATCAATAGAGAATATGGCTGGGAATGGAGCAAACTTTGGAAGTCCATTGTCCCACCCAGAATGAAGAATAAGAGATTCTGGTTCCACTTGATGGCTGGAAAAGAGGCTGATCCTAAGGAAAAAGGTGGAAATTCATCTGACATCCTTTTGACCAATCTCAAAAAAATATGAACGAAATTGAAGGATATTGGCAATAAGAGTGCTTTTGAGTAAACGAATTTGTGAAGGGTATTTACCCTATTTACCCAAGGGAAAGATTTTTTCATACAGGTTGATAGCCATGCCAGTAGCTTATATGGTAGAGTAATAGACTTGATATTCAGGATACCTAGGTTCAACTCAAAACAGTTACAAACTATTTTCTCTAAAATAAAAAAAATATATATTTAAATTATTTACTAAATGTATATTCTGTCCTTAAATCAATAAAAAACTGTAATATACTTGTCATTATTAAACGTTCTAAGGGTAGTAACATTGGGCATTAATTCATATTTGAAATATTATGCAGACAACACTTTTACATTAAGGAATGATACTTTTTAAATATATTTAGAATTATTAAAATTTAGGGTCATGCAAAGCTGATAGAGGCTCATTTAGGTCATCATATAATAAATGATTAACACTATTTTTAACCTGATTTATTCATGTGACAATAGGTTCCACTGATAATAAGCAGAATCGGTGGTTACATCTGTAAGCCAGTTAATAATAAGTTCCACCTCCACTGTCTTGAATCCTATGTGCTATTTTTTAGTGTTGAATGAAGAAAGGCATCAGTATATGATTCCTTATTAAAATATCTGTTAAAGACAATAAAACTTGTGGATTTCTTAATGTTATGAATGTGGCAGTGGGGAGTGTAACTTTCTCACACGACAGAATGTTTTTTAGCTATGTTTACATATTTTGAACAGAAATATTATTCATTTATTTACTCACTTACATACATACATACATAACCCTGACAATATCCCCTTGTGATTATAAAATAGATTTGTAGTTTAATTTTTTTTTCATTCCCTTCATTGCTGAATTGAGAAAATTGATTTCAAATACGTACAATCAAAATTGGATAAAAGCAAATTCAAATTTGAGAAGGCCTTCGGTGGAAATGTTGAAAATTGTGACCAGAATAGGAACTTGGTCAAAATGAACTATTAATCATGATGGATTACTTAATACTATTTTATTATTTGTTAATAAAACATAAATCCACCCACATTCTAAAATTAACCATTTTATTTCCTTGTATTATTAAAATATTTGTTGCTGTTTGAGGAAGTGAAGTGTTAAACACAAGATACAAAAATGTTCAGTATGTTAACTAGTAAAATATTGACAAAAGATGCCTGCAAGATTAAAACAAATAAACCAGAATTCCGCGTAAAAATATTTTGATTTTTGGAATTAGTAGCCTTTCCTGAAAATATTTGTTCTTGGCTATTACCATCCAAATTTGTTCAATAAACATTTTAATAATGCTTTTTAGCAAATTTTCAAAATGAAATCAGCTATTATGGTTGTACTCATGTGATTATCAAAACATTTCCTCAAATGTCCATGGATCCTAACTAGTAAATAATATATATATATATATATATATATATATATATATATATATATATATATATATATATATATATATATATATATATATACTATACTATACTTGTAAACATACTTGCTTGTATATATACACTTATATATATACATACACTTGCATATTACATCTCTAGCAGTCACAATTTTTGTTTGATCATTGCCAAACTCCATATATAAGCATATCATGCAAAAAAACTAAAGTTCATTTATTCGCATGTCATAATGCAATGCTAGCACATCAAGCCTACACAAATTAAAATTGCTTGTGGTACAAGATTTCTACTTTTAAACTTTATAATGATAATGATTTTATAAAAGCTAAATATGAACAATTAGTTGGTCAAACTACCAGGGCTACATTTCTGACAGAATCAAAAAGATCGGCAACAATGATTCCTAAATGATGAAAAATTGAAATACTAAGACAAAAATATGTCCTAGTAATCTAAAGATTAATAACAATTATTCTCATTCCTTTTTTAATGTTTTAGGACTTCTGAATCATCTAAAATTTCTTTTTTCCATAAGTAGCAGTTGTACAATTTTAATGAAAAAAATTGTAATGGTTAAATTAAATTATTATTTAACTGGTTGAACAAATGAGTTTTTTAATTTCAGTTGAAAAAGAAAACTAATTATGATCAGGAAATTGTAATTCAATGCAAATTACTCAGCATATTTAAATTAATTTATTAATAAGGAAACCAATCCAAAGGGGAAAATAAACAATATTGGAAGGTTACACTTCAATCCAGGATTAATATCAGTTGAAAACATAATTATATCATTCAAAACAGCAAACACCACCTTTAAAAGATATTGATTTAAATAAATCAATATCTTTTCATTTTTCTTGTCAATAAAGAGTAAAGATATTCAAAGGAAATGTATGAAAAGATTCATTCTGTGGGCCACACAATTATTTTTATACACTCCTACACAGAAATTAATAATTCATTCTATTATTAGGCTTCTGTATGAATAGAATTATAGCCTGAAATCAGGCATTGGAACAATTGTGTCAAGAAAAAGACAAAATAAGATAAGAGATTTTGAAAAATATGAGTTTAAACAGGAAAATACCACTAGCCAATGAATATTTTATTATATTCTGTCAATAAGTATGAAATCAAAACTTTGGAGGATGAAAACAATATCAATTTAATATTAAAAGCATTTTAAAAATTAAACTAGACCCACCCTTAATAGTTAAAGGAAGTGTTGAAAGGTCAAATTAATTGAACAGAGTAAACACAGTAGAAAAATAACAGTTTATTTGAGCGCTACAGATATAAACATAATTAAAATAATATTATACATGCTAGATTATCTTCACAAAGAGAAACATTGACATCAGTCTATTAACACATTTAGGAATAGAAATAAAACAATAATTTAACAAATTATTAAACTTACACGGAACATGAGTGATTAACACTGAACTTGGATAACTCCTAATACTAATTACTTACAGAATAAGTATGTTAAACAATTAATTATTCGAAAGATACTTGATATATAAAAGCATAAAAGAAATTTACAAATTCATTCAATTAGGCAATACATCCATTAATATATCCTTAGCACTTGATGATAAATGTTCTGGAAAGATAATGTCGAAGGATACAATCAGGTCTCCTTTACGGTTTGGTTCTTTGGGGTATGGAAGTCCTTGGCCTTGTATTCTTCTAACAGTTGTTGGTTTGACAATTTCTCGAGTAAGATTTAGAGGAATGCGCGAGCCCGACAAAGTAGGAATTTCAATCTGAGTTCCACACAGTGCTTGCTTCAAACTAATTTTTGCAGTGTATCTAATGTCACTACCTTCTCTCTTAAAAGTTGGATGAGGCTTATCTCTAATAATAAATACTATGTCTGCAGGAATCTTACCCCTTCCCTGATCACCTTCCTGAGGAAATGTAATTTTTGTTCCAGCTTTCCAACCAGGCTTCACATTAATTGTAAGGAGTTTATCTTGCTTCTTAGTTGTACCATCGGGTTGAAGTACTTTTCTGGAAATCTTCATTTTTTTGGTTGTTCCTTTCAGTATATCCTCTAGAGTTACATACAAATCATGCTCGATGGCATCATCCTGAGGTTTGCCTTTTCGTTCACCCATATTATGCTGGCCTGGGAAATTGAAAGATTGTGACCTGAAAGGACCTCCACCATAGCTGACATTCTGCTGGAAAGGATCATCACTGTCCATGGTTTGGAAAAATCTTCCTCCACCACCGCCACCGCCGAATGGAAAGCCACCACCACTCATGAAGCTGAAAGCATCACTTGGATCACTGGAACCGAAAACTTGGGCAAATGTAGCAAAGGGATCACCATGAAACTCATAAGTAAATGTTCCCGAGGGTGGTGGACCGCCTCCGCTTGGTGCACTTCCACCTCCGCCAAATCCTCCCTTCAAACCTTCTTCACCAAACTTGTCGTAAATATCTCTCTTTTTCTTGTCACTCAACACTTCATAGGCCTCTGCAACTTCTTTGAACTTTTCTTCAGCTCCAGCCGCTTTGTTTTTATCTGGATGATATTTTAAAGCCAGCTTTCTATAAGCCTTTTTTATTTCATCCGCAGAAGCTCCTTTAGAAACTCCCAAAATACTGTAGAAGTCCCTTCCTCGTCCCATAACGATATTGAAGTTTCACACAGTACAAATAACACTGAACTGAATAACAAATTCACGAAAACTGACAGTTCACTCTCTAAGCTTTTATACAATTAAGAATATTCTAGAATGTCCTAGAATGGAGGTTTTACAAAGAGGTATGAAATGTACCTCAAAATGATAAATGTAAGTACTGCGCTCTTACGTCATAACATTAAATTTTGTCACTAGTAACTTAATAACATTGATGTAATATAATTATGATAATATTTCATATTTTAGTGGATTTACCTCGATGGAAATCAGATATTGATGTTATACGCAATTTTCTTCAACGATAACTTTAAATTTCTATTGGCATTACCCGTGAATGAAGAATTTCAAATTTACACACAGGATCGATATACATATGTCTCATAAAGCTTTATGGTTTTAATATTTGTTTAATACAATCCAAATTCGATTTTTGGACTTATTGTATAATAACAGAGGTCAGGCTCGTTAATGACAGAAATCTGACAAGAAGTTGGGGTGAAACTAGAAATATGTATGTTAATTGAGACTTTTATATAACCAATTTTGTTGAAATTACAAATGTCACTTGTACACGTTGCACTCAAAATTAATTAGTTTGTACTATTCAGTTTACAGCCATAAGGAAACCCTCCCTCCCTCATTACACAACAATTTGTTGTGGTGACCACATGACCTCCGTGTATTCCTATTAAAATAAATAAACAAAAAGTTAGCCGTATTTCGTTTGAAATTGATATACGATATCTCCGTTTCACGGTAACATAAACAAATCATAGAACGTAATTTATAAATCGTTTCATAATGAACAAAAAAGGACATATACAGTTCTTTTGTACATATCTCTCAAATCTAAAGAGAAATATGGGTTTTTTTCGCCCTCCTCAGAGTTCCTCCTCTTAGTTCATTTGTATTGAAATAGGTAACTTGTCAAAACGAAGAAAATTCAGATGAAATTTTTGTGGTTGCAATACTTTAGTAGGTAGAAGGAAGTAATACGAATAAGACAATATATCGAAGCTAATTCTTTTCAGTCGACCTATATACTTATATGTGATTATACTATTCCATTGTGACATCATTAATACAGGATAATTCCCGCCTGGACAACAGGAATTTATTTAGTGACGAAATTCATTAAATAAAATACTTAGTCCCACCCTGGGTAGAAAAGTAAACCCTGGCGTAAACTAAGCAGATTTTCCATGTGAAGTTTTACAATGAGAAATCTGCATACTGGTAACACAATACCACCGTGATTAAATACAAACGGTAATGACAAATCTTTCAGTTAATTAAAATAAATTCCCAACTGAAGCGGCTTCTGAATTGTTGAATAATTTATAATTTATATTTTAATAACTCAAATTTTAGTAGTCCAAGAACTAAAGAAGGGGGCAGAACGTATTTGCATAAATCTCACAAAGTAAACAAGGTAAGGTAAGGTTAGAAGAAGCTTCCACCTGAGCCGAGTACTGGCGGAAATAAAAATAGATAGAGAATAAATGTATATAACAATATTTATAGTAAATTTAATTTGCAATAAGATTGATTCTGTACAATTATTCGATCCGACGTATGGTAACGGAGATATTTCGAATGTTCGAAAATCCTCCCCTCTAAACCCCCACTGGTCCGATTTCAGCCGTTAATGAACTTGATCTTTCTTTTTACATAAAACGACTAAATATCGAGTTTGGTACCGATCAAACAAAAATTGCGACCGCTAGAGTGGTAAAAGACAAATATATAGATAGATCTACATATATACATATATATATATATATATATATATATATATATATACACACAGTTTTGAACGGACTTCATTTTCGTCATCTACTGGGTCGATGGACATTTGAAGAAAAATTTCGAAACTTCCGTCATGAGTACAACCTCAATAGCTGATTTCCCTTAAGGGAAATCTGCTAAAAGGGTGGTAACCTGTAGACAGCCCGTCCCAATTAGGCTTAGTTGCAAAAAGTGGACGTTAATATAAATAAATAATAACAGGATAAAATATTTTTTTTTTAATATATATAATAATAAGAGGAAAACAGTTTAGTGTGTACTTTCATACACGCGTGTGTCTCTTAACGGTCTAGTGACATTGTTTTGCACATTGCCAAACTCGACATCTAAACGTTTCTTCTAAAGTTAAAGGTAAAGTTCAATATTGCTCGAAATGGGACCTGGAAAAGTCGGGTTTAGAGGATGACAAAACGTACAATCACATCTTTTTAATGTTAAAGCCTACTATCCTACTGCGAGTTTACGAACACATTTTGGCAAAAATGGAAGAATAGAAGCGATTTTTTGATGTTGGTTGCTATATCAAGCAATTATTATTATATTTGCAGGATTAATACACGAAATGGAGTAGCAAGTAATTTATGGATTATCTTCGTTGGCATAGTTTACTTAGTATTTATTCATATCTTGTTGCATTGCTCAACTATTTCGAGTGTTTATAAATCTTATAATCTTTGGCGAAAGTGGACAAAGTTGATATATTGCGATTATATAATATTGAGAAAAATCTCGAAGTTTGGCAAGGCCAGGATTTTGAAGTTATATAAAACTGGTATTCCTCTAATGAAACTCATGAGATTTGTCACTATACCCTATATATATATATATATATATATATATATATATATATATATATATATATATATATATACACACACACACATACACACAAAACAAACCTTATGGTATTTAAAAGCCCTTCTGCCTGGGGGAAGGACCTGTGTAAACTAACCAGGTTTAAAAAAGTCCGTCACGCAGGGGCTGCGTAAACTAAGCAGATTTCCCTCGTGAAGTTCAGTAATAGATAAATATACATACTGGTAACACAACAACACCGTGAATAAATACAAACGGAAATAAGAAATGTTTCATCCAATTTCAATAACCTGCCGACAGGAAGCGTTAGGTTAGAAATGTAATCAAACTGGTCGGCCCGCCTCACCGGAAAGAAAAACAATTACTGAAATATATCAGAATATAACACATTAATTTTATTAAGAACTATTCACTATATCTAGTACTGTAATTAATAATGAGTCAGAATAATTGTTATCTCAATCAATAAACTTTTAGTAGTCCAAAACTTTAAGATGAGGGGGGGGGGGGATCAACAGGAAATATTTGCTTGTATCTCGTATAATAAAGGTCTCTTGAATAAAATGTTTGGTATTTAAACTTCCAATAATGTGATTTATTATGCAGCAGAGTATTGTTTACGTAACATGAGTAGAAGTGGCGGTTTGCTGAAAACTGAAAAATGCAAATATCTCGGTTAATATTCAAGATAGAGAATAAACTTATATAACAATATTTATATTAAATTTAATTTGCAATAAGATTGGTTATATACAATTTTTCGATCCGATGCATAATAATGGAGATATTTCGAATTTTTGAAAATCCTCCCCTCTAAACCCCTCCTCCCACTGGTCCGATTTCAGCCGTTAACGAACTTGATCTTTCTTTTTACATAAAACGACTAAATATCGAGTTTGGTAACGATCAAACAAAAATTGCGACCGCTAGAGCGGTAACAGACAAATATGTATATATATATATATATATATATATATATATATATATATATATATATATAGATAGATATATATATACAGTTTTGAACGGACCTCATTTTCGTCATCTACTAGGTAGGATCGATGGACATTTGAAGAAAAATTTCGAAAATTCCGTCATGAGTACAACCTCAATAGCTGATTTCCCTTAAGGGAAATCTGCTAAAACCTGCTGGGATGACATACTTATGTCTTACCACCAATTTTCTATTTCTTTTGGAATAAAAATAAACAGGAGTTGAAATATAAGCTTGACACGAGGTATTCAGGGAGTCTGCTATTCTAACAGGGAATTTGATGTGTAGTTGGGTTTTACTTAATGCCGAAAACAGCTCTATTAATATTCGTGTAAGAGAAAACCTGTACAAAGCAACAAGTTTAGTACATTGCTTTGTTTATTAATTTTGATATATCAATTTTTTCGTAATTCACATCCTGAGTGCAACCTCAATACTGACTCTTAACACTCCAATACACGCGCCCCCTGAAAGTACATGAACACACGCGCTGTATCTGGGAGATACAAAATACATTCTAAAGGTTTAATAAATTTTTAAAAAAGATTTGTTGGGTAAATAATGTGTAAACAGCTCATATTAACAATTTATTTTAATTTAAAAATTTTAGAAGAATAACATTTATTTAAAATGATATAAAAAATTAAATCAATACAACTTTTTGAAATTAACTCTCCTTACAAATTCGATTTTTAGTTTCTCATTCATTTTGGAATACAAAACTTAGTATATAATGGTCACAAACTAATACTAACTAGTAACAAAGTCAGAAGTTTTAGTTTTGTTTGTTGGTAAGGCACAATTTTTCAATAAAAATAAAATCTAAGACAAACAAAATAAGATGACTAGAAGAAACTATTCGCGGCTAGTAAAACAAGTCAAAAATTAAAATTAATGAGAATACATGAAAGGTAAAAAAAATTAAATGAGTTAAGTAAAACAAAACAAAGAAAATAGGAACAAATGTAAATAATATATAAATATAAGTATATATATATATATATATATATATATATATATATATATATATATATAATAAAAATCTCAATTTGATTTACTCAGAGTCTTCATCATGTTCATTATTACCATTAGAATCAACGTAGCAGCCCTCTGGGAATACAATACCGCAATGTTGGAGACAATGGTATTGGCCGCATCCTTTACAAGTATATTTTGTGAGCCTTGTAACTTTATTCTCCCAACAAGGATGGCAACGCTTTCTCTTTGTCTCATCAGTAACAGCTAATTTGGTGCTTGAAATTTGATGATTAGGAAGAATTTCACAGATGCGGAGTCTTATTGTTTGCGGCAAGTGAGTGAGAGATGATCGCCTGATCAACTGATCTCTTATCAGCTCACTCCCCAGTTCTTGAAGGAAAATCCGACGTGGTGGCAGTTCATTCTTATTAGATTATGCTTCCCCCTCTTCTTATTGGGATAAGGAGTCTTTCTCCAAGACATGGAATCTGTTATTTTCCTCCCTTTTTTCCTCTGACATATAAAAAAATCTTCACCTTCATCGCTGTCTGAGGTTGCCTCAACATCACTTTGCTCTGTGTCAGAACTCTCTTCCCGTACTTCTATCTCTTCTTCTGCCTCGGTATCGCAATCTTCTTCTGGAACATCTGGCATCGGGTTTGGTGGCCCTACTGATGGACCTGAAGGAGAATCTAAAGAGGGTTCTTCATCATCACAGCCATCAAATAAAAGTTGGTGAACCTTTTTGACGGCTAGTGGATTACTAAGATTGAACATTTTCGTAGGCGCCAAAATAAACCTAAAGCCAGAAAATGATAATTACAAAATATGCCAACATTGCTAAAATAATCATGAGAACTAGTTTACACGCGTTGTATCTCCGAGATACATGAACGCTAATAAGCTACCAAAACGCTTTTCAAAACAAATATAATTTATAAATGAAAGATATTACATATTATATTAAATTAAAATGAATAAGGAATACCAAATTAAACATTTAGAAATACTTACAAAATTACACGCGCTTTATCTGTGAGATACCAGGAGCAAGAATCGGATGATGACCTTCTTTATTCAACGTCTTGTGCTCTACTGAAGGGTGCAACAAGTGGAGGGGAGTGGTCTGGAGGAATAGAAGTAGTAGGAGTGTTTTCCGCGTAAGCGTTACCGTCCTGTCGCGTAAAACTCTGCCCGTGTATCTGTCAGATATGGCGCGTGTGTTGGAGTGTTAAGAGAAATCTGTTAACACAGTCGACATAACACATCCTGGTGTCTGTTTCTTTCTTGCTAAGAACAGAGTGTACCAAATAAGGTATTTAAGCTGACCAGGAGATGTGTTAAGGATATGATAGTTTTAAGCGATAAACCTGTTTACTATAATGGGAGTTTTTCTTATTGCATAAATTGCAAAAAACTCGATTAATATTTGAGTTATAAAAAAATGTATAGAATAAAAATTGCAGGGCATTACTATAACAAGGATAAGGTGGGTCTTATATTTTTTAAATAGGAGTTAGTCCATTGGTGGTAGCTAGGCTGTCTTCTAAAATCCATGATTCTCCCGAATATTTATGTACACACATATATATGCATGTGCTACTAGTTGTAAACACCTCATTAGCCTGACTCAACTCCAGGTCTATTACACTTAAATAATTTAAGGTACTCCTAATATGGTTATGTCTCTAACACTATACGAAAATTATGAGAAAAGCTATATATTTTACCTTGATGGGGAGTATGATGTGTAATGTTAGAAAGTTAAATTCTTTGTTTCCCATAAAATATTTCATTTTCTCTTGAACTCGTTACTTTCATTTGGAAATGAATCAATGGGGAAAACTGCCTGTCTCCATTACTATTTATACTATATTAGATTGAAGATAGCCTCTCAAAGAAGAGCAAGGATTATTTACTTAGTTCTATACAGATACTTAAATGTGTCCTCATTGCAGACTCTAACAAGCAATACCAAAGTGAAATGTGGGGCTTACAATGAAGGGTGTGGAAGTAAGATCTTACAGATAAGTAGGAGTCAGGGAAAAGTCCACATTTCATAAAGGGGTAAACATTTGAAGATTTTCAGCATTGGATCACATAGTTCAAGGAAAATAGACAAACTCACTGATTTGATACGGAAGACAAATGCTGGTTTAGGGAAGAGGGATATGGCTAGATACTACATTGTTTATTTCCAAAACAGTCTGTTTTAGTTTCTACTCCTTTTTTTTGTTTTTCTATTTACTGAAGTGCATTCTTAGTCACACTTTGGGTTTCCTATTAAAGCATCACATTTCATAGTCTTGATAGGATATTTGGGTTGTTCCATTCTACTGATGCCCCAATCATTTTAACTGCCCCTCATCGATATTCTAAGGGTACTTTGTCCTCACCTCTGATTTGTTAATACCTTTTAGTGATCATTCTTTGAAGTCTATACTAATGGACTTAAAATTTGGACCATTTATTTCTTCTTTACAAAGAGTCTTTAAAGGGGAATATTTGAGAAGAATGGCCAATGATGATGTGGAATTTCAGTGCCAATTCTACATCACCACTGGTACAAGTAACAGTAAAAGCTGCTTCCCATAGATAAGGAATATGTCATTTTTCTTTCTTATAAACTTTCTAGGAGATTACGAGGCTGATCTTAACAGGAATCCACCAGAATGGATGAATACTGTGTAGATTTCAATTCCATTTAAATTCAAATCCTTTATTTTAGTATAAAACTCACCTGCTTCATATCTTTCGTTTTTTTTTTTTTTGTTTTTTTATTTAAATAGTTTTTTTCTATCAAAGGTTTAGGAAAAAAATAAATTAAGCCTTCACAACAGGTTCTTTATTCTAAAAATTTATGTGATACAAAAGAATTTAATACTTACATATTTGCAACCAAATAGTGTCTCTTTTTTCCATATTTTCATTTTTTTTTTCTAAACAAATATGTTTAGATAGCAGTACAATTTAGCAGTGAATAAAAAATAATACAATAAATGGTTGAGCTGTTCTTAAATTATTTGCTACATCAACATCTAAAAGGCTATAGAGAAAGTAATCTTTGGAGACCTCTCGCATTACAATTATAGTAGTCAGAATTTAAATTATGTTTATACCAAGAAGAAAGTGAACTTTATAGAGAGTATATTGACCGAAAATACTTTGGTCAGTGTAAAGCCATATGAAACATTGCAAAGAAATAATGGAGAGGCAGAGACTTAAGCAAAGAAAGGCTGACCCCAGCTATGAACTTACTACTATCACAGCTATTCAGTCAGTAATTTTACATAATCGACTTGTAAAAATATGTGTGGCAATTCACACACAGAAGCGCATACACAGTAAAAACAGTCAGCAGTAAAGCCAGCCATTTGTTGATAGTAACATGTTCAAAAATTGACTGATTATCATTGTATAAAAGATGAAAGATACGTAAAGTCAGAAAGTAATATCATTAAAAAAATAATTCTTTTAGTTAAGAGTAAAAACTTCTTTGTTAATGAATTACATTAGGCGTCTCCAAATATTTCTATCTCTGGTGTTCATACAAGGAAGAAATACTGATCAAAATAAATTATTCAAAAGCAATCTAACATTTACAATAAATAACATTTACTAGTTAACATCACAGCAGCTGTGTTTAGAGCTAAAATTACTCCAAAGACAAATACAGCAGGAAAACACAAAAAAATACATTAAATTAAAAGTTCGTAAATAAAATAGGAAAAAAATTAACAAAGATGTTTCCTTTAATTAAATGCCAATATCAGGTTCATCAAAAAATAGTGGAATCATTTGAAGAGTGTCAAATTATGTTTAACATCAATAAGATATTAGATTAGTTTGTATATTTTTTAAAATGCCATTTAGTTATATTCAAAGACATCTTTCATAATTTAGTTCTTACCTGGAATTGATTCATTATTATGTATAAAATTAGACAGAAAAGAAAATGGTTATACCTACTTATAAGGAGGTAATGAAACTGAACTCAAGGTAATAAAATACAAAATAAAGAGGTTTATAGTTTAACTCAAATTTTAAAAGAACCCACAAATTACAAAATCTCCAAAAATATTTTTTTGTGTGAGAAATATCTAGTATCAACAATAATTATTATTTTAATTTTAACAACTCCACAAATATACTCATCAAAGATCTTATTGCCTGACATGACAAAGCTCCTAAAAAAAGTTGGGAAAAGAAAGGAAGAGTTCTTTAAAAACTAAATAAATTGAACAAATTTAATTTACAGTATATTTAATATAATGTGATAAATGTGTTACATAATTCTACTATTGCTGTAAACATTGAAAAAGGTTGATATTTTTTTTTTGTTTAATTTCTTTTTGTTTCAAAGTATGCAATGGGCAAGCACCACTGTGAGCGAGTATACCTTAGTAAACTATGTTGTTGCCTTAAGATTCCTAAAACTTTCAGTAATCATTTACTGTTTCTTCACAATTGTAATCTCTCCACTGACTCATGGTATGTCGTTCACAATGACAAAATATAAAACACACATGTTATCAGCTGTATCTGTTTCTTTTAACTTTATAATTTTTTTTTTAATGATAATGAAAAGAAAGCACTAAGAAGTCATTGCTTAGCAATAGCAGCCACCCTCCGAGTCTTGCTGGTCTTGTTGCGGAGAATGCTGGGTCTGTAAATCGACAGCTAAAACGAATTGAGTTAAGGTTGCACAAAAATAAAACTGCATGGGGACTTTAATGAGTGCAATAATAAGAAGCTCTACTTCAAGCATTGACAACAAATACTAATTTGTTTGTTTGCATGCATGTGACATAATTTTCCTTATATTGGAGTTTATTGAAAATTTCACATATTTATTAAAACCAAAAAGAAATGTAGGGAGCTTTTAGATTAGACCAATGAAATACAGAGCCAAAGTTTTGATGTAAGGTTGATATTCAAGTCTGAAAAATGAAACCAAGTTGCCCTTCATTGCTTTACAATGTAATCTTTCTGAGGTTTGACGATGATGTTTCAAGATTCCAAAAACTTTGTTATCTACTTTAAAAATTAAAGCAGAGAATGGCCACCTGATTCATATTTTTACAACTATCATTTATAAATCTAAACTCAGGCAGAGAAATTGGACTGGTGGGAAGAAGGGGTTTAGAGGGAAGGATTTCAAAAATTCAAAATAACTTTGTTATTAAATATTGGATAAAAAAATTGTATAGAACCAATCTTATTAAAATTTAATTGACAATAATTGTTGTTATATACATATTTTTTCAATCATGAATATTAACAGAGATATTTGGATTTTTTAGTTTTCAGCCTTCAGTAAACCCAAACTCCTACTCATGTCATTTTAACAATAGGCTGTTATATCGAGAACTACTTTATTCTAAGCTCAAATACCAAATATTGCTTTCAAGAAACCTTTATTATGCGAAATACATGCAAATTCATAGCTTGATGACATCATCAATTAAGATTTTATATTCTTGTTTTGAAAATGTTTACTTGATCTCTACCATACTTAATGTTTAGCCATATCAGCCAAAGATCATAATTTTTATTGTCTGAAGTCTGACCTGGAATAGTGGGGAATTTCGAAAATTCAAAATATTTTTGTTATTATAAGTCGGATCACAAAATGTTATAGAACTATATTGTTAAACTATTCATCATCTACAATTGTTTTTCTATGCATTTTTTCATAACTTAAGTATTCAGCGATTTAGTCATACGTTCTTGTTTCCAGCCTTCTGTCACCTCCCCCCCCCCTACTCATTGGTTTTATTTAGAAATATATAATGAGAAATCTGTTTAGTATATGCAGCCCCTGCATGACAAACTATTTTAATTTAAAAAGTTTTCAATAAAAGCTTATAAAGGGGGAGGTGTTTTAGAAATGAAGACTATGAGCTCAAGCATAAAAAAGTTTTAATTTTATTAATGTACATCATCTTATTATAAAGAATGATGAGATTACAAAAGCCTGTGTCAAAAAGAAAACTGCGCTTAAAAAACCACTAAACAGAGGCTTGGAATTAAAAAGAAAAATTAACATGAAAAAGCTTGGTTCTGTATATAGAAAACATTACCTGAAGAAATGATAATTCTCAAAATTGATACAATAAAGTATATTTGATGGCACTCTTTCAGGTTTTCATTTAAAAAGTGTAACACTTTTGATGACTAAGAAAAACAAGCATTAGATTTTATAACTCAAGATCATGATATGAGAGTGTTTCTACCCTATTGATATATAACACTTCTTTTGCCTGTAATGCAAGGATGTTTTCAAAAACAATTAACTTAAAAATCCACAGAATGAATCTGAGATCTGGAAACAGGTTGCAATTTGGCCCTCTAATAATAATAAGTTCGTTAATGGCTGAAATCGGACCAGTGGGAGGGGGGGTTTAGAGGGGAGGATTTTCGAAAATTCGAAATATCTCCGTTACTATACGTCGGATCGAAAACTTATATAGAATCAATCTTATTGCAAATTTAATTTACTATACATAGTGTTATATACATTTATTCCGTATCTTCAATATTAACCGAGCTATTTGCATTTTTCTATTTTCAGCTTCTGAGATGAGATCGGCTAACTTCGGGTCTAGTCGTGAGTTTCCGTCAAGAGCTAGTTCGGGCCATTCCCATAACTGTTCGGCTCTCTATTCTGAAATTTCTCTATTGTAAAACTTCACGTGGGAAATCTGCTTAGTTTACGCAGCCCCTGCGTGACAGACTTTTTCATTTAATTCTTTATCAACCTACTGGTCTCATATTGTTCTGATGCCTCATCGGACCATTTTCATATACATTTACACCTAGTTATGAACCTACCGCTTTCCAATAATTCAGAATAGCTAGGAATATGATTATTCTCAGCTGGCTAGTACCCACCATTATTTCTTTTATCATTCTCAACATGGCTATGCTACCAGGGGGCATTAAAACAATTATATAGTAGGGACTAGAATTCATGAATGTAAAAATGCTCTTGCTGAGGCACAAGATTGAAGTTAAACCAGATGAGCAATACAAAGTTATAGTGAAAGATGTTTCTGTTGAAAAAATTCATAAAGCACATGTAGCTTACCGGCCCAATCCCCTCCTCAGTCTGTTACAAGTTACCAAATGGTTGTGAGACCTTAAAGAGGTAATTTTGTGCTTTGCCAAAGCAGCCTAGATAATTTCATCAGACCCAGAAAAAGCCAAATGTCCCTCTTCAAATTTTGCTTATAGCATAGGAATGCCCATTTCCAATATTCCCAATTTAAATTTTTAAAATTTCTACAATCGTTGATCAATCCAAAAAACTTTATTATTATCAAGCATTTCATAATCTGTAATCCATAACTTCTATTTCATTCTGAAAAAGCAATGAAGACCAGGTTACAGTCGAAACTTTTGAATAAAATCTGTAAAAAGTAATAACTATTTTTTGAAAATTAAATATTATCCTACAGATTTAGTTTCTAATAGAATCCAGATATATAATAGAACTTCTTAAAACTAAGATTTAGTCAGATTCACAGTATGAACTCAACATTACCTCAGTAGGGTGGTTACCTTTAGCAGAGTGACAGGGAAATGAAAAAAAATTGTTTTACAGAAAATCATAAAATGTTTCAGAAATGGTAAGTGGACAGCTAAGTTTGTCTGTTTATTTGCTTTCTTTTTTGGAGTGTTCTGCTTCCATTGTGTTGAAATTCTTTTTTTTTTTTAACTACAACAGGTAAAAAATTGTACTTTTTCAAATTAAAGTTAATGGACGAGGCAAGAGGTTTATTAGGTACAACTTTTTGATTTACTGTTTCAAAGACAGCTTAATGTAAATTCTTATCTTTCTTTTTGGGTATATATATATTATAACTTACATATTCTCTCAAAATGGTATTTTACTTTTTTATTTTATGAGGAATTGAAATAATTCCTTTTAAGGAATGTATTATTATTATACGGGGCTCAGGTTAGCCATGCGAGTTAAAGCGTTGACCTTTATCTCACATGGTAAACCTAGAGTGGCGAGTTCGATCCTTGCCTGGGCAAAGGAAATTATTTAGTGACGAAATTCATTAAATAACGTCCTAAAATCCCACCCTGGCTAGAAAAGGGTGGTAACCTGTAGATAACCCGTCCCAATTAGCCTAAGTTGCAAAAAGTGGACGTTAATAAATAATAATAATAATAATTATTATTATTATACTGTAGGTCACGTGGAAGGACCCACATTAAACCCCCTTCCCCCTCTGGGACCACATTAACTTTTTACTCTGATACCCCTAGATGCCAAAAATCCTTTATATTTTGAAGAGGAATCACCTATTATGAACTGACTTATATTTATTTTCAAAGACTCCAGAAAAGTTTATTTGTTAATTTCAAGGGAGTTACAAAGGCAAAGCATTAAGAAAGGGAACTGTATCAGAACGAAACAAAATCTGGCGAGCTAAATTCAAACAATAATTTTTCAAATATCTGGTTATTTTTCATCACATGGCCTTTTCCTTGTTGCTAAAGTTAAATGAAATATGGATTTCTTTACAGTAATTTGTATTATTTAATATATGTATATACATGCCAAAATCTCAAATATTTGTAAAAAAAAATGTTTATAGCGTAGCCTTGTAACAAGTAACATACATTACTAACTACTCTGTCACTAAAACTTTCTGGAGCAAAGCCAGATCCACCACCCAGCCTTCCTTCTATCAGAAATTATTAAAAATAGGCCATTTTTTTTAAAAGGACGCTGCTGTCCCACGAACTGCCAGACATATTTTTTTCCATTCATTTAATGATTCACACCAACCTATAGATTCCCTACAAATTGTTAGTAATTGGACTTTAAATATTCAGAATAAAGCATCACAATTGAAAAACAACACAATAAGCAAAGACAAATGCTGTGCTTTATACAATATATGATCTCTAAAATCTCATTATATTCAAAATATGTTCAAGAGAAAAATATTCAGTCATTTTTTATATTCGCTTACTAAACTTGCAAAAAAGGAAGAAAAGAAGTAATACATTTATAACGTTAAGCTAACATTTGTTGAAGCAACATTGCAATCAAAGCACTTCACTGATCACCAGCACAAGGCAAGCTCAAGCCCTTACAGTTTCTAAATCCTTAATTAAGAAAGCAGTGAAGCACAGTGGCAATAAGAAAATGAATAAAACATAAAGCACCAACTAGCATTAATAATGAATGCCATTTGTTATTTAGTAAGTTTAATCTTGAAAGGAAATTTATTAAATGTTTAATGAGAACATTCAATTTTTTTTTATTAAGACTGTATATTGTACCTGGTAGGAATGTTTAAGAGGATATATATCCAGTATTATACTTTCTAGTTTCATTTTTTCAAGTAATGTAAGTGTTTAATGTTGATTTTGAACTATTGCTATTTTGATTAATGGATTTATGTAACAAACAATATACTGATGCCTACATAATAATTAATAGCTTCTTTACAATCTTTCTTTCGAGAGAGGGGCTCAGTTTAGCCATGTGAATTAAAGTGTTGTCTTTAATCTCACAAGGCAAATCTACAGTTGCAAGTTTGACTCCCATTTGGGCAATAGGAATTTATTTAGCGACGAACTCATAAATAAAATCCTTAAGTCCTAACCTTGCTAAAAAAGGGTTGTAAACTGTAGATTACCCGTCCCAATAGCCTTAATAGCAAAATTGGGCATTAATAAATAATAATAACATTAATTTTTAACCTGTAAAATTTCCATTAAGAATTACAGCATTAACTTACAAGGAATATCAGAATTAAAAGTTTTCCCAGTTTTAACAAAACTGTCTGATAAGAATAATTTACATGTAAATCTACTACCTACTACTGTTCTAAAAACTAAGTAATGCAGAGTTACGGAATGCAAAAACAAAAATTACAAACGACTCATCACTAATTCATAGCAATTGTTTTATGACTTACCTTCAAGAAAAACTAATATTACACAATTTACATTAAATAAAATAAAACGTTTTCTTCAAACTGCAAAATAAAAGAGCATGCTCTTATTCAGCACAAAACGAAAATACTATGGAGGGGGAGGGACAACAAAACTAATAGTAGAAATTCATTTAGGAATGCAATAATAAATTATATATATTTCTGATTTTTACAAGAATATGTACACAACAAAATCAAAACAAAAATTAATAAATAGTAATAAAAAAGATAAACAATGATCCAGAAGAATCTCTTAATAATATCTCAAATACTTTATAAATTAACTTAATGAAAAATATAGGAATATAATACTACTTTTAGTACACTTCCATACTTTAATAATTTCTAAGAGCAAGTGAAAACAGCCTATTAATCATTTGATTAATTATATTTTGGCATAATAGGTAGCAACAGACTTATATAATAGTCATAACTAAACATATACATATGGTGCATTGAATGTAAATCAAAATATATGCACTTGTAGGAATATTTTAATACAGCTTCCAACATTTTTGCTTTTGTAGAAAGCTTGCAGAAAATCTGTCCACCATTTTCGTGGCTATTTATTATTTAGGTAGGCAGTGTAGACAAATTTATGGAACTTTTTTCATCCCTTCAGACGATAACCACCATTCTGCTGGGCAGTCTCTTAAAATCTCGAATTTATGTGGGAACTTTGGCCTCCTTTTTTTCGGATAAAACATGATGAAACGCCTTGATGTTACTCCACTAGAATAAGATACCAACTCTTAAGATAAGAGTAACTTAATCTGGTCTCCAGACAGACATCAAGTTCAAGCATGTTCGATCTGAGGAAGGGTATCAAAGCTTCTCTGGAAATTAGTGATTTTAATGATGAAAAACATCTGCTAGAGTAGAATGCTGGCTATCGTCCAAGGGAAAATGCCAACTTCTCACGAATGAAGTATAAAACATTTTACTTTTTCTGTCATTACACTAAAACAACAAACTGAATTCCA
Organism: Riptortus pedestris; assembly: GCA_019009955.1. Taxonomy (NCBI): domain Eukaryota; kingdom Metazoa; phylum Arthropoda; class Insecta; order Hemiptera; family Alydidae; genus Riptortus; species Riptortus pedestris. Next base: position 46,309,000 of record CM032232.1, on the reverse strand, counting down.
AAAATGATTCATTTCTAACTTTGATATAAAAAAAACAGAAAAAAAAATAATAGGCTGAATCAATTTTATATCATACAAAATTTTAACAATAAAAAGTAAAAATTAATAAAAACATATTGTCAATAAGTACATGCTAAATGAATAAAGCAGTACATGCCAGACAAAAACACTGAAAATAAAATATTATTTTTCATCACAGCAATTTGAAAAGATAGCTCAAAGGCACTTAATAATGACTTAAGCAGTTTGTGTTTCATATAATCTCTTAGATGTAACTGATCCCGTATTGAAAAGGCGATTTATGATAGATAAATAGCGAGTGAGAGTGGTCCCTGAACCTCGGTGACAGGAGACATACGTCAATGCTCAGCACATACACCCTCCTTCGTTGCTATTGCTATCGGCAGGGGTGTCTTTCAGCATGATTTCTTGCACTGGGAGAGCAATAAGTTAAGGAGAAGAAAATAAAACAAAAGAAAATAAATAGTAAACAAATAAACCAAAGTAAATAAAAAAAAAAAAAAAAAAAAAAAAAAAAAAAACCAAAACAAACTATGCATTCTAGAGTAAAGTAACCAATTAAAAAAAAAAGTTAATTGCTTTATTACTTCAACTTAAAAGGAAAGACAGGAAGACATTGTAAATACACACACAAAATAAAGTATAAGATTTGATTATATAGAAATTTCAGAAGTGTGTTGCCGATACCATACTACATTTTCATAGGTGGAAGGACTTGCCAAATGTTTAAAATTTATGGTTAAACATAATTGGCCTAAGATTCATAGCATACAAACCAAACATACAGAAAACAGAGGGAGATAATACCTGTTTTTTTTTACCACTTAACTAATCGAATGGCGAAAGGTCAAAAAAAAAAAAAAAAAAAAAAAAAAAAAAAAACATCAACTGATACTAAAATCAATTTTATTTCTCAGCTAGTTTTGCACCCATTTGACGCCTCAGGGAAAAAATAACCTAGCTAAAGAGTATGACTACATCGCTATAAAAGGCCTTCCTCTAGCTGTGTCAAATTTACTTTATTTAGTAATCATTTAAAGTTTTTTGTTTTTGTTGATCTGCCATACGACTGGTTAAGTGTATTTATATAGCTCATTACTACATAATTCTTGTTTTTAATTTGCTAATTTTAAATATTCTGATGAGAAAATGTATTGAGGATTATAGGGGGAAAAAATGAAATAATAAACTGTTGGCCACAACACTGCTGTCCCAAAGTAAATACAGAGAGATCAATCTTTTCTTTCAAAAATGAGATTTAGATTTCTTTTTATTATATTTCAGCCATCTTCCCACACTTAAACACATTTCCTTATGAGAAACTTTGTATAAAAAAATAAGTTTAGTTTTAAAGTTTAGCATAATTTTCAATATCTTAAGGCAGAACCTGGCATGTCAAATTCAACACAAAACGAAGAGAGATGGTTTCATTGTATGACGAATTTACATACGGAAGAAAATTATGAAATTTGTTCTTCCTAATGTTCTGAATCAATGGAACGAGAGCTAATGTAGCAGCTCAAGGCCTCGACGTCATATAATGCCTCCAAAGCTATCAGAAACATAATCTTTATATTTGTAATATAATATTCATTTGAAGCTCAAAATGTCTCACTAATTATTTTTCTTCCAAAGAACTTTCTTTTGACATATTTGGAAGTGGGATAGTCATCCACCCCTAATCAATAATAAACATATATTATCAGAAAAGATTGATCTGCCAATAGAAGATATTAATTACTACTAATTAAAAGAAGATTAGTATTGCTTCTTATCAAAAAATTTCACTGACTTCTCTAAATAACTATTCTGAATTTTTTTTTTAGAAATCTATTTATCATCGATTCCAAATGTAAGTATGCATTTTAAACTTAAGTTAAAGGAATAATCCATATTCTTGTTAAAATTTGGAAGATCTATTAAATTAAAGATTAATCAATGCAGCTCAGCTTTATCTAAACCACCGGTATATTTTTTCTAATTTCAATTTTAGAAATCAGAAAAAAAAAAATAAGTTTTATAAATAAAAATTAAAATATTTATGTGGTTTTCAGAACTATACACATGAAAAAAGTGTGATTAAATTATCATTAACTAAGTTATCCAAGTAGTTTCAAATGGATATAACACTACTAGATTTATCATAGAATTAACTAACCAAAATAAGCAAGATTATCCAAACTACATGACTTTTCTCGAAGTGAGCTCTTGGACCTATCTGTATTTAAAGATTTGGAATTAGAAGATTGTGTTTAATTTTACCAAATGAAATAGAGATGATAAATGAGGGCTACTCAGAAAGTAACTTACATTTTGAAATAAAAAAGAAAACAAGTGAAAAGAAAAAAAAAATTCATTTTAAAAACATATTCTTAACTAATAGACACCAATCAATAGGGGTGTATCACAAAGATAAATAAAAAAGTTTTCCAATCCTGTTGCTGTAGAAATCTACTGTTTCTGTATAAATGTATGTTTCAAAGGGTCACACTAAACTGATTTTGTGTGAGTAGTCATGATAAAAATCAATGCTTAAACTTTCCAATGGCATAATCGTAGAAATCCATTGCCTGATGTTTTGGCCTCTCCTACATATCTGTCTACAGTTCTGGGTGGGGGGCTTGAATGACGTGTTTGTGAGGCAAACCCTCCTCTCCAGAACCAGATAATTCCTTGGTGTCATGTACTCAGCAGGTGACCAAATATCTCATTCAAAACTATCAAAGAGTCCTATGTAAAATCCCCCCCCTCTTATGTAAAATGAACAGCGGGTTAGTAAAAAAAAATGTTCATCAGTCACAAGGATAAACCGCTTACTACCTTCTTCATCATTAACATTAGTGCAGTTATCCTTAAACAATAATGAACCACTATGCCTTCACTCATTATTCTGTCTTCGTACACCTCACGAATAAAGCTCCTTCTCCTTCTTGTTTAAATGCTCAGTGATATTGGGGCAAGACTGGAGAATACGTTGAAGTTGTAGTCTGCATACTCATACTGCTTAATGCTTATCATTTATCAGCTTGCTAGGTAGGCTATGAGCAATGGAGAAGACGGTTCATCAACTCTGGTCTTGAGTTATATCTCTATTAACGAATAGTATGCATCAGAAGACAACGGGAAAACACTGGATGTCCGTGTGGTGCTCTAAGTTCCCTCAGATATCAGGATTTTCTATTTACTAGAACAATTACTGGGTATAGCCTGCAGATACATCATAACCTCACAAAGTTGTTGAATTTCAATCGGATGGAGTTTTTCTCCCCCCCTTCAAAAATCATGGCATTTTCTAGTGAAATCGATAGGTTAGAGTAGTTTGGTAGATGCTGAACTAGGGGATATGAAAAAGATGGCTCTAAACTGAAGATAGGCCAAAACATAAACTACTTTCTAGACAGGCCTCAAATTTGTTTATACAATTTAATGAGTTGGAATCAAAGATTATTAAATAAAGGACGAAGAGCAATTCAGAAACTTCTTAATAATATTTCAATCAAGTGCTGAGCTGACTCACTGACTGCAACAACTGTTCTTCATCCACTTATATAATGTTCTTTACTTACAATATTTGGCATCCATCAATGATTATAAAGATGCTTATGAGAGCCCCTTAAAATAACATTGCCATTGGACTAATTACCAAACGAAAGCTTTATGATGTTTTGATAATGTGACCATTTATGGTGTCAACTATAGCACAAATATTTTTATTTCTTGACTCACGAGTCATTCTGTCTGCGTACTGCCCTCATAATAGACATTTAAAACTGTAAATATGAGACTAACTACTAAAGAGTTCTTTCTCATAAGAGAGGAAAACAGAATAAAAATCAAGACAAATAAAATGATATATCAAGATTCTGTTTTTGATTTTCTAATTAAAAATAGGAATATTTGAATTAGAAGTAAAGATAAAAGAAGCATAGGTAAGATTGGAAAGAAGCAACATTTTCCAGAAACATGCAATAAAAAAAAATAAATAAGAAAAAGAAGGAAAGCTGTGCAAATACTTAAGCATGAGCAGCAGCCCTCTCATCTCGCAAGCTACAGTTATGAAAATATTAAATAAAAGGATACTGTCTTCAGGCGGTCTGTTTTCGGGTGAATCCATACCAGGTAGAGCAGCTGCTACTCGCCGGAACAGCTAATCAACAAATAATAATAAAATTAAAAATTTGTGTATATTGAATTCATGTTTAAACAAAAATAAGATATTCTTCTTATTCTGGACCAAATATTCTCCATAGTATGGTGGCAAGAGTCACCAATAAAAACACCTTTCTTTCCACACAGATTTTATTCAAAATTGCCCTGCATTTTTTGTGGCGTACATACCACCTCTTCAGGGTCTTTTCTTTTCTACAAGTAATCCATTAAATTAAAAAATCCAATGAATATTAATAGCTATATTAACACATTTATTAGTGATTATAACGTGTTAATGTAGCAATGAACTTTCATTGGGATGACTAAAGTTTCCTGAGTTATAACAGGAAACTGCAGACAAACCAGAGATCGTAAAAATTATCTAGAGATTGGCTCATTTATTTAATGATTCAATCTCTAAATAAATTTTCTATTCCCATGAGGGGATTGAGTTTACAACTCTCAAGTTACTCAAAGGGTATTAACACCAAGGCCTTAAAACATGTGGCTAACCTGAGCCTCAATTATTTGTAATTTATGGCTCACTAACACTTCATATTCCTCCTCCAAATTAGCCAAGTTATTTTCGCCCTCCCCCCCCACCCATTAGTTAGTCAATTTCAATCAAAAGGGGAGGTGCACAACAAACATTTTGCCAAAAATAGTTAAAATGGGTTTAGGGAGGGGCAAAATGGATAATTCTGTTGATATCTGAAAGCCTAAATTTTTCAAGATCATATCACTTTCATTCATCATACAAGGAAGTAACACTAAAATTAGTTTGCTGTTAATCAACACATTCCCATCATGAGTACATTCCTTAACAGCTGATTTCCCCATACAGAAAATCTGCCAAACTAACAGTAGTTTATCAATATGACCTAGAAGTCTTGGTTAATTAGAGATTATGACTAATTTAATATTTTTCACTAGTCTTTGTAGGACCTGAACAATTTACAACCATTCTGTTGCATCTGCAGCAAGAATCCTTTAAATTTAGGCTCCAAAATCTATAAGTCCTTCCAAAGGTCATCCAAGCACTTCTGCTTGGGCCTGTATCTCCTCCCTGCTCCTACTTAATTATGAAACATAAAGAACGTGAAGGCGTTGTTGAATGGAATGGTAAACATAAGAACAATCTATGAAAGAACACCAAGAGTTTTTCATCCAAAAAAAAAGTAGTGATTTGAGAAAGACTAATCAATTAAAAGGTTAACAATTTAAAAATAACAATAATAATTCTTATTAATGTCCATTTGTTGCTACAATGGCTAATTGTGATAGGTTATCTACAAGTTACCACTCATTTTAGGGGTCACTAAATAAATTCCTATTGCCCAGACGGGAATTGAACTCGCCACTCTAGGTGTACCATGAAAGATTAATTCCAATGCGTTAACCTTCATGACTAGCCTTAGCCACCCAAAAAAGTAATAATAATAGAATAAAACAAAATTAATATATTAAGAGAAAAATATTTAAAGATATTAAATGTTTTTAACCATAGGAAATGCTTTCCAGAACTTGTAATGAAAGGTGCAAAAGTCTTTTTATCTCTTTATGGGTACATTCAAACCATAGTCAATTTAGGTATATGCAGAAAAATCTGTGAAATTGATTTATATTACTATTATAACTCACCATTGTTTTCAATGCCAGATCAATATTTTACAAAGTCATACTATTAAATTCAAAGATACTATTTTACTCTAAAGTCTTGATATTAAAATAGAGCTTTGTAAAATACATAATCATATTTTTGTCTTCATTTTCATAATTTTATTTATTTTCATATTTCGCAACAAAGGCATAATTCGAAAGATTAAAAAAAAAATTATAATAAAAAGATAAGAAATATTCGTCAAATAATTAGTTTTTATTGTGTTGGTCTGTAGCAAGGGTCCTTATTTGACCATATTGCCACAGTAACTGGAAAGTTAAAATTGGCGACCAACAATCATAAACATCTTATGGAACAATTAAGAAAATTTAAAAGACACAATAATAAGGTTCTTTTTTCCTTATTAATAACCCAACCGTTAATAAAATGAATGTATTAGAAAAATAAAATAATACACAGGTATTTTTTAAATTAGTTTAAATCAACAGCATCCCCCCTCCCCTTCAGTGTTGTTCTTTAATCATAAATAACTAAAACCAATGTAATTAAATTATGGGGGCCAAGAATATTTAAATTATGAGGAAAAAATATGCGAACCTGTTTGACATTATATCCAGCTTTTGCACTTGTTTCAATGAACATCACATTCAGCTCCTTGGCTTTCCTCTCACCTTCTTCGGTAGATACCTGCCTCTTGTCGGACAAATCTGTCTTGTTTCCAACCAGCATAATGATGACATCACTTCCACGCTCTGTCCGAACATCATCGATCCACTTTGATGTTTGATGGAATGAATTGGCATCTGTAAATGTTTATTTAATTCAGTAAAATATACAAGTAGGTAAATCAATTATTATTCCCTCTTTTCTGTATTTTGTAGTCTCAATATTTCGTATTCTATTGTACATGTACCAGTCATTTCTACTTCTTACCTTCTGATTGAAATAAAATTCTTCATATATACAGTATAAAAGTATCCAATAATAATCTAAAATGGTTACATATGACAACCCCCCTCCAATTGCTAAAGGTTCAAGAAAGCTTATGAAAAAGATCTTTCGTGAAATAATATGACTGATGCTGTCCCCTTTGCTCAATTTCTAAAGTGCTTATGATGTATTTGATAGTGGGAGTTAAAATAGTTACTACTAGAAAGTATAATAATAGAATATCCCCTAAGAAGTTTTTGAATCTTAGAACATTTTTAAACATCACCTAACCATCACAGTTTATTTTACAAATTTTAAAACGAGAAATTTAAATTTAAACCAATGTAATCACTTTGATCCATCAATCAACACAAGACTAATATCTTATGGTTTATAGTCTCTGATGACAAAAATGAATGCACATTGACTAATTAATGTTTTCTTTTTTATGGCATTTTAATCCTGATTTATTTGAGAGCAAAACCAGAAAGGGGAAACAAAATTTCATAAATGTGAAACCAGTCAAGTTGGTTTTCAGAAAATAAAAAAGAAAGCTGTTCTAGAAACCAAAAGTAAACTCATCTTGCAATGTAATTTATCACATTTTTGAAACCCAGTAACTGCTCTTTTTATTGATACATAATTATTTTTGATTTTATAATTCTTGATAATATTGAAATTTCCTTTCATAAAAATATTGAATAACCTCAATTTTAATTTCATCTAACATATACTTCAGACTTAATCAGGTAATTACATCTGCTTTAATACTAAACTACATAAATGTTGTAATATGTAAAGGGAGAAATGGTTATACACATTACTGATGTTCACTGAGGACTGCTGTCATACAGTGTGTCTGAAACTATAATTAAAAATAAAAACAGGCTGGGCAATAACCATTAAAGTTTATTTATAATAAAGAAATATAATTACTAACTGGTAATATCATAGACGACAACGGCTACAGTTGAATCCCTAATATACGACGGAATGAGACTCCGGAACCTCTCCTGCCCAGCTGTGTCCCACAATTGTAATCTCACCTACAACAGTTCAATAGTGTTTAAATTTAACGTGAAAGATATATAAAGACTGTAAAAGTAGCAAATACATGAAAATAGAAATGTAAGAGGTCATTAAATGAAAACATTTTGCTCAACAGCCCAAAAACAGCAAGGGTCCCTGCCATTGGTAAGAGGTATATTGTTACCCTGCCTCTGTGGCGAAAGGTTCAATGGCCAGCAAAACACAATCTCTGACTTGGTGACACTCCATACTAAGGACAGCTACATCTTTATTCAAATAGATACTCAATTGCTTCACGAAGCTGATTTGGGAACCCGAGGAAGAGGTAGAAAACTAGATACCCCACAATTAAATCAAATTTAGCATGGAATCCTTAGTTTTGAATCTAGTGCCTACAGAATAGTTTTCAAGAGAGTAAGCCACTCCCTTTTCGATATATATGAATATTATTAAGAAGATAGATATTGCTTTATAACAGAGTAAAAATTAAATTTAGTTGTATTCAATTAAAATAAACTCCTTTGATAAACGGTAGGAATGTATTTTACAACTCAATATTTGTTATTATTTAAATTAACAATTCAGGAACCATGTATCTTCCTCTCTTAGTTAAAATTAGTATTGGAATATTATTAAATCATTAGTATCCACACCAGTACTGCAAATTACACTGTATATTTAAAACACTGCCTAAACTGAAAATAAAATGTAAATAATAACTTTTTAATTTTATATATACTGAAGATACTTCGTAGTTTTATGGCAAGGGCCAATGAAGAATATATAAAAATATTGGGTCAAGAATAAGAAGAAAAGTATTTAATCATTTAATGAAAATAAATAAGAAAAAATTGTTCTGTTCCTGCCATTAATATTTAAACTTATTAAATAAGATGTTCACAAATTATGAAACATAATTTTTAATCGTGTGATCTTATTGGCTTCTATAATAATGAGAAGACACAAGAGATCAAAAAAATTCACCCACTAATAAATGAGCTACAAATCACCCACCACCCTAACCCATTCAGGAGCTACGAATTTTGCACTTGGAATATTGGATAAAATTCACATTGTAGAAGGGGAAAACTTTCCACCAGAAGGTTAACATAATGCTGACATCCAAAACAATTCATTCAACAGTTTGTAGATGGCCATCTTAAACACTGCCAAACAAGAAATGACCCAGTGAATGATGGTTTTCATCAATCTGAATTTATCTTAGTGTTTTAAATGAGGAATTTGTATCTCCTGAAAAGGTATCCCTGTTGCAAAAAAAAACTGAAGAGTGGAGAGTGAATAAACTAATTTATTAGATGAGTTTGGTTTTTATGCCTTCTCATTTTCGCGAAACAAGGGAGCAGGGTGGTCTCTAGTGAACAGCCAATCTTCCCAAATATACTCAAGAAACGATTAAAGGCACTTAAGGATCCTATAATAGAATAATCTTTAGTTAATGGTTCTGGTGTAAGAGAAGTAAAATAGTGTGATATGTATCTATGTTTTACAGTGATATCCTCTTAATGAGTAGGTATAATGAAGAAAGTCTGTGTGAGGTAAATTTTCTGGGTTATAGGTAATATTCATGTAAGTCTTGCACGCATTTGAATAATCAACAAAGCATTGCATATCTTGGTTTGAGAAAGAATATCATATTTTCTTAAACTGAATATTTTCAACAGTGCTAAGGAGTCTATTGCTTGTCAATACATTCCAACTGCCTCCAGTAGAAAAGTAAATTGCGTGAATATCCACAAACCAGCATATTGTGAATCAGGGATGTTGGAGCAAAATTAAATTCTTCCTATTAGAAAACTGATTTGATACCGATATTTGCAATATTAAAGAAGTACCCAACTTAAAAAATTACAAATGGCACACAAAATCACATTGAGATATTTTGTTTAAAAACTATTAATAGTTGAATCAGGTAAAACAGAATAAGGATTCTAAAATTCCATCATCTGACATAAGTATGAATTTTCAAAGCAGTGAAAATGAAAACAACCCATTCTTCCTGATACTGGATCCCGGCTAGTCTTATCTTTGGATCAAATGGCTACTTGCTAGAAGCAGCATCACAGATCTTCAGAAGAAAGGATATAAATGTTGACCACACATCTAGGGTTAAGACAAAATATCATTTATAATTAGATACATTCTGAACAGCAGAATATTACTATCAGGGCCAGTTTTGGAAGGGATTCTTTAATAGTAAGAGAATATTTTGGCCATCAACCTTACCACTTATTCTATTTATCTCATTTTGAAACAACACTGTTAAATTTAAATGAAGTTATCAGATCATACATTTTTGAGATGAGGTGGTGAAGGTGCTGAACACAAATAAATCATCTTTGATTTCAAAGTCCTCCTCTCTGAAGAGGGCACTGTGAGTGAATGGTCCGAAAGTTCTCTGTCGCTTAGAATATATAATTGTAAAGGAATGAAGCCTTTTTGTGTTAATTCTTACCTGTTATTAGAACTTAATCATAATTCGAGAATAAAAATTTTAAATTGATGGAGACTTACCGTTCTATCTTCTAAGTACATAGTCTTCGAAAGGAAGTCTATTCCAATAGTGGCTTGATAGGTATTATCAAAACTATCATACATAAACCTTGTAATCAGGGATGTTTTACCAACTGAAAAAAAGAAGAAAATTTATTAGCTATTTACATCATAAATTATATATTTAATTTAGGTGTCTTTTTAAAAAGAAACATTATGTAACTAAAGTAAAGCTAATTGGGTGAGTTATCAAGAGTTTACCTGCATATTATAAGTGGAGGATGGGGGGGGGGGTGTTAAATGAATCCATCATTAAACTAATTTTCATCTCCACATGGAAATAGATCATAGATCCAAATTTACTAAGTCTTATCTCTATTGTATTACCACCATCTATGTCTGAAAGTAATACCCTCCGACTTTTGTTCAAGTATTCATTTTTAATCATTGGGTATGTTACAAATTTGATACAAAGAAGCCAGTGTAAATCACCTTGCAATTATCCTTAACAGGATTTATTGGGTGAAAACAGCAATTCTTCTACCAAAAAATAGACTGCAACAAGCCCTTGTCATTCATGGGCAATGTGTTATAGCTTATAAACAAAAAATTAATATAAAAGGCCTTATTAAATATTACCAAATATCAGCCTTATATGAAGAAAATTGGCTGATATTTACTTTTGAACTAAATGAACTCGATGATGTCAATAGTATAAGTTATACTAATTTGAAAGTTATCTGGTACTGGCTGTCTTAATATGATACTTCTTGGCATTTCACTAAACATGCTTCTAGCAACCTCAGGCATATAATAATGATTGTGACCAAAGTGTGCACCCAACTATTCTATGAAATAGTTATTTGTTGCGATGAGGTTACATAAAGACTTCACCTTTTTATTTCTCTTTGATAATCAAAAATATTCAAACATAAATAAAAATCTTGAGTTCCTAAATAAATATATAGTAAGTTTTTTTAACCAAGCAAAATCTTGGGGTTACTTCAATATGAGAAGTTAACACAGAAGCCGTACAAAATGATTGGTGTTAGTAGTACAACTAGAATGGATACAACTGTGTCGGGAAAATGCAAATTACTTAGAAAGGAATAGGATGAGAAAGAGGCCTGTTAGCTCGTTAAATCAAGTCAGAAACTACTGTTTATAAATTTCTCTGTTAAACGCTGTGGTGAATAATTCCAATTAGAATGTCATTCATCTAGAAGGTAGAAATTATTGTAGTTATTATAGCTACAAAAAATTATGTTCTAAAAATCTGATATATTTTGAACTGCCATGAACATGAAATGGAATAGTTTTAGTCATGCATTGCTATAAATTCGATGCCCTATGAAAGTTGGAATATAGCCTTTTTCGATGAGTTTATTGACTTAGTCATCCCTTTTAACTCACAGGTTTAATGATAAATATAAATGTGTCCAGGTATAAAACCTATTATACAAACAACTCCAACCGATTTTATTAATCTCATGGTGCCATGTTACTTATTAACAGTGCTTCTGTATGGACTCTTAGGACCGAGGCTATAGTTTGACCCTTCTGTATCAGACAGTGGAATCTCTTGTTGCTCTGTCTATATCCTCTGCTTTCTGTATGACGCATCCCTGCTATTATTTTATTATTAGGAAAGGTGAAGACTTTTCTAATAATAGCTGGGATGGGCAAACTTTGACATGTTGTGGGCCAAACTTTAGTGTGCAAATACGTTTGCGAGTTTTTTTAAAAGTAGTGTATTTTAAAGTAGTGTTCATAATTTTTAACGATAGATATCAGACATAAAAATAAAGTAAAATTTGGAATTATTACAAACAACGGAAGTTAAATAGTGACACCAAAATCAATGAGACACTTAACCTTGAATTTGGGAAACTAAACCCATCGATGTTTGGATTAATTCCACTGATAGAAAGACGAAAAGAATTTTCCAAATTATCGTCAGTTACTCTTGTACAATGTTGTGATTTATTAACTTTCATCATTGAAAAGAACTGTTCGCAGTTATAAGTACTGCCAAACGCACAAATCTCTCCTTATCTTCCTCATTTGGATTAAGTAGGGTAATATTTTTGTTTAATTGGGTTTTCAAAATGTCTCGAGGGCTGGTGGTTGTCCAGAGTATCAGTTGAAGATATGCCTATAAGATGATTTATTCCATTGAAAAGTAAAAAAAGTCTTTGTGGCAGGCAGGTTATCTAGTTTACATCAATAGCATTGTGTGTCTGTTAGGGAGAGTATACCACCTATGATTTAAGGGGAAAATAGAGTAAAATGATGACTAACAAGATTGGAAATTCATAACCACCTGATGGGAAAATGGTGCAAATGATTATGACCGATATATCTTTTCAAAATATCAACAGAAAATCCTCTGAGACATATGTTTCAACTTTTGGGTTAAAAAGAAAATTAATTCAATAACGGCCTTTGGCAATAATATGTGAGACCATCATATTGCTTGTAGGTTCTGTTTCTCAGATTTATATCAGGGTAAAGCATAAGTAAACCCCAATAAATATATAATAAAAACCTCACTAATAACTTCAAGAATTTTGTTCTTAATGCTCCTTTTAATGCTATGTACTGTGATAATAACCTAGAAATAAGTAAAACACAACTGGCTCATAGAATAATATTTTGTTAAAAGATAACCTGGCTCAGAATGTTTTCAACTGCCTTCTTCACACTCTGATTAGTGGAAATATAGAAGATGGTAAAACCCAAGTTTAAAAATCTATGAGTATAACAAGTTTTCCTGTATGTGTTGATTTGATGAACCATAGAGCCCTCATGAAATGCTTGCACCATCTCAGAGACATTTAAATTCGAACCATACAGGATATCTATTTCATATATGTTTACTCATTGAAAAATAAGATATATTGTCCATTCCCATCATTCCTGATACTCCTTTACATTCTCTACTGGCTCTGTTCTTTCAAGAATCTTTTTTTCTTTTAAATACAAAATGGGTAAAAGCAATTATAGTAAAAGACAACTTTCAAATATTTTTAATTTGTTGCCTATTCTTTCTAATGGACTACTATATAAAAGACATATTTAGAAATGATCCAAATGATTAATATCAGAAAGAAATCGGCTGAGTATAGGACATTTTTTCTATATTGCTGGAAGAATAGTTGTATAAAAGCAATACAAAAACAAAAAATCAATCAATTCGTCAAGTAAAACCACCAGGAACGAGTAAATAATTAAAAAACACAATTCAGGCCTTATAAAACTTATTGATAATTCATCAAAGTTGGCAGAACTGAGGAACAGCTGATTTACTTTAACACACTCAATATCTGGTAAAATGAAAAAGGAACACTCCAAAATAAAGTAACACAAAAAACTTTAAATGTAATAATCATAAATAAAACTTTACTAAGTTATATAAAGACCATTAGCTTCCCTATACAAACGAAAAATCAGTATTAAATAAGGCACGAAACAATTTATTTCAATAGAGACTACAACTTATCTTCAGTTAATAAACTAACATAACACATGAAATACATTATTTTATTTGAAACTACAATTTACCTTAAGTTAATAAACTAACATAATGATATGATAAACTAGAACTAAATATTTTAGAAATAAAAATAATTAAATCTTAAAAAACTAGTTGAAGTACCTTTTGACTACATTATTAATAACTATTTCAATGGAAAAAAAAAGTAATGATTTGGACAGGGTGAAAGTTAAGGTTAAGCCTAAAGACCTTCATGTAACAAGACCTTACACGGTTATCAGCCTTATCCAACTGTAACTATGTATTGCTAGAGTAGCTACTTTAAAGACTCTCACCTGATTTAAGCAAGAACAAAAAAAGAATACAAAAATAAAATTTTAATTATATTTATACACATACGTCATAACGCAATAGAAATTAAATACATTTTTATCCTTTAGAATTGAAATATAAGTAAATAATAGATCAAATTTAGTAAGCTGAAAAGAGAACCTTATCACTATGTGTCACATAGAAGTCAAACATCCTTGAGTTATCAGTTGTCAAAAGTGACATTGATTTCCAGTAAACAATTAGAACATTTTTTAAAATATTGAAAATTATTAGGTAAATATGTTGCAGATATAATAAAATATGAACATAAATTGTAATAATAAAACAAAAATAATGGAGGGTTTCATTGGCAAAATAGTGTCAAAAATGTTGACAATGTCAAATTTGAAGAAATTAAGAATTACATTTGGAGTTGCTGAATTCTCAAGTAACTACAATAAATAAGAGAAATGTAAGCAAAGAATTTGACAATAAGCATCAAAACCTACAAAATTGGCATAACTAGCCAAAGTTTAATGTTTATAACAAAAACAAACTAATACAGAGAACATGGGCCACTGTAAATCCTCAAAAAACGAAACTAATGCAAATTTAAAAAAGGGTCTATAACATGACCATAAAATGAGAGAAAATGCAGTGAAAGTTGAAGATGTAATAAGATTAAAAACTACATACCACTTTGTTCTCCTAAAAATACCAGCTTGAACTTCCTCAGGGGGTTCCCAAAATCTCCTGAAGAAGACATGGTTCACGTTACACCAAATAGAAACGGAACTAAAATGAGCACAGAACTATAATCACATTTGTGTCGAGAGAGAAAGATGTTGGATGTGATCTAGTGAGCGAGCAAGGAATGGCTGCCCCTCCTACACCGCCACCTCACCTCCAGTCAATACCACACGTAACAATCTTTACTTCAAATATAATAAATCTTTAGATAGAAAATATAAAAAAATTAACCCATTGACAAAATTCAATGCCGAATAAATAGAATACCTAACATACATAACAATTACGCGTAAAAAAACTCAATTAAAATGTCATTAAAGGTTATTTAATTAATTCACTTAATAATTTATTTTAAATAATTAAATTTTTAAAATAATTGTTTTCATTTACTTAAATTTATAAAGTTTCTTTTAAAAATGATTATGTTTTATCAACGTATAGTTATATTGTCAAAAAAGAAAATGGCGGGAATATTTTTAAATTCAAACTTTTCTTAATCCACTTAAGAAAACTAATTCAGTGGAAATTATTAAAAAAAAAACAAAAACAAAAAAAACACTCCCTCCCACCACTACCTAAAAAAATCTTACTAAATATTGTCTCAACAATTACCAACATTAAACAAAGAAATTTCCTTAAAAAATCAATAGTCTCACCATGGCTAGAGGTGGGTGATAGGTTACCTGCACTTAATCAGTTTCATTTAAACAGCTGTGAAATTAAATGGAGGCTTACTTTCCAAAAATAAATAACAATATTAAAAACCCATATGCATTTTTAACTAAAATGATTAGTTCCCTACCAAGTATCTGTTCATAATAACGGAGATATTACGAATTTTCGAAAATCCCCCCTCTAAACCACCCCTTCCCTGGTCCGAATTCAGCCATTAACGAACTTGATCTGTCTTTCTACATAAAACGATTAAATATCGAGTTTGGTAACGATAAAACGAAAATTACGACAAGGATCAATAAAAAGGCCTTGTCCTCTACTATTACTTTTAATTTTATACTAAGTGGACTTTCGGAGTCACCGCTCCATCGTCAGTGCCTGCTAATCATAGCAGTGTAAGTACCCTGGGCAACGACCGCCGGGTTATGACAACAATTTTTACAAATATGTATATTAATGCAATACCTACTATGTTTATTGTCAGTTTTACAATTATTATGCTGATACGATCAAAAGTCTTATACAAAATAAATATGTTTGTTTGAAAAGAGACCACCTGCAATATGTCCAATTAATTCTATTGCTTTGCTTTCTTCTCCTTCATAAATAGTCGAAAACACTATTAAACTCAACAATGAGTTGCCTATTAAATTAAATTATTTATTAACGTCCAATTTTTGGAACTAAGGCTAATTGGGACGGGTTATCTACAGATTACCACCCTTTTCTAGACAGGGTAGGACTAAGGATTTTATTTAATGAATTCCGTCACTAAATAAATTTCTATTGCCCAGAGTGCCTATAACAGTTTTATAGACCCTGGGCTCAATAGAATAACTTCACACATTCATAAAAAACGACACAACAGATAAGTACTTCAGCCATGGAACTTGAGTGGTGGGTTCAATTCCAACCGAGAAATATGGCTTTATTTATTGGCGAACTCATTATCTATATTTCTTAAAATGAATGAATGAATGAGGTTCTTATAGGAGGAATAAAATAAGAAAGTGGTGCGAAACACAAGACAATTTAAGAAAACTTAACGACCATATTAACTTTTCTAACGTAACCTTCTTAGTGCTTTTGACAATACAAACTTTTCTAATGTAACCTTATGGCGTTTGGCATACCTAACTGTCAGTTATTTAAATGTTTGAGAAGGGCTCGGATTAGCCATTTGAGTTAAAGTGTTGGCCTGAATCTCACACGGTAAATCTTGAGTGGCGAGTTCGATTCCCGCCTGGGTAATAGGAATTTATTTAGCGATGAACTCATTAAATTAAATCCAACCTGCCTAAGAAAGGGTGGTAACCTGTAAACAACCCGGCCAAATTACCCATAGTAGCAAAAGGTGATCGTTAATGAACAATAAAAAATTTGAGGATTTTTTTTTTTCTCGTCTTGGTACTAATCTCCATAGCTTCTCTTAAGGAAAATTTGCTAATACGGTGGTAGTTTTCAATAGAAATTGATTTAAGTTGAAATGATTTAAAGAAAGTTTGTAGCTCAGTGAATTGCCAAAAGCAGCTAGAAGTGAGTGTGTTTAAAAAAAGTCCGTCACGCAGGGGCTGCGTAAACTAAGCCGATTTCCCATGTGAAGTTTTAAAATAGAGAAATCTGTATACTGGTAACACAATACCACCGTGATTAAATACAAACGGTAATGAGAAATCTTTCAGTTAATTAAAATAAATTCCCAACTGAAACGGCTCCTGAATTGTAAGAATAATTTATATTTTCATAACTCAAATTTTAGTAGTCCAAGAACTAAAGAAGGGGGGGGGGGCGGATGAAAAGAACGTATTTGCATAAATCTCACAAAGTAACGAAGGTAAGGTAAGGTTAGAAGAAGCTTCCACCTGAGCCGAGTACTGGCGGAAATGGCCGAACTATACCCGACCACAGACTTCATAAAAATGCAAATATCTCGGTTAATATTCAAGATAGAGAATACATGTATATAACAATATTTATAGTAAATTTAATTTGCAATAAGATTTATTCTGTACAATTGTTCGATCCGACGTATAGTAACGGAGATATTTCGAATTTTCGAAAATCCTCCCCTCTAACCCCCCCCCCTCCCACTGGTCCGATTTCAGCCGTTAACGAACTCGAAATCTTTCTTTTTACATAAAACGACTAAATATCGAGTTTGGTACCGATCAAACAAAAATTGCGACCGCTAGAGAGGTAACAGACAAATATATATATATATATATATATATATATATATATATATATATATATATATATATATATATATATATACAGTTTTGTTACGAAAGGTTTTGAACGGACTTGATTTTCGTCATCTACTGGGTAGGATCGATGGACATTTGAAGAAAAATTTCAAAAATTCCGTCATGAGTACAACCTCAATAGCTGATTTCCCCTTAATGGCAATGCAAAGTATTTTGAGAGCCACGTGGCAGAGGCACATGGGGTTACAAACAATTCATTATACAATATCCTATATTACATCTATTCATTATCTGTTTACCTTTGCAGGTTAAGGGTCAAATATATCATATAACAGCTTCCTTGTTCCAAACGCCGGATTGTGACTACAAATATTTGCTAAATTTCATTATGCTTAATTACTTTATATGAGCGTTGTGCACTCAACAATTCGGTGAAAATACCAATTGTGAAATAACTCCAAATGATTTTTCATCAGCAAGACGAATTAATTTCATTATTCACGACCACATGCCATCTGATAACCACAAAATTGCCATCGAAGCCGATATGACGCCTGCAGGAGAACGAAAGACGCTTTAATGCGCCAACGATTGAAGTCGCTATTAGTCGTCGTGGGTGAAAATTTAGAAAACCGAGATCTGTTTAACACCGGCGAGCTCTCATTTACCGAGATATATTATTTTACAGACAACGATCAACTGCAGAGTGTGCTAGAAATTAACGCGTTCTTAAATTCGTCTATTCTACGGAAATACATTCAACGATCAAATTAAATATGAATTGCAGAACGACCAATCTGGAGAAGTTCTTTTCTAAAAAATTGCTGGATGCCGGTAATAGCAAAGTAGCTGTTGACTCATTTTCTGCATACATTACATTACCTAACAATTTTAGCAGATTTCCCTTAAGGGAAATCAGCTATTGAGGTTGTACTCATGACGCGATTTTCGAAATGTTTCTTCAAATGTCCATCGATCCTACCCAGGAGATGACGAAAATGAGGTCCGTTCAAAACTGTATATATATATATATATATATATATATATATATATATATATATATATATAGTAGATATATCTATCTATATATTTGTCTGTTACCACTCTAGCGGTCGCAATTATTGTTTAATCGTTACCAAACTCGATATTTAGTCGTTTCATGTAAAAAGAAAGATCAAGTTCGTTAACGGCTGAAATCGGGCCAGGGGGAGGGGGGTTTAGAGGGGAGGATTTTCGAACATTCGAAATATCTCTGTTACCATAGGTCGGATCGAAAAATTGTCTAAAACCAATCTTATTACAAATTAAATTTACTATAAATATTGTTATATACATTTATTCAATATCTTGAATATTAACCGAGATATTTGCATTTTTCAGTTTTCAGCCATCAACAAACCGCCACTTCTACTCATGGTACATAAACAATGCTCTGCTACATAATAAATCACATTATTCGAAGTTTAAATACCAAAAAATGTATTGAAGAGACCTTTATTATACGAGTTACATGCAAATATGTTCTGGTGACCCCCCCTCCCCCGTCTTAAGGTTTTGGACTACTAAAATTTGATTGATTGAGATAACAATTATTTTGACTCATTATTATTTACAGTAATAGATATAGTAAATAGTTCTCAATAAAATTAATATCTTATATTCTGATATATTTCAGTAATTGTTTTTCTTTCCGGTGTGAGGCGGGCAGACCAAATTGTTTATATTTCTAACCCAACGCTTCCTGTCGGCAGGTTATTGAAATTGGATGAAACATTTCTTATTTCCGTTTGTATTTATTCTCGGTGGTGTTGTGTTACCAGTATGTACATTTATCTATTACTAAACCTCACGAGGGAAATCTGCTTAGTTTACGCAGCCCCTGCGTGACGGACTTTTTGTCACTTTACTCAGTCCAAGACCGAATTTATCGAGAAGGTTTTCTCAAACATTGTTAAAAATTACAAAAATCATGTTTGGTTGAGCAAACGAATTATATTGGCTAAAAAAAAAGCGTTGATGTCAAAGAAATGAATTATTAAATTCAAAATAAGATAACTGTGGAATTGATGACATACAAATCGATTGATTCCGTCACTAACCAAGATATTCTAACTATCCAACCGAATTTTAAAAAACACTGGAATTTCTCGGATTAACACCTCATTATTTGCAATTAAATATGGGATCGATAATAATTATGTTAAGGAATAGATACCAGCCACGCTTATTTTAACTACCAAATACCACACCATATGCACTCCTGTTGGGGACCGGAAGGATGCCTCTATACGTTATTTTTAGGTATCTAGGTCGACTTTTTGCTACAATGTCTAATTGGGACGGGTTATCTACAGATTGCCACACTGTTCTAGCCAGAGTGAGACTAAGGATATTATTTACTGAGGTCGTCACTAAATAAATTCCAATTACCCAGGTTGGAATCAAACTCGCCACTCTAAGTTTACCATGTGAGCTCAAGACCAACGCCTTAACACAAAGGCCAACCTGACCTCTATACGTATACACCCTCAGACTCCATCTTAACTATATTCTTATGGTCCTCAGCTTTCAAAACACACGATTGACAAAGCGTTTGGCGCAGAAAATTATCTTTCGGAAATCGACGTGGTTCTGTGACATCGATGAAGTCGTTAGCAACATAGGAAGGAATATTTAGGATTTCCTGAGCACACCGGAACCACAGCGAAAGGATAGTGTTGATGAAGTCGGTGGTGTCAAAGTTGGAAGAAAAAATATTGCGTGTGACATTAGTGAAGGCACAGTTTCATTCTTTCTATAAAACAATAAAATTTGAATCCAAAAGACTTCCATATATCAACGATAATTATAGTATTCATATGATCAATGGAAACCTTGGAGCTTGGACAATGCTACTATTTGCTTGCTGCTTTCTTGCAGTCTCCTCTTTACTCAGGGAATTCAGGGGAGATACGTTTGACAAGAACACACTTACCGGAAACCAGGTCAGAAGAATATTAAATGGAGAGGATTATTCATCACTTTGCAATTATGTAAATATAGCATTAAAGTATAAACTTGATTATTTATAAAACTATATATTATAATATTTTACAATTCTATAAATTTAATTTTGTTTTTTGGTTTATGTTACATTAAGTATTTATTATTTAATTTAACATCCAAAATAATAAATTTGAATTTATTTTCAATGAAGAAAGAACTAGTCGCTCAAGCTGATGGGCTAGCCCAAGCTTCTGTAAATTTCATTATATTTTAAGAATTGCTAAATATTGAAACAAAAATAAAATTTACTTTACTTATTCATTCCTTCATATACCACCCAAGATTTTTGTAATGGCGTCAGGACTCCTGGTGAAAATATAATTGAACGTCATCGAAGCCACAATTTTGAAAGGGATGTACAAAGGCGAAGACGTTTTGATTCCAAAGATTCCTTTGATTCCAAATGTGGATGCCATTAGACTTTCAACGGTTACAATTTCCAGTGTGGCTAGCATTTGCAAAAAATCTGTCACGCAGGCGCAGAAGAAACTAAGCAGATTTCTAAAGCACTTGATGACATATAGGAAATCTCATCTCACCACATTTTCTCTTAGGCTAAGAAAAAAATGAGTAGATGTGAGGGTTTACTTAAGGCTGAAAACAAGAAAGTACGAATAACTCGCTGAATACTTTTTTTTGTATTATAAATATTAATAGAAATATTCTTCGTCATTCTTTTTAAGGATTCAGCCTTCTCTGAGCCCCACTTCTACTCAAGCGATTTTTACTTTGAATTACTGAGTCACTAAACATCTTTTAGCCAGCTGGTATTGCGACATCTATTGTTGTTATTTAATAACGAAAGCTTTATGCTCCTGGCAAACCTAGAGAGGCGAGTTCGATTCCCGCCTGGGCAATAGGAATTTATTTAGTGACGAACTCATTAAATTAAATCCTTAGTCCCACCCTGGCTAGAAAAAGGGTGGTAACCTTTAGATTGCCAGCTCCAATTAGCCTTAGTAGGGAAAAGTAGGCGTAAATAAATAACATTTTTTGCTACTGAGGCTAATCGGGACAGTTTACATACAAGGTACCACCCTTTTGTAGTCAGGATGTGACTCAGAATTATTTTGGAGTGTTAGTCTCAATATAAATTGCTATTGGCCATATGAGAATCGAATCCATGCCTCTAGGTCCCAGTTTCATATACTTTGTACTACGGGAGAAATATTATATTTGGGGAGTTATAAAAAAGTCCGTCACGCAGGGGCTGCGTAAACTAAGCAGATTTCCCACGTGAAGTTTTACAATAGAGAAATCTGCCTAATAATAACAGTAGTAGTAACCTATTCTCACGAGGACGAATAGTTAGTGAAACGGCCACACTAGCGCTCGGCGGAAACTCCCGAACATAGCCGACCACACTCACAATACAAATGCAAATATCTCGGTTAATATTAAAGATACAGAATAAATGTATAGAACAATATTTATAGTAAATTTAATTTGCAATAAGATTGGTTCTATACAATTTTTTGATCTGACGTATGGTAACGGAGATATTTCGAATTTTCGAAAATCCCCCCCTCTAAACCCCCCTCCCACTGGTCCGATTTCAGCCATTAACGAACTTGATCTTCCTTTTTACATAAAACGATTAAATTCCGAGTTTGGTAACGATCAAACAAAAATTGCGACCGCTAGAGCGTTAACAGGCAAATATATATATATATATATATATATATATATATATATATATATATATATATAATTTTGAACGGACCTCATTTTCGTCATCTCCTGGGTAGCATCGATGGACATTTGAAGAAATTTTTCGAAACTCGCGTCATGAGTACGACCTCAATAGCTGATTTCCCTTAAGGGAAATCTGCTAAAATATGGGGAGTTGAAATCATCAGCGTGTCATATAACTGCTCGTTGGAAATCTGCTTAGTTTACGCAGCCCCTGCGTGACGGACTTTTTCATCAACACAACAAATTTATTTCATTATTCAGGAATAACCACAAAATTGTCATCAAAGCCGATAAGACGCCTGCTACCCCTGCGCTTCGGACTATTTTATTTTTTAGTAGTCAGTGAACACCCAGTTCTACTCCTTTAATGTCCACTTAATGCAAGAGTCACTAATCATCTTAAGTCCAATGTAAATTGCAAGTCCTGTTTACGTAGGGGTTCCATTACTGGAGAAAAACAGAATCGAGACTGAGATGCCACCATCAGCGTGCCACTCCAACACGTGGGAAATCTCCTGAGTTTGTGTAGCGTGGCGGACATGACTAATAAGCAGTTTTGGAAGCTTTCTTTGAACTCTATATTCAACATCTTTAACGAAGGTTGGTGTAATTCAATGGAATTAGTTGGTTTCCTCAGTCTTTGTGTATGCCACAATATCATCACAATCTCAGAAGGTGAGTTCAAATATTTCCGCGTCAAATAAACACTTATTGCTATGCGGGAATTGACCACAGGACTAGGTTCAGAGCACACAGGGGCTTCAGTTGATTCACAAAGCGATTACCAATTAATTACAATCTGTAGAAGGATTATATTCCAATTAAACTGGTTCTAATTATTATTAAGCGGCGGTTGCTAGAGTTGACCGCCCTATTCAGAATTTCCGTTGGTCAGCCTGTTTCTGACAGTTGTTAAAGAAGACAGCTGACTCTGCAACTCCGTGCCGAACTGCTGCTGTGTCTTCACTATATCCCAGATCGCTGCTACCTGCGTAAGGCCTACCCATGCCTGCCTCAGGAACATCTCTCCTAATACACTCCACAGGTACGTTTACCGAATTTGAAGTCCAGTCTTTGGACGAGCAAAGCCCAAATTGAAGTATTTCTTATGAATATCGAGTCGGCAGAATGTGATTGATCGGGACAATCATGCTGGACTCAAATAATGAACGCCCCTTCTCCGGGAAAATAGAGTTTTCCAATCAGTGAAGAGAACGCGTTTATTTGTTTATACAGATATCAAATGGGTGAACAAATAATTACCAGAGTACGCAACTCATCTATATAAATTCAGAAATGGAATTCAGGTTTTCCGATATATTACAGAAAACATATTTGAAAGTTCTGCAAGAAGTCCAAATATTCAATTATTAATAAAAAAAAATTCCCCCTTCCATCGGGAGGGGTTAAAACCTCTCTTTAAAGGTTCTAAAACTTTAAAGCCACATTTATGATTGTTTTATAGTAATTAATTAATTTCACATGGGGCCAGGAAAAGTTTAGATTTAAATAAAATACAGGCAAAGTTTCAAACATACTACATTTTTACTAAAATAAGACCGATTTAATATCAACACTGGATATATGAAAACCAATTTATTTGTCTCTTCCTTTAGTTTTTTATTTAAAGTCAAATTTTCTTTAATCCTTTTAAGGTCTGTTCTTTTAGCAAATTTGAACTAAGGAAAATATATGTTTATATATGGTATTTATAGTAATGGAAATATGCAACAATAAAATACATGCAGCTTGCAATACGTACAGGATAATCCAAAGTGGTGGTTGAAGGCCAGTTGAAAAGTTTTATAGTACATAATTGTTGGTATTTTTGTGATTCTGTTTGATTAAAGTTCCTGGTTTCAGGAAAAACTAATTTTTGAACTCAAAAATAAACTATGAATCACATTTTTTTTATTCAATTATGCCCTAAAATAAATAAATGAAATATGTACAGCCACTCCCTATTTGACCAGCGTTATCTGACTAATGATAAGTATTTATTATCCAGTGTATAAACTATCCCCCTTCCTGTCTAAATTCTCTCTTACACCATGTTAGGGCAAGACTGAAGGGTAGATTAAAGTTGTAGTCTGCATACTGTAATACTGGCTAACGCCTACAGGCTACTGAGGGATGGCTATTTAACAACTCTAGCCTTGAATAGAATTTTCTCTACTCATGTCTTTACTGGTGTGAATGGAATTTTCCCCTTGATGTCTTTATTGCTGGATGGTCTGATGCAGAAGGCAATGGGAAAGCACTGCATGTCTTTATGACCCTCTTTTTCCCTTGTTCGGACCGGTGAAAATCAGGTTTACCTGTCCACGAGGTCAGTTGTAACCTGAAAATACTACATCATATAAACTATAGCATTCATGTATATCCTGTCTGGCAGTTATCGCACTCTCCATATTTCATCACTGTCCCATTTAATAGTATCCATGATGTCAGAATCTTCATTCAAATATACTCCTTCGGCATTACCACTTGTACAGCCCTTGGATGGCTCCAAATTTCTTTCTTTATATTATTTATCTATGGTTAATTGAATTTCAACAGCAGACTACTGTTTTATTTTGTGAGAGGCCACCTTTCACTGTTATACATAAACTACCTACTAGGGAAACAGTGTATATAAACTATTATAGAAACTTTATATTTACAATGAGATTGGTCGTGTACAATTTTTCGATCCGACGCATAATAACAAAATATTTTGAATTTTCGAAATTCAACCACTAGTTGGATTTCAACCGTTAACGAACTTGATCTTTAGTCTTCAATAATTTAAAAATCGAGTTTAGCTGAGCAAAAATTGTGACCGCTAAAGCGTTAACAGGAAAATGCATATATAAATTTGAACGGACCTCATTTTCGTAGTCCCCTGGGTAAGATCGAAGGACATTTGAATTCATTTTTCGATAATCCCGTCATGACTACAACGTTTTCAGGGAAATCTGCTAAAATACAAGAACAGGACTAACATGACTTGAGTAGGAGCTGGAGTTTACTGAAGGCTGAAAACTATAAAATCAAAATATCTCCAATAATATTCATGATGAAGAAAATATGTATATAACACCATTTATAGGCAATTACATTTGCAATAAGATTGGTTCTCTACTGTTTTTCGATAAGACGTATAATGACAAAGATAATTCGAAATGGTTATATATATATACTAGCTCAGATACCCGGCTTCGCCCGGGAATTCATTTGAGGCTGAACGGTGATGGTGTACTTTTGGCAAGGCTTTACTTTGCACAATATTTTGATATTTACCCGTCCCAGTGTTTAGGGTTAACACCCGTCGTTTCAGTGGATTTGTTAATAATAAAATTATTTTTTTATGTTTGACTTCACTGTCCTACATATTGTCATATTTCCCGTTTCCTGTACATTATGCATAGATTTGAATTATTAATGAGAAAATATTGACATATATTTGAATCATTTTATTCATTTGAGGTACCTGGTAGTTCATATTGAAAAGAAGTGTTGAGCAAATTTCTCTAAATAAATAAACAACTTTTGTTATGTGCATATTTGCCGAAACCCCAATAGGATATCACTATTTTTAATTTCAGGCCTCCCTTATAACCCCCACTCCTGACCGTCCCTAGAAATAGTATGGCTTATTATAAGGAAGGCGTTAGTGCTAATACACATACTGAGAGTTTTATTTAGTTCGGTTGAGTCTTTTGTGCCAAATAAAATTGTTGACTCCCGCTATAGTTTTTAACGTATAAATCATTTATACTTCCGTATACTGCAAATGTGCATATAACAAAAGTTACTCTAAATTACAATATAAACAACTTTTGTTATGTGCATATTTGATGAAAAAGCAATAGGAAACGAAATATCGCTATTTTTAATTTCAGGCCTTCCATATAACCCCCACTCCTGCCCGTCCCTAGAAATGTTAGTATGGCTTACAATAAGGAAGGCGTTAGTACTAAGTCACATACCGAGTTTGGTTTAGTTCGGTTGAGTCTTTTGTCCCAAATAAAATTGTGGACTCCCTCAATAGTTTTTAACGTATAACTCATTTATACTTCCGTATACGGCAAAAGTGCATATAACAAAACTTACTCTAAATTACAAAATAAACAACTTTTGATAAGGGCATATTTGCTGAAAAAGTAATAGGAAACGAAATATTGCTATTTTTAATTTCAGACCTCCCTTATAACCCCCACTCCTGTTTGTCTTAGAGAATATTAATATAGCATAAAGTCTAAGTTGGGCTAGTAGTAATATACATACCAAGTTTCATAAAATTCGGTTCAGCCGTTTATGCGTGTAAAGGTAACAAACAAACAAACAAACATACACGAAAGAAACAAAATGCAGTTATGGTGTCTATGACATGTGAAACGAAAAGTTATCGTGAAATTTCGCGAAAAAAATCAATGTACAGACAGAGGTTACAATTTTATATATATATAGATATATATTTTGTACCTCTAACATGTACGGAGATATTCGGAATTTTTCATCCCCACGCCCCTACACCTTAACTAATTTTGATAACCATAATCCTAAATAAGAAGATTCTTGGAATATAAGATAAACATAATCCTAAATAAGATTCTTAAACTGTATCAGGGAGTGTCAATACGTATTATTTCGGTGAAACCTGTGAACTGAAAAGTTTCGTGGTTACAATACTTCTTCTACATTGTAGAAAGAAGTAAAATAATAAAGAGATTAATGAAATGAAAGTTACATTCTTGATTATGAATTTCTTTTTATTATTAATGCCTTTCACTGTAGTTATGTGACTCGACGAAGCAGTATCAAATCGCTTACCGTGAACTTTAATAAAAAAAAACATAGTCTCAAGTACCTATATTTAATTTTTATGATAATTTACATGCAATGCAAATAATAATTAAAGTATCGTAATTTCTCGTAACCTCATTTCTCATAATGGAAAGTGCATTCATTAATGGTTGAGGTTGAACTTGTGATCAGTTTTACAAATTTTTATTGTAATATCCTATCTATTATAACATATGATGAAAATGAGGTCCTTTCAAATTTATATACATATTTATTTGTGGAGGGGGGGGGGGATCCTCTTGTTGAAATTTTCAAATTTTTCCTAGTACCTTTATTAGCAGATTTCCCTGAAGGGAAATCAGCTATTGAGGTCGTACTCATGACGCGAGTTTCGAAATATTTCTTCAAATGTCCATCGATCCTCCCCAGGAGATGACGAAAATGAGGTCCGTTCAAAATTATATATATATATATATATATATATATATATATATATATATATATATATATATATATATATTTGTCTGTTTACGTAGCGGAATTTTTGTTTGATCGTTACCAAACTCAATATTTATTCGTTTTATGTAAAAAGAAAGATCAAGTTTGTAACGGCTGAAATCGGACCAATGGGAGGGGGGGTTTAGAGGGGAGGATTTTCGAAAATTCGAAATATCTCCGTTACTATACGTCGGATCGAAAAATTGTACAGAATCAGTCGTATTGCAAATTAAATTTACTATAAATATTGTTATATACATTTATTCCCTATCTTGAATATTAACCGAGATATTTGCATTTTTATGAAATTTGGGCCGATAACGGATTTTTGAATTTCCCGCGAAAAGCTAGTTCGGCCCTTTGCCGTAACTGTTTGGCTCTGCTATTGAGATTTCTCTATTGTATAACTTCACGTGGGAAATCTGCTTAGTTTACGCAGCCCCTGCGTGACGGACTTTTAATTACAATACTAGGTATAGTAAATAGTTTTCAATCAAATTAATGCGATATATTCAGATATGTTACAGTAATTGTTTTTCTTTCCGGTAAGAAGTTGGCAGAATTGTTTGCTTACATTTGAGGCGATTTCCGTTGGGAGATTTCTTATTATCGTTTGTATTTATTCACTTAATATTCATGGTGGCGTTGTGTTACCGGTTTGTTGATTTATATGTTGTTAAACTTCACGCGGGAAATCTGTTTTTTTTTACGCAGCCCCCGCGTGACGGACTTTTTTTACTTCTTTCTACAACGTAGAGGAAGTATTGTAACCACGAAAGTTAGACTTTAATATCTCTGTAGAAGTTTTAATTAATTCAGGAATTTGTTATTTTCCATGTATTCAAATGATTGTGTCATAACGTGTTATGTTTGTCTTGTGTGGAGGAAGTATACAGGTGACTGATCACACCTTTCTTTAATTGTCGTTTGGTAAGGAAATTATCGTTAGAATTAAATTTTACGTGAGTTG
Source organism: Riptortus pedestris (assembly GCA_019009955.1). Classification (NCBI taxonomy): domain Eukaryota; kingdom Metazoa; phylum Arthropoda; class Insecta; order Hemiptera; family Alydidae; genus Riptortus; species Riptortus pedestris. The sequence goes on along the minus strand of CM032232.1, from coordinate 46,280,303 downwards.
CAAAGTATAGAGTAAATTATTTCTAGATGAGAACTGACTTGTTCGATAAAGTAACAACGAAGTTGCCTCAATAGCACTCTCTCCAAGTCCACATAACCGATTGCCGCCAAGTTTGTGATTATTTATTAAGAAGCCATTTCACAACTCATTCTATTCTATTCTATCTACTGATACGGTATTTATAGTACCTTCAGAATTTGGTAAAGAATTTATAACACAGTGTCTTGTCCTAACTTTAATGTTGTAAATTTTTAAATCACAAAAAAATGATTTTTTTTTTAACTAATAAGAAATCAATAGTGATTACTGTGTACAATAATTTATGATTAATCATTTTCAGGAAATGACTCTAAGGCCAGTAGCAGTGGGAAAAGCTGCACAAGGCGTCGAAAAAGTGTCTATATCCTAGCACTTTGGGCATTGCTTGCATCTGCAATATTCTTGACTGCAGCGTTCGCGATTGGCGGCCTACCCATTTCTCTAGGTGAGTGAACATCAATAAATATATGCGCATCCAGCTTCATGTCTCATAACAAGATCCCATTTCAGTTCAGTCAGCAATCCACGAGCTATCGATATGGTGTTTGATAGCATGCGTACGTCATTTAGAAGAATTAATTTTAAAATCTATATGCCTAAGTTGTGAAAGATCAGAGTAAAGCTGCAATTTCTTGCACCTTTTGACACATGTTTAAAATAACAATATATTTTTTTCGAATGCAAGAAGAAAGATCAGTTACAGTTAATGATATTTAGTTAACGAGTGAAGGAAATAGCCTACCTATTACTATCAGGATATTTGAAGATTGTATATTCTAAGGATCACTAATTTATGGTCAATAGAATATTTACGTGGAGGGATTGGTTTCCTCCCTTACATACTTACATAAATGGACTTAATCTTTAGTTTTACATTAGGTAATTATCGAGTTTGGCTAAGCAAAAATTGTGACCGCTTGAAAGTTAGCTGACAAGTATATATATATATATATATATATATAAATATATATATATATATATATATAATTTTGAACGAACCTCATTTTCGACATCGCCTGGGTAGGATCGATGGACATCTGAATACATTTTTTGATAATCCCGTTATGAGTACAAACTCAATAGGTTCTCAGGGAAATCTGCTAAAACGCAAATACAGGACAAACAATAAGAAGCCTCCAGACAAGATTTAATTAGCATACAAGTCCCTCCAGCCATAACAAAGCTCAATCCAATTCCACTTAAGGGCTCAGGTTAGCCATGCGAGTTAAAGCGTTGACCTTAATCTCACATGGTATACCTAGAGTGGCGAGTGGATTCTCGCTTGGCAAAGGAATTTATTTAGTGCTGAACTCATTAAATGAACTCCTAAGTCCCATCCTGGGTGGGAAGGGCAACCAGTAGATAATTAGCCATGTTAGCAAAAAGTGGATGTTAACATTCCTTATTCTCTCTTATTTTTTAAAATAATGTAAATTAATGAACCTATTTCATGTTCTTCATCCTTTCGTCTGCCGGTTATCATTGTACTATCTATGTGGTGAAGTTCTCTTTTCTTTTTAGCAGATTTCCCTTAAGGGAAATCAGCTATTGAGGTTGTACTCATGACGGAATTTCCGAAATTTTTCTTCAAATGTCCATCGATCCTACCTAGTAGATGACGAAAATGAGGTCTGTTCAAAACTGTGTATATATATATATATATATATATATATATATATATATATATATATATATATATGTATATATCTATCTCTCTATCTCTCGAGATATATATATATATAGATATATATAGATATATATATATATATATATGTATATATCTATCTATCTATCTATCTATATATATATATATATATATATATATATATATATATATGTACATATCTATCTATATATATATTTGTCTGTTACCGCTCTAGCGGTCGCAATTTTTGTTTGATCGTTACCAAACTCAATATTTAGTCGTATTATGTAAAAAAAAAGATCAAGCTCGTTAACGGCTGAAATCGGACCAGTGGGAGGGGGGGGGGGTTTAGAGGGGAGGATTTTTGAAAATTCGAAATATTTCCGTTACTATAAGTCGGATCGAAAAATTGTATAAAATCAATCTTATTGCAAATTAAATTTACTATAAACATTGTTATATACACTTATTCTCTATCTTGACTATTAACCGAGATATTTACATTTTTATTAAATCTCGCCGGATAACGGATGAGTGTGTTTCCCGCCAAAAGCTAGGTCGGCCGTTTCCTTAACTGTTCGGCTCTCGTGAAATTTCCCTATTGTAAAACTTCACGTGGGAAATCTGCTTAGTTTACGTTTTAGTCCGCCTGCGTGACGGACTTTTTGTCACTTTACTGAGTCCAAGACCGAATTTATCGAGAAGGTTTTCTCACGTTTTTGTTCTGACGTAATATTTCCAGTAGTATAAATATTGTATCTGAACTAGTTTTTTTCCAGTAAAATATCCCGGTTATATGTCTAATGCTTGTAAACTTTCATACGTCTAACCTTCCACATTTTAAATATATCTAACGTACTTTGCGTACTTCTGTGTTTCATGTTCGCTTCTATGTTTATTGGGTCGTGGCAGTTATATTTAAGTGGAATTATTATTAACTTCTACATTTCCTTCTTTTTCTAATATACTTACATTTTCGAAATCAAAACTGTGAGTAATTTTGACTTACTGACATTAATCAGCTGATTCAGGCCTACAAGTCCGTCTAAGTCTTGTAAGCCATTTCCAGATTGACACAGCTAGTGGAATGTCCTATGTAACAATGCAGACCTTGACAATGCAGATTATATGGGCGCGGAAATAGTGAAGAAATAAATGTTAGTTTACTAATTATTTGACATTTTTCTTAGAAGTGTTCCGCCTTGTGATTGGTCGAATAAATTTATATCGGCATTATTCCACCAAGTCATGGGTATGGTTGACATGGTTGAATTGCACCAGTGTCATATCTACGTTGCGTAAAAGTGCCCATTGCAGTTAACCAGTGGTGCGCGGCCAGTAAGAATAGTATAGACTGGGTTTTTTAGTTTAAGAAAATTTCCTTAAGAGAAATGAACTATTGAGGTTCTACTTGCGAGGTCATTTTTGAAAAATGTTTTTAGAATTGGCAGAGATTATGTCAAGCTTATGACAAAAATTAGGTTTTTTCAAGTTTATATATATATATATATATATATATATATGGTAAATACTTATTTCAAAATGGGTATTGAGAAGGTGTTATAAATGGTTATAATATTTTACAAGTTATTGTCCCTCCCAATAAGTTTGGAAAATACTAGAGGTAGGCAATAATAAGGAGATATACTAATATCTACAAATAATTCTACATGTAGATTAGTTCGAATTATATTTTGATTTGTGCTTACGTTGTATTCTTAATTCTGTTGCAACTCGGCACTTCAATATAGTGTTCCATCGTCTTGGACATCTGTTTACGGATCAAATGCTAAACAGAAATTGTCTATTGGTTGTCTGAATTGGACCATTGTGAGTTTTCGTGCTAAAAATGTACCAAAACCAATATTCTAATGAAGCTCATTTAACAGTTGGGAGCATATTAATTACCACTATTCTCTTCCTTCCAAAGAACATTTTATATTGGAGTAAAATAGTTCCAACCTTGAAATACGGTCGTTGCTATTTCTGTGGGTGAACAACTTCCCACTCAGCATTGACCATACCAATATCTCTTAGGTCATCGGTTTAGGTATCATATTTATACTGTATTTGGACACACTGTCTGTGAAAGAATCGGTCATATACAAAATGGACATTAGAAAGACTGATGGAAGAAGAATTTGCTTACATTTCAGTAGTGTCTAGCATGGGAACCCTCTGCTCTCTCACACCCATTCCCCGGGAAATGTTTTCTCTGGGTTATAGCATATAAATTTAAAAAGGAAAAAGTTTTCTTATTAACGTCCATTTTATTATACTATGGCTAATTTGAACGGGGTTTTCCAGGTGACCATTGTTTTTTTTAGCGTGAATGAGCCTGAGGATTTTATTTAGTGACGTCGTCACTTAATAAATTCAAATTGTCCATCCGTGGTTTGAATCCACGACTCCAGGTTTGCAAAGAGCTTCAAGTCAAACTTCTTAACTCGCATGGCTTATCTGAGCCTCTTGTATAAATAAAATTAGAATGATCTACCCGTTTAATGCGTTAAATAAAATGGGCGTTTTATCTTATAAACTACGCAAAGATTTAGTTTAATACAGGTCCCCGGAACGCTTCAGCTCTTCAAATTTAGCACGCAAATCCAAACATTTAATCAAGTTACCAATAAAGTAAATATTGTTAGAGCAACCAAACAATAAATTCCATTTCTCTGATTTGTAGAGTGATTTATATTAATTTAAGAGAAAGATTAACATATTACTAGTTCTTGGTTGTGTGAAAGTGACATTTGTTACATTTAAAACACAGCGATAATCAGGATAATTACGTAGCAAAAATCACAAGCAAAAAACGAACGGTTGCTCTTGTACCTAGATAATATATTTTAATTATTCCTGAAATTAATTGTTTTATTTTATTTTTGAACTTTTAAACATATCTTCCACAAACTATTTACATACTGGTTTGTGTCTCTTGAGTTCTAAAGCCTCCTGAGATCGTTAAGCTTTGTATCTCCAATAAATATTGTTCTTTTCACATAAGTGAAACAAGGAAGGTTATAGGTTTTGGCCCCATCCATAGGTAATAATTTGATAAAAATTATATAAGGTGACAAGAAATATAAAATAAGAAATATAATAAAAATTCTGCTAATTATAATTTGAGACCTGCTATTCTAACATTCTAAACTTTTCTGTTTTAGAAAAAAAAAAAGATATATGCATAATTTAAATAACAATATGCCTCAAAGGTTTGTCTTAATGTGTGTCATTGTATGTTCAAAATATAAAATATTAATTTCACAACTGATTTATTAGAATACTTCAGTAGGCATGTGACGTTGGAAATGACGTTTGAGACTGTGACATCATCATCTATTCAGGGCATTCCTTAACTCGCAGAATCGAATGTCCTAATTAAGCGGAACAGTAATCCTAGTTCCATTAAAATAATTCCTTATTTTAAAATGGTCGTGCCTGTTTAGGATGAAACTGGAAAGTAATTCATGAAAATAACCACTTGAGCCGTCCATATCTCATCACTTCTGGAATTTGAAGTTACTAAAATATATCCTTTTAAGGAGTACTTCCAATGGAGAACTTTCCAATGGTGTATGTGTAAGCAGCTTCAACATTTAGCAGATTTCCCTTGAGGGAAATCTGCTATTGTTTAATCTCTACTACACTCGATATTTAAACAGTTCATGTAGAAATCGGAACAGCAGGACTCTGGACTTAGAGACGTTGTGTAACATCATTTTAAAATATTTCTCCTGTAATGTGGCAGATTGAAGACTTTTATATGATCAACCTCGTCGATAAAGTAATATAGTACCATTGTGGTTCTGAGCATTTTTCACCGTTTCACCCACCAGTAAACCATGTGTCTTATGTGTTTTTCTGCTATATGTAATGAAAAGGTATATCCAGCTTAAGTTTCAAGTGTTGTTTTCAAAGGGCAAATACTAAGGGACAGCCAGAAAATAGGAAATCTGCTTAATTAAAAAATTGTTGTTAGTCATTGTCGAAATGACCACAACAACATGTAATTTATAGTAAAGGACAAATTGTGAATTTTAGAACGTGTTGATTGTCTTTTTCTAGTCAACGTTTCAAACGACGCTTATGTCAAGAAAAGATAATGATCAATATTTAATAGTCAGCAATGCAAAGCGAGAATTGAGGTCGAAGCTCTTGAAGTTTCCATCAAATTTTGGAAGCCGAAGTAAATTAGTACCTCAGAATAACCTGTTTGAGTTTCAAAATGTGATATTAATTCAATATTGAATCTATCTTCTGCTAAACTCACTACGTGTTGTGGAAATACAGTCCGCAATAGACAACCTAGCCAGGCCGGAAGCAAAGATCTAGAACACGTTTATTTATGGACAATGTTCAATAGGTTCATTTTCTGATCTTCATACAGCTTAGCTATATTTGACCCAGCACTGCATAATTTGTACCGATTACATCAATGAGGATATAAAGGCCACCTCCGCACCATTATTAATGAATTTCTGAGGAATGGCATTTCCTTCTAGCTGTTAGAAACCTATTTTCAAAAGAAAGGCAACACTATAGGCTTGAAGATGCCCTACAGTGGATGAAACATTCAGCCAATATAAGCATTAGCTAGGAAGACAACTATACATTTCTTATCGAGAACAGACTTTTTATCTGTTCGATCTCTATCTGCCAACGGTATAAGGACGTAGAAACAAAATTGAAATTGAAGCTTATGTAAAAAAGTTCGCCACGAAAGGGCTGCGTTAACTAAGTAGATTTCTCACGTGCGTCACGTATTTGTATTTATCTCACGACGTAAAAGTTCAATGAGAACTTTAATTGGAATTTAGTCTTTAAATATAGTGTTTATTGAGGCTTATTGATAATATGGCATGATTAAAAGTGGGTGTTTACTAAAGCCCAAAACTAAACAATGCAAATATCTCGGTTAATGTGAAAAGACGTATATGACAACATTTATAGCCGATTACATTTGCAATATGATTGGTTCTATACAATTTTTAGATACGACTTAGTAACGGAGTTTTTTAAATTTTCAAAATTCCCCCCTCTAAACCCCCCATTGATCCGATTTCTGCCATTAGTTGCAGAAAAAAACTTGATCTTTTTATGTAAAACAATTAAATACCGAGTTTGGTAACGATCAAACAAAACTTGCAACCACTAGAGTGACAATGGACAAGTGTGTTGCGTGCGCGTGTGTGTGTATTTTTCTTTTTTTTTTGAACAGGTCTCATTTTCGTCATCTATGCAGGATCAATTTTACATTTAAGGAAATGTTTCGAAAATCGCTTCACAAGTCCAGCTCTTGAAGGAAATCTGCTAAAATAATAATCAAGTTTATTAAAGTGCAGAATTGACATACTAAGGGGAGGGGTTATTACAAGTAAACAAATATCTCGCTTAACATGCTTTCTACAAAATGGATAACAAATTACATTAAAACAACTTTCGCTATTCGACACCAATTACAGGTGATGAGTTCTGAAGCCTTATTATATTATATTCCTCAAAGTTTCTTAAACTTATTATCCTTTTCTCTCCTGTCACATCACACTTGTTATGTAAAAATGTACCCTTTCCTAAACAAATTATAAGTAAGAGTTTAAGACATATCTATTTAAGCTGCACGTTTTCTTTATACATTGTTATGGAAATTTGCTTTTCACCCATCTTCTGAGTTTATTGCTTTCATATTATGGCGAACAGGAGTCAGCATGTTTAGGTTAATAATTCGGCACTGCAATCCTCAAAATAAAGATGGCTAATATAAAAACAGAAATCACTTCATTAATCATAGACTGGCCTGGATTTCAATTGAGCAAATATGCTTGCGGGCATAAAATGTAAACAATGGAAACAAAACAATTGTGTAGAAGCGGCCTGCCCGACTTCCGTCCTCAATAAAATATCCTTTTACTGCAAAAATCGTTTTCCCGAAGTAGGATGTACTGGGAGAGTATGACCTGGTTAGTACGGGGCCTGAGCAAGGAGGTTGGGGCAGAGAGCTTCCGCACATGACCATAGGCAGATGACATTGGCACGGAACGGGCGAGTCCTTAGGGCTAGAACAATTCTGTCGGGTGGGTGTAGCGAACACGGTGTGACGGATCAAGGACTTTGGAACCTCGTAGTCATATTCACGAGAATACATCAATGTGACAACTTCTGCTGGTTCGATTGTTAGCAGATTTCCTTAAGGGATATCACCTATTGAGATCGTAATCAAGGCGCGATTTTCGAAGAAATTATACATACATACATACATATATATATATATATATATATATATATATATATATATATATATATGTGTGTGTGTGTGTGTGTGTATTGTATATATACAACTACATAAATACCTATATATATATATATATATATATATATATATATATATATATATATATATATACTTTCGAAATTCCCCCTATAAACTCCCACTTGTCAGATTTCAGCCGTTAACGATCTTGATCTTCTTTTTACATAAAATGATTAAATATCGAGTTTGGTGACGATTAAACAAAAATTGCGGCCGCTAGAGTGTTAATATATATATATGTGTGTCTGTTAACGCTCTAGCGTTTGCAATTTTTGTTGATCGTTACCAAATTCGATATTTAAACGTTTTATGTAAAACTAAAGATTGACTTCGTTAATGGCTGAAATCCGACAAGTGGGAGGGAGGTAATTTCGAAAATTCTTAATATTCCCGTTATTATGGGTCGGATCGAAAGATGTACAGAACCAATTTTATTGAAAATGTAATGTTCTATAAATGTTGTTATATACGTTTTTTCACTAACTTGATTATTAACTGAGATATTTACATTTTTTTTAGTTTTCGGACTTCAGTAAACCCCACTCCTGCTCATGCCATATTAACAATAAGCTATTATGATATGAAGGACTTCATTTGAGCACTAAATGCCAAATATTTTTCTCATTGAACCTTTACGTTTTGAGATAAATCTGCTTAGATAACCTTAAGCCCCTGAGTGACAGACTTTAATTTTTTCTGGGGAAACTAAATAATGTCCAATACAGTTCTTGTTGGACCTGGGCCTCTCACAATGTAGTATGCAGGGGCTTTGTAAACAAAGCAAATTTCATGTATGCTGGAATGAGGCGCTTGTGATGTAATCTTCTATAAATGTTACTTTGTGCGATGTTTCACTATCTTGATTATTAACCGAGGTATTTGCATTTCTTAGTTTTCGGACTTCAGTAAACCCCCACTCCTGCTCATGTCATATTAACAATAAGCAGTTTTATTATGAAGCACTTTATTTGTGGTCTAAAGGGTAACGCATGTGGGAAATCAGCTTAATTAACGTAGCCCCTGCGTGACGGACTTTTATTTTATTCTGGAGAAACTGAATAATGTCCAATACAGTTCTTGTAGGACCTGGGCCTCACACAATGTACTACGCAGGGGCTGTGTAAACAAAGCAAATTTCATGTATGCTGGAATGAGACGCTGGTTACCCGCCTATACTCTATTTCTCACGGAATTATTTTAACCCCTTTCTACTCCACTCCCCGTCTGATTTCTAATATTAAAGAACTATATACGCAGCTTTAATTGAATAGTTTCCTAGAATAACCTGAATAGTATTATTGCAAAGTTATTATTTTATTTAACTCTAACAATTAGGTGTTGAAGCACAGAGTTGACGTTAATGACATTTTTATTAAATTAACAAAGATAAAATATTAAAACTAAAATATAACTGTGAGTTTGATTCACCTGGGCAATTGGAATTTATTTATTGACAAACTCATTAAATACAATTCTTAGTCCCACCCTATCTGGAAAACGGTAATAACCTGCAAATAACCAATTAGCCTTAGTAGCACAAAGTCGATGTTAATATTTGTATTTATTTATTAACGTCCATTTTTTGCAACTAAGGTTAATTGGGACGGATTATCTACAGGTCACCACCCCATTCTATCCAGGAGTGGGACTAAGTATTTCATTTAATGAATTCCGTCACTAAATAAACATCCTTTGCCCAGGCGGGAACCGAACTCACCTCTCTAGGTTTATATCAGGTTATATACAGGTTTATATAGTATATAACAACTGTAGAATAATAGGATCCCTATGCCACTCGCTTCAATATCGAGTTAGATTAAATTCAAACCTAAATTGCGGGCTCCAGAGTGTTAACACACGAATATAAAAACGACAACAGGGCTTATTTTTTTCACCTTCGATAACATTCATGCATGTTTGAATATATATGTATATATATATATATTCATTCGCAAATCGTGTAGAGAATATAATCTGTATATCTGATTTTCCTCAAGGAAAGTTTACGAACAATGAAAATGTGTGATAGTTAGCCTGAGAGGGCAATTAAGTATTTGAGATAAGTTATGACAACATCACTTGATTGATCAGGTCAGAAAAAGAATAGTTACTTAAGATATTACTCTGCAAGTAGATAACTTTGGAGGGAAGAGGACCTAAAATCGATATTGGATTCTCATCTATAACGAACCTATGTTTAACTTTGAAAGTTATCCCACACAAACATAACTACTACTTACTTTACTATATCCCCACAAGGAGAATGGATGAAGTAAATTTATCCTGGTAAATCAAAAAAAGGGTTGGAACCCCATGGAAATTTATCCTTCTCGAGTCAGTTAGAGGGTATACTCATCAAGAATTCAGAGAGCTGTCAAAGAGCCAATGGGGATGGGGGAAAGAGTTGTTTATCTGTTAGGACATTTATCCTCTGGGAAATCACTTGTTGAGGTTGTAGGAAGCTTTTGAATCATTTTTCCAAATTTCTACCAATTTTCTTAACATTTCAACATATTGCCGGAAAGGTCCGTTCAAACACATACCCGCGCGCGCATCTTTTAACTCCCCTACAATATTTAAGTACCCATTAGGTATTTTATGTGAGCATTGCATTCGTTTTAAAGCCATCAATTCTCACAATGAACCCTTTTATATGGCATCCATTTTCAATTTTTATTCTGTTACTTCCACGCACAATTTATGTTTCACCCCATTAAGGTTTTATGGGGTTTTCATTTTTTTGCTATTATAGTTATATATCCAGGGGAGATCCCTGTAGATTGATTACTTTGTGAGTGGATTCTAACCAAAATTTGAAAATACTTCATTTTCCTATACTTCCAATAAGAAGTCACCATTAAAACTTTTGGGCAAATGCGACCGACACCTTCCTCAGTATGAACCGGCATTCTCATTTTTTAATTAAATTCTTTAAGGTTTGGAAAAATTGAACTGTCCCCCCCCCCCTGTTCTGCACTAAGTAGGGGAAGGAACCGTAGGGGCAATAGCCTTTAGTCGGCTTTGCTGTTCCGGGCCAGTGGCCATTCTAGGCCTCCGGAGTAGCTGGAAATTGCCTTTGTCTGCTGGTCGTTGGCGTAGTGTTCGTATGTTGGGCGCGCGGAGACGACATACAGTTGCCTGTTCTGGCACTTGTCGTCTGTGTGCTGAAGCTAGAGAAATGGGTTTGTCCTTTCCCGGGGAGTGGCCTTTCGTGCCACTTCCCAAAAGTGAGCTGTAGGTAGGAATGGAGAAGGGAAGTTGGTTAAGGCCTTTCGTCTAGGTACAACTTTCCCTAACTCCATCCTTCCTTACACAGCGTACACACTGTAGATATCGTCATTTTGCTGATCGTCGAGTAAAAGTGGCAAGCGCTTTTGGTGCGAAGGCTTAGTTTTCAAGCCAGTCCAAAGTTGTAATTGTTAAGCTTGTTGAAAGTTCTTGTTTCTATGTTGTTCAATGGTCTGCTATTGGTAGGTCGCTTTTAGCCCAATAACTGGCCTACTTGTGTTGCCGCGTGTATTCAATGGCCAGCCAGTCAAATATGGAGTTTGATGGCAGTCAACTGACAATAGTATTATTTGCACGGTGGGAACCAACCCACTACTCCAAACCAGTCACTAACTACTTGATATGTCGGTGATCTATTGATGTACTACAATGGCGTAAGCCTTCACCACATCTCTAAGAAGACATTACCACTACGTATGTATATATTTTGCATCCTATATACATGCATTGTTCAGATTAGATTTATTAAATGCTAATACACATTACCTAATACACCAGATATGTATGACACTTCCCACGTCTATTAGCAGCGTTGAAGTAATTCAAACTAATGTGGTTAGTTATAAAGAAATCAATAACAAACCAGTAAAAGTTCGTCACTTAGGGCTGTTGTAACTCAATTTTGATCTCTATTCCCGATTTCTATGTATGAATAGAAGGGAGGGGTGGGAGGTGGGTTCCTGAAGGCTCTCTGAAACAAAAAAAGTAGGAATTACTAGCTGAATTCTTGGGTTACGAAAAAATGAATAGCACATCAGTTGCATAGCATCAATAGTTTAACAAGATTGGTCCTATAACATTGTACGATCAAACTCATTATAACGGAGATATTTTGAATATTCGAGTATTATATAGATCAAGTAAACATCTTTAAAACAAGAACGTAAAATCTTAATTGATAGCGTCATTAGGCAACGAATTTGCATGCATCTGGCATAATGAAGGTCTCTTGAAAGCAATATTTGGTATTTAAGTGTAGAATAAAGTAGTTCAATAAATAACAGCTTATTGTTAATATGACATGAGTAGGAGTGGAGGTTTACTGAAGACTGAAAACTAAAAAATCCAAATATCTCGGTTTATATTTATTATAGAGAAAATATGTATATAACAACATTTAAAGGCAATTACATTTGCAATGACTTTGGTTCTATAAACGTTTTCGATCCAACGTATAATAACAACGATATTTCGAATTTTCGAAATTCACCCACTATAAACCCCCAGTCCGATTTCAGCCATTAACGAACTTGATCTTTCTTTTTACATAAAACATTTATAAATCGAGTAAGGAACAAACACAAATTGTAACTGCTTGGTAGGATCGATGGAGATTTTAGGACATTTTTCAGAAATCGCGTCATGAGTACAACATTCAATAGCTGATTTCTCTTAATAGAAATCAGCTAAAATGTACTAGAAGAAGTTTAAGATCAAGTAAAATTATGTCAATAAACATTTTGAATAAGAATCCTATTCCCATGATGATGATTATGATATTAAGTCTCATAGTCCAAAGTCCTGAATTTCTAGGTAACATAGAAGGTAAGAGCCAGGTAAAAATAAAGGTACTAGGAAAAATTTGAAAATTTCAACAAGAGGACAAAATTTATGGAGAGCCATTTCTTAGTTGCCTGCATAAGCTGACTAATGAGGAGCATTAGCCTGTATGTGTGAGCGAGCTTTAATTATTGCCCTAGACTTTCCTAATTCATATGACTTAAGAGAGAACTACTCAACGAGACTTTGAATACTGTGAGGTAGCCATTTAAATAGAAGGAGGACGGACAATGGCCCTGATATCGGCGGTCAGGTGACAGGCTGACTGACTGGCTGTATTGATTGAGCAGGGCTTGTGTACCCGTTACAACCTCCGTCTCAAGGCTCAATACACCATTACACTCCAATAGTACGTTGACGATGTTATCTTATCGTCAAATGGAGTCGAGTGGATGATAAACTGAGGGAGATGAGCAATGTGCAATGACTCATATATGTAAAATAAATAAGAATTAGCTTAGGTTGGCCGGAAAACAGAAAGAGGGACAAATTAAACTTATTATAGCTTTCTTAGACCTAATATTCAAATAGTTTTCAAATTGTTATGGCATGGGTCCAACAGTCCCAATATGCACACTATTTCAACCCCCCCCCCACAGGTTTCATGGCCTACTTGCCACCTATTCAGGTCCATTATCCACCCGAACCCCATCCTACACCTCTCGGAACGAACCTTCCGCACTGTGGTGGTCTTAACGCAAAACAATTGGTAACTCATTTAGTTACCCTTAAGTATGTGACATTGTTGTCATACCAGTCGGTGAAGAGGTTTTCATACCTGTTGATAGGTGCCAATGACGGAACATGACGTTCCAGTAGAGCTGTTAAACACTTTACAAGGCCATTTTCTAACTCTTCAAAAGAATTTACTGAGTAGTATGGTCTGTGTAAGACACTAGGTGTACCTAGTCCAATTTTTCATTGCTTTATTTAAATCAGTTTCAATACAGATCTCTTCTAAGGAATAAATTTTACCTTCTATAATTAATTTATCATTTGTAAAGGCATGCTTAGTGTTTTCACTCCTTGCTTTATATAATTTATTAAGTAACCCCCAATTGTAATTTTAGATATATCAACCACCCAATATTGTATATATTGGTTCATTGGATAATATTAGATTTAATTACAATAATCTGGTAATTGTTCTCATATTCGTATATTTTAACTGGTTCCATGATGTTCACACTTCATCCAGAGATGACCTAATGTTACTTTATAAATATATTGCCAATGTGGTTAAAGTAAGGTCATCATTATTAGCTTTGTAACATAAACATCAATTTTATGATGCATATTTTTTCTTTATTCGCTTTCAGAAAATGTGTCATTCTTTTTAATTAGATTTATTTATTTTAAAGAAGAATGTCCTGCGAATGCTTTTTTTCTGCATTTATTATTTTTAATACTTTTTTCTGTTTTTTATGGTTGGTTCAAATCACTTTATTTTTATTATCGTTTAGTCAATAAAGTATTTTTTTAATTCAAAAACTTGTTATAAATTACATATAATCAATACTGGCATCATAAAACAACTTATATCGATTAACACAATTATATAAGCTGAACCCCAATTGCATCGGATTAATCCTGTAAGCAATTCTACATAAAATTTAAATCTAAATATTTAATTTTTCTATCCAGATAAAATAAGACGCTTTAAGGGAAACCTAACCACATGTCCCCTAAGGGAAACTATAAGTCCTCTATTCCTCTCTCATTAAAAAAGTTTAGAATCTTGAATATGATCTGGATTTTTAATATCACGCACCATCTCGTATAGCATTGCCTTATCATATTTCCCTTTACGTATAAAACATGAGGGTACTTGCATGTTAACTGTGTGAAAGAAGGGATAAATTCAAAGATCGAAAAATGATATACATATATCTAATCTTGTTAATTAATTTGTATTCTTTAATTATTTGGGTTATATTCTAATTAATATTCTGTTAATAGAGACATTTGATTTTTCACCCTGTAAATCCTCTATTCCATTCTGATTTTCATAATATGCTATATCACCACATAATACTGTTCAGCTTAAATTTCAAGCGTTGTTCAAGGAAAAACCGACAATGGGATACAAGATGATATCATCTTTTAGCTTTTCCTGCGCATGGGAAATCCTCTTAGTAAGTGCCTGGCATCTGCATTAGTGGAACTAGCTGTTATAAACTATTATAAACTAGCAACTTTATCTGCCCTGAGCCTAAACAATAGCTGAGCACTAGCTAATATAAAATGGTAACGAACTACTGGGCTCTCCCTCGTTATGTTATGCAATTAATTGACATCCTCTTTGTGCTGCTGAGGCTAATCGGAACGAGTTATCTACAGGTTTCCACCCTTTTCTAGTCAGTATGAAATTTAAGGATTTTATTTAATGAGTTAGTCACTAAATAAATTACTATTTGACCACACTAGAATCTAACCCATGATTCTAGGTTTACACGTCCCTCCCTTGTACACGGATCATGCAACATATTGTTTTCTCCCAATGGCAACAAGCAATTAAAATGTCTAAATTAATACTTCTTTTCATTGTCCAGTGTATTATACGTGCCAGTCGCGAATATCCTGATTCATGTTTTATTTAACAACCGAAAACAAAACCCACTTCTTGATGTTTGCTCTTTAAGCCACTCTGTAAATGTCCCTTATACCGAAAGCAAGGTCTTTTGGGCATTTTTTGAGGCTGGAGTACTAATGATTTCTTTGGACACATATTTTATTAGAGCCCAATCAATTTTCACTTGTGTATGGGTTCATTTATGTGATGAACAGGTGGAATGTTTTGAGCCGAGTTGCATTCATAATGCAAAACATGTTTACTCAGTTGGATATTTATGTACTACGTCATCATAGATTTCTTTGATAGGAAATCAGTTTTCTAATAAGGATAACCCAATTGAAGTTTGTGAATTTTTGGCGGATACTTAAAAACTTACTCTATTGAAAGGTTTCAAGAAGATTGATGTAGGGACATTACAGCAGACGTTGAAATCATTTTTACCAATCAGTAGATAAATTAGACAAGAAATAGTTAATATAATACCAATAATAATTCATCCAATTTGGCTACAAAAATGTAAATAAGCTCATAGCATTGTAATTAATATAAAAATTAAACTAGTTTGGGATGAATCCACAAAAAAACATGGATAAAAATAATCCTGATAAAAGTAATAGAACGGTATTGAATACAATAGAATACATACAAAAAGCTTCATATTTAAATGACTGCAAAATATTTAAATTAATGACTGAAGATTCCAAAAAATGCGATTAATTCCCTCCCCTTGGCCTGACTAAGAACATTACTAATTTTTATTGCTTATGATTCAGTTGGATATTGAGGGTGTCATTGTAAAAATTGAGGGTAATATAATATAAACTGTTTATCTCATCAAACACATTTGAATGTATCACACATAAGCCTCTCTCCATTCCAACATTGGTCTTTAGTTTTACATGAAATGCCTATATATCGAATTTGTAAGCGATAAAACGAAAATTGCCTCCACTAGGGCGGTAATGGCCAAGTGTGTGTGTGTGTGTGTGTGTGTGTGTGTGTGTGTGTGTGTGTGTTGATTTTGAACAGAACTCATTTTCTTCGTCTATGTAGGATCGTTGAGGATTTGAAAAATTATTTTGGAAATCGCGTCATGAGTACAACCTCAATATCCTGTTTCCATGGAGGGAAATACCCTAAAATCCAAATTTCTCGGTTAGTATTCGAATTACAGTAAAAATACATAGGAAAATAGCTAAAATTACATTTGTAACATAACAGGTAAAATAATATTATTCTATCTGTCTTCAAAGTTATATTTATAGCTCAGTTGGTTGTAGACTAATTGCGATTTCATGACACTGGGGCGCTTCGGACCTTCCCAAAGGATTCGATTCTCGCCTGTGCAAAGGAAATTATTTAGTGACGGCATTCATTAAATAAAATCCTAAAATCCCCCCCCCCCTGGCTAGAAAAGGGTAGTAACCTGTAGATAACCCTTTCCCAATTAGCCTGAGTTTCAAAAAATGGACGTTAATAAATAATAATATTTGCTAATATGCCAACCGAAAAAAAATAGTGTTAAATCAAACGGTTAAATATCTAGTATGTTACAGGTAACAACCTGAACTGGTTCAATTTTCTTAAATTGTATTAATATTTCTAAACAATTATGTTTCAGATTCTCCGGACGAAACCTATGATGGAGTGTTTGAAATAACCGAAAGCATTGATTATTCTCACATGAATAGTATCCATTCTCGGAAAAAAAGAGAAGCCGTAGAGAAATTGAAGGAAGAAAATGAACAGGCAATAATGAAATTGATGGAAGAACCCAATTGCAAAGAAGATTGCAAGAGGTTGCAGAAACAACTAGCAAACTTAGACGCTACAATCGAAGCAGCACAGTCACAGCTGTCTTCACTCAAAGCCGAAATTGCAAAAGTGTCTAAGGGCTGTTTGAATAGAACCTCTTTGGACGATGATTCTAGCGAGGTTCAACTGAGGCTGAGTCCTTTAGGATCTGGAGTTCTAGAAGACCTCTCGGGCAGGCATCACGATGACGTTGTAGACCACGACTTAGCAGCATCGGAAAACATCGAGACTCGCTATCCCTGGCCTTGGGCCCCAGATCCAGCCTATCCTTGGCCTCCTGCATCAGAGCTCAGGAATACTATTCCACCGACGGGTCCGGATTCCTCTGTCATCGGGGAACCTACAGCCACGGGACCTGGTGAAACTGTACAGACCAGCCAACAGATGACAGTGTCTCTTCCTAAGAATCTTCAGCGGTTGTGTACTCTAGTTCCAGGCCCACCAGGAAGTAGTGGCTACGTTTGTACTCCAGTAGATAATCTTCTTCCTCAGAGCCATCCATCCAATGGAAACTTCTATTTACAGGTTAGTTTCACTTAAAAATATATTTCTTAGCAACTAGAGAAGGAGGGAAAGATGGGGTTTAGGTAAATGATAGCCGACCAAAGATAACAAATTTCAAGTATTGCTGACGATGAAGATGGGAGGTGAGCTTGCTCTGATAACTGGGAATTTTCTTGTCCACGTTTGTAAGCTGTGAAGCTTCATTTCACGAAATTCGAACTCTCGTAAAGGAAGGAGGGAGTTCCCTTGTCCCTATCCAGGTCTGATTTCAGCCATTAACGAATATAATCTTTAGAGTTGGCTGAAACGGTTAAATACAGAGTACTGTATAGTTCAAATAAACATTTTCGAGCCAAGAACGTAAAATATTATTTGATGATGTCATCACACAACGAATTTGCATTTATCTCGCATAATGCAGGTTTTCTGAACACGTTATTTCATATTTAAGCTTAGGATAAAGTGTCTCATGATATTATAACAATTTTCATATTATAACAATTTTATTGTTAGTATGAAATGAGTAGAAGTGGGGGTTTACTGAAAGCTGAAAACTAAGAAAGTAACTTGATTAATATTCAAAATAAGAGGGAAATGTATATATCTACGTTCATAGGAAATTATGTTTCATTAAGATTGGTTTTATTCAATTTTTCGATCGGGCGAATATTTAAGGAGACATTTTGAATTTTGGAAACTCCTCCCCCCACTGGCCCGATTCCAACCCATTATTTGCGTGTGTGTGCGCGCGTCTATGCATATATATTTGAATTAGTAAAAAAATCCTACTTTGTATCCTTAATTCACGGTATGATATAATATTCTTTCAGGTGGTTGGTCGAAGCCAGACCCACGTGCCCACCGCCATATCTACACCAAACCCGTTCGCATTTCCTACCCTATCGGGATCTCCTGTCATAGTTCCTGCTTCAGCAGCTCCCTCTGGTAAGCTCGTCCCTGTTTATAGCCCTGGCAGTGGGCAGATTTACATGCAGAACTATCAACAGGTAGGTACTAATCTCATAAGCAAGAAACTACATTTTATCTTTATTTATTTATTTATTTTATGAATAGCATTTAACTCGTCATAAGCTCAATTTTTCTCAGCCAGCTCCTTCAACGCTTCTTCTAGCATCCTATTTCTTCCATTTAGATCTCTTCCATAATTTTAGTTATTCGCTGTAGAATGTTGGATCTGACATGCTATACTTATTTTTTTTTTGGTCTTGCTATGTTCTCCAGCGATTATTAAACAAACAAAAAAAAAATCCTAATAACCAGGGATTATATTGGATTTACAAAACTGGTGGTGAAAACTTAATAGCTGTTTTCACAAATTAAAATGCTTAGTTCTATAAGTGCAAAGTATTAAATGAATTTATTTAGAGTCGCTCTATCATCTAACAACATACTTTTGGAAAATTCAAAATTGAGGCAACACCAGAAATTCCTTTATCCTGGCAGTGTTTTTTCGAGAACCTACTAAGAAAAGAGCAATCCTAGGCAGAGATCGTTAGATGACGGAGAAAAACAAACCCTGGGTCATGGTAATGAGTCTTTTACTTAAAGCAATGAAGGTAGTTACTCCAGCCAATTCTAGCTTATAAAAATCTATTAGTTTGTTGTTTGTATATATGTGTGTGTGTGTGTGTGTGTGTGTGTGTGTGTGTGTGTGTGTGTGTGTGTAATGTGTGTGTGTGTGTGTGTAAGGATAAAACTAATAATTAATATTTGTTATATTGATGAATTCTTGACATCTGAGTAAGTTCCTTACAGAATTTGCAAAATACTAAACAGAATTTGTAAACTCAAGTATTCCTATGTAAAAGTTAATATATGTATATATTCTAATATATCCGGCTATATGTTATTTAGTATAGAACCAATAATAAAAGGCAAAGTAACTGTAGTCCGACTGAACTTGAGTCTTGTCATCAACAGAGCACTATTCTGACACTGTTTGGCCGTTAATTTTATACCAAGATTGAAAAAAGAAGATCTGTTGAACGGAAAGATTTATTTTAATCATAAGAATTGTATCGTTCAATTTGCCTGAATACAGCTTTCTAAAAGAAGAGTTGAAAGATAATATAACTGTTATGGACTATTTACTTCTTGGAAAGACTTCAGGGCAAAGTCCATTCGGGACTCTCTCGTCTCTCTCTGGTTTGGAACTTGAAGCACTTTTGATATGACATTTATTTCTTTAAGCCCAGGCCTGGTAAAATTTTGGAAGTTTTTAAGTTCTCTGGGTGAGAAAACATTATGTTCTGAAAATAGTTTAAAATATTGTTCTCCTTACCACCTACTCACATTTTTAACCTGAGAGTTATGAGTCTAATTAATGTTATGTACTCTGGTTGTAAATAAAATCCAATTTGGTTTACATTTTGAGTTGTTCACCTGCCTTTAAATAAATCTGTTATTAATCAAATTATAATATCTATGAAGGTATTAATGACATGGGTGCTTACTGTATAACGCAATATAATGAATTTAACCCATTAAGGGAAAAAGAGCATAATTATATTTTCTTTTCCATATTATTACTATATATATATATAATAATTGTGTTAAGGAATATCATTA
The DNA here is from genome assembly GCA_019009955.1 of Riptortus pedestris. Classification (NCBI taxonomy): domain Eukaryota; kingdom Metazoa; phylum Arthropoda; class Insecta; order Hemiptera; family Alydidae; genus Riptortus; species Riptortus pedestris. The sequence continues at coordinate 46,259,978 of CM032232.1, read as the reverse complement.
TGATGCCAGTAAAGTATTAATTGGTAAGTCGTAAATCAAAATTTTTAAGTTCATACTTTATAACACCTTTAAGTAGTTTTTTTTTTTAAAAAAATATATTATTTACATTTTTTTAAAGCCAATAGTAATGTAGAAATTGCTGAATATGTGTTTTGATTTAGTCTTAGAAGTAAACCTCCACTCCTACTAGAAGTGCAAATTTCCACTCTTGTGACCTGTGCCTAATGTTGGGATAGTCGAGACACGATTATAAAAAAATTCATTGAAATCTATTGCAAACAGTCAGGAATTCCTCCTTTAATGTTAATAGTCTTAGTGTGACCCGCAAGATAAAAACAGTTTATTTCTGGCATATTTAAATAGTTTCAGACAAACCTTAAGAGGTTTATTTACACGGGTATTCTATCTATATTTTGTAAATTTCCAGAATTCACCGAGCATGTCCTATATTGACCCTAATCACCAGCAGCAGTTCCTTGTGCCGGTTTCCCAGCAGCCTCAAGTTGTTCCATTTCAGCAGTATGCAATACCACAATACATGCCACCCCTTTATCAGCCAGCTCCTGCCTTTCGCCCTCAGTACACTTCACCAATTCCGATGAGGCCAGTTTTCTTTCAGCAGCAGTATGCTCCAGCAGTATATCAGCCACAGTAAGTGTCTATTGTCAAAAACATGAACTTGAAAATGTATTGAATTTATTTCCCATACTAGAGATAAAAATTTAAATTCACCCTAACTCCCTTAAAGGACCTTAGAATTAAGTCAAGACAATAAAGGTGAGTGGTGTTCAACAAGGCTTCCAGAAACCTTATTATTGAGAATTGTGAAAAAACTTCCAGAAACCTGATAGTGAGGAAATCTTAATGTCTTGTAACTCATTCACTGGACTCCAAAAGGCACTATTTACCAACAACGTTTAATTATTACAAATAAGAAAACCCAAAGTCAGCAGTTGTTTAAAGTTACACCAAAGAGAAGTAATATAAAAGAAAATGACTATATATTGTGTGCAAGTGTTATTTAATGTCCTAATTAAAAATAGAAAGGTTCACAAAATGTTTATATAAGTAGTATCAATAGTGGAGGAGCAGAAGCTGACAGTTCTTATTCCTTGGTATGGAATTTAGTTCAATATCATAAACCATTTTAAGGAATTTCTGATCTCGGGGGGTTAAATCTATGTTTAACCTATGTCCATGGTCTGCCTAGTTTGGAAGGGTCTACGCTTGTAAAGGGAACCATCATTTTATAGGCAGAAGGAAAGCTGCCAGAGAGGTGAAATTTAGGTCTCGCCATTGGCAGGGTAAATATGAAATAAAATTTGTGAATAAGAACTGTATTATTGCCTAAATCTTGCCATGAAGAATATTGAGCCCTTATCAACAGATTTCCCTTAAGGGAGATCAGTTATTCAGTAGTACTCATGATGTGATTTTTGAAAAAAAAACTTTCTATTTTGCATTGATTGTTCACCAATAGAAGAAACCTATCTCTCTCTCACATTGAGTAACACATTTCCAGAGTCATTTACACTTTTTTACAAGTAATGCAATTTCTATTCATGAATGTACTCTTACTATTATATATCTGTTTATTTTGTGCAGGGCCTACGTACCGCAGAGTCCTCTACCAAATAGCCAGTTTCTAGGAGATTCAGTTCTACAGTGTTCCTATGTCATTGTTCCAAATACTCCTGTTCACACTTACAAATTCCCAGCAGTATCAGGGGTTTCTGAGGTTATACAGAGAGCTCAGAGTACAAAACCTCACTCACACCACCCTAAGAAGAACTCTACAAAGCCTAAGATGAATGAATTTAGTAAGTGTAATATTTTAATGTATTTGTATTATTTATCAGTCAGTATTGCCTGCCTGTTTGCGAACTAGATCTAGGGGAGTTAAAGTCCATCATACTGACAGGTTTACTGATTTAGACAATAGACTCCCTCCACTCAACTAGCTCTGCAGCACAAGCACACTGCAGCAAATTGGTGTACTAATGCCAGATTCCATTCAAGTACTAACCATGCTCAATGTTGCCTGACTTCAGTGATCTGAAGTCGAATACCATGCCATTGAGCTATGATGTCCCCACTATTTTAAAAGTCGTTATTTTTAGTAATGTTTGTTATTAAAATATTTTAATAATATTTACTTCAATGAAATAAATGAATTTCTCTTTTGCATAGTGCTTCAGCCTCCTCGTCTTAGTCATAACATTTGTTCTTCTTTATTTCAGTCCCTCACTGAATGAATGTTTAGCAGATTAAGGGAAATCAGCTATTGAGGTCATACTCATGACGCCATTTTCGAAACATTTCTTCAAATGTCCATTGATCTTACCTAGGAGATGTAGGAGGTGGGCTAACCTGTTTGTTTACAACTCAGGTGCTTTCTGTTGGGAGGCTATTAAAATTGACTGAATGATTTCTCATTACAGTTTACATTTATTCACTTAATATTCACAGTGTTGTTAAGTGTTACCAGTGTGTAGATTTATTTATTGTAGAACTTCACTTGGGAAATCTGCGGAGTTTATGCAGTCCCTCCGTGAAAGACTTTTTTTTGTTCAGTCTAAGCACTGAGTACTGAGATTGATGATCAGCAAATACAAAGCTCAGGTGGGCCAAGGGAGACTATCCAAGAAACGTTTCAAATTATCTCTTAAAAACACTTATTTGTTTAACTATGTTACACCTACAATGAAGAAAGTTTATGTCAGTCGTTTGGGTGAGACTCTGGTTCTTCTCAAATAGAAATATAAAATATATTATCTTCCTGTACAGTATTCATTTTTCTAATCTAAAGATTGAATATTTTGCCTGATAAGTATTTTGTTTCCCCCCAAATATTATTTGAACAAAAAAAAAGACAAAAAGCCCTTGCATAGCCAGGGCCTTTACCACAATCTTAATGAATTCAGTGTAGCCAGCAGTTAAGATCATCAAATTCCAAATCTCCTTCCTCTATAAGCCCAATCTTCAGGCTATCTCATCATTCCCAGCTAACTTACCCCTCCTCCTTGTTTCAAACATTTTCTTAGGCTGATTGCCAGACTGCATTCACATATTCAGAAAAAGTGAACAATATCCAGGCTTTTAAGAGAGAGAGGACATTTTAAACCAATAAAATGCACCATTAATAGAAATACACTCGGGTTTTGATGAAGAAATCTTGTCAAAATGTGCACTCTAATTTACAGTGAGACTACTATCTATTTGTTCCTCAGTACTTTTCTTCTTATATGTGTAAAAAACAGTGATCCATTGAATATTTTTTATCAGGTAACTGCCCACCGGGAAGCATTCCTTGTGAAGATGAGAGCACTTGTGTTCCAGAAGATGAATGGTGTGACTCTAAAATTGATTGCTTAGACTTTTCTGATGAAAATAAATGCGGCTGCAAGCAAAGGATTCTCCAGGAGAAAGCCTGTGATGGCTACTTTGACTGCCCTAGGGGAGAAGATGAGCTGGGCTGTTTTGGTAATTATTACTGAAATTAAAATCAAATGGCAAAAAGATTTACAATCAGTTGGCTAACAAAAAATCATGAGGCTTCTATAATATTAATAGTAAGCATCTCCTTATTCTAAAAGATAAATGTTCGAATTGCAAAAGGTAAAGAACATTCTTTAAATACTTAATAATTTGTAAGTTTTCCTCATCACTTAAAGCACTTAGCATTTAGCTCATTATATGTCATCATTTAGCAATTTACATGTCTAATAATTTGATATATTTCTACAATTCTGCGAAAACATGATTAACATAAGAGATAGAATGTTCTGGAAGGCCAATAAAAGTTGGAAATGATTTCATACATGTTTCTAGCATAAAGGAATTTAAATCAATTTTAAGAGGTAGTGTTTAAACAAATATGCTTATAGTATATAGTTATATATATGTTAATTCTTTAGGGTGCAAAGAAGAAATGTTTAGCTGTGATGATTTCAATGAAGATGGAGATACCATGACATGCCTGCCTATTATAAAGAGGTGTGATTCCTACAACGACTGCCCTAATGGAAAGGATGAAGTTGGGTGTACTCTAATAACTGATGAGTATAATTTTAATCAGGTAAGCTATTTATGATTGCTGAAATCATAGGATTTCTGTTACACCCTAATGATTATGAGCCATGGCATGGAGGGATGAACTAAAAATAATGAATACATTATAAAACTCTAAGCTTTGCAGCAAAACATTTCTCTAAGTTTGTATAGAAACCACACAAGATAACTGGGAGTAGTACAGTGTCACTAGTATTTCCACATGCTATAATAAAAAATATTCCCATTTTGTTTCCAATATTGGCTCTTAAAATACGATTTTTTTCTCTCTTCACCCTGTTAATGCCCCACAATTTAATTTTATCCTAAAAAAGTTTAAATTTATTAGTTAAAAATGTTTATTAATGTCCACTTAATGCAACTATGCCAATTCAGGAAGGGTTATCATCCTTTTATACTTTGAGTGGAACTAAGTATTTATTTACTTTGACTGGCCAATTTGAAAAATGTAAAGTTTTTTAGGAGCCTGTTGTGTCCTTTACAAATGGATTTCTTTTCAAAAACTGGAAAGGATTGTGGTATCCTGTTTGTACCTCTGTTACCTGGCATACAGACTCTTGCAGAGAGGAACTTCACCATCTCTCTAGGTAGTATTAAATTCTTCCTTAATGTGTTTTTCAGGTTATTTTTATTTAATTAAACAGTTTTGCTTGATCTCCAAACAAGTACAATAAAAGCAATAAGTAAGAATTATAAATACACCAAAGTAACAAACAATTATTATTGAAAGTACATAACAATCAATAATTATAGTAGTTTTATATTATGATATAATATAATAATAATATGATATAATTACATTGGTATTAATAAAACATATAACGATCTCATTTTATATAATGTACTGTAATAGCACCCAGTACATAAATTTCATAATCATGTTTTTAAAACAAAATTATACACTATCTACAAATTATATATTATGAGAAAAATGAATATTCTTTGTACAATAAAGCATTATAGATGATGATAAAATTACGTTTGCTGTACATTAGTAGGCTTCGACTTTGAGTGAGCGGTTTTAAAGAAAAAATAAAACAGAAAATAAGTTATGCATATAAATCCAAATTTTATTTTTAGCATGAGGCTTGTATAACACTTGAGAAAAAATATTTATCCTTAAAGAATTTAATACAAGCCTTAGAGTATTTTTACATTCATAAAAACGTACAGACCTGTAATACAAAAATAAATATAAATAAATCTTAAAATATTCCATTTTAAGTGTATTTTGCACTGGTTAATTCTGCTTTTGTCATACACTTCTTTGGTTCTGGATAATCATATTATTTTTTCTATTGTTTCAGATATCCTGATGTAAAATATGAGCTTTTAAAAGGATACAATAGCCTTTTTGCAAAGCAGATTGGAAATGGAGTGGAATTAGCAGCTTCATGCTTAGGATCTCCTCCTGGTACTGCTTTGTGGGTAGACTGTCCCCCACCTGAATGCGGTATCAAACCTGTTAACCACAACATCCTACGAAAAAAACGAGATTTCCCTAACATAAAACAAGAACAATGGGTTGATCATTATCCACACTCAGAGGATCCATCATTCCATACTACTCCTGAAGCTATAAGATTTGTTAAGAACTTTTTTAATTCTGTCTCAATATTTGATAAAAAGAAGTTCTACAAACGTATGTGGGGACCTTTAGTTCAACCGTTTATGGGTATTAAGGACACAACCAAAACAAATAAAGATGAGGAAGACACACTTATACAGTCAGATCCAACACAATCATCTTGGCAATATTATCTACATCCACATGAAGATAACTTCAATGATTATAATACAAGGAATTTTTTCCAAGATTACCAAACACAACCATTCAATGGCAGAACTCAGCCATACAATGTAGATCCTAACAGCCCATATAATTACTATGATCAATTTGGTCACTATTTTATTAACTATCCAGGACCATTTTCACAATCCTATGTGAGATCCCAACGTCATATTCATGGTAAGATTTATATTTTTTTTACTAATTTATTTATTTGAATGAAAATGTTTATCTCCATCCCTTCGGAATTCCATGTAGAATACAGTTATTAAGAATACTTTATTCCCTGGTTTAATTTTCATGCACGAAACTAAAATATGTTTTTATTTCAAGTGTATCCTCTACTTGGGCTTTCTCTATTTTTAAGTACTTTTAATAATCTACTGTTGATGTGGCAAAAGTTAATTTTTGTTCAACAAATACACCTTCTTTAGGGAACAGTACTTTTTATCGGAGTATCTTCATCATTTCTTAGGAACTCCATAACAAATGTAGCCAGGAAGGAATTAAAAAAATTTATGGGAAATACACAAAGTTACCCATACAAAGGATTAAGGTATTTAATCTAAGGTTCTTTCATGATTTTTTACTAAATCTCTCATTGTGCGTCTATTTTCTAAAACTGGAAGAAAAAAATCCTTGGGCTGGTCAAACATTATTCAAATATATTATACATCATGCACTTATCATTAACATCAACATAAAAATTACAAAACTTCAAATGCCTATATTTTGTGTAAACAATATTACAAAGTTAATTTTCACTTCTTGCTATTTTCCTCTAAGTTTATATAAAAAACATTGTTAACCAGGGTTTAATTATTATTAATTCAAATAGGTTTTCAATTGTCTTACTTTTCTAAGTGGGTGTCAAGGTGATGGATAACTAAGACTGTTAATTAAACTGTCCTTGAAAATTTAGTGTTTAATAAAATAAAATTAATGTGTATTCACAAAGTTGTCTACTCATTATGAGTGAAGGGCATTTAACTTAATGTAGATTTAAATTTAATTTATCTTTTTCATGAGACTGTCCCACACATGACCAAAAAAATAAAATGATAATGCTTTAATAAAGTCTTTAAAAAAAATTTAGGGGTGCAGGTTAGCCATGTGAGTTAAAGTGTTGGCCTCACATGGTAAGCCTAGAGTGGCGAGTTTGATTCCCACCTGTAAAATAGGAATTTATTTAGTAATGAACTCATTAAATAAAATCCTTAGTCCCACCCTGGCTAGAAATGAGCGGTAACCTGTAGATAACCCCTCCCATATAGCCATAGTAGCAAAAGGAGAACATTAATAAATAATATAATAAAAAATTGTAACGAGAGTTAAAATTGCTAATTACAAAGTTGTCTAACTTCTTTAAAACTAATGATATATATATATATATATATATATATATATATATATATATATATATAAAACAGTTTGCTGTCCTAGTCTTCAACTCTTATTAGTTTTTACTCAATTGGCTTATTTTTAAAAATATAATAAAATTAATGTCCACTTCATGCAATTTAGGCCAATAAAGAAAGGTTATCTACGGGTTCCCACACTTTTCTAAATATTTATTTGGTGAACACATCACAATATAAATTCCTATTGCATAAGTGAGGACTATGTGAACATTGCTCCTTAGTTCCCTTTCACATATTAAATTGTTTGATGAATGTTTATGCAAAAACTATGAGCACAATAGTCGTCTGTAAATGCTAACATATATTTACAGACCAGGGGCATGGAAGGCTTAAAAAAATTAGCATATTCTGAAAATAGAAATACTATCCAATTAGTCTTTCATTTGTTTTTCCTTTCAGGTAAAGCCTTTTACACAAAACCACCCAGATGGACACTGTATTTATATTAATACTTATTTTGAAAAGGGATTTAACTGGAACTATTAAAGCAATTCACTTTTCTGTCTGTAGGAGATGAGATGCTGCGCGTAGTTGGAGGAAGTAGAAGTGAGCCTGGTGCATGGCCATGGCTGGTCATTCTTTACAGGAATGGAATATTTCACTGTGGAGGCTCTATTCTGACAACCACGATCATTCTCACAGCAGCACATTGTGCTAAAGAGTATGCATTTTTAAAAACAAATTATACCCATTTAGTATCACATAAATTAAAGTCTTCGTGCTAGTTTATTCCATGTTCAATAATACACAGTTTTTTTTTTTTTTTCCTAAGTGAGATGTAACAATCAATACAGCACAAATAGTTCTTGGGTTACACCAAAGGTCAATTTCTGGTTCATATATTTTTCTCTAACTCTACTGTGGAAGTCACGTATAATGATTGAGCAATGGAGTTTTCCAACTTCATGATCAAAGACATAAGTTGCATTTTTTCTTACTCGCTGGTGTTAATGAATAAATTAGATTCATGATTAAACTTATTTAGATTGTCTTTTTATGGTTCTTCACTAAAATGTTTATATCAGTGCTAAGTCCATCACACAACTATGCTCCCATCTTAAGAACTATTAAGAATATGTGCTAAAGTCAACCCTTTGCATGCTGTGGATTGTTGTAGCACTCCTGTGGGCTCCTGAAATCAAACTGAAGAAATAACTAATACAATGAGCATTGTTTTTACGCTCATCAGATATTAAATTTGCACTGGACAAATGAAAAATCTTAATACTAAATATTCCTTTTTTTTTTAAGTTTTGAAAATGACTACTATGAAGTCCAAGCTGGAGTTTTACGAAGGTTTTCTTTCTCACCTCAGGAGCAGATTCGAAGAGTTTCACAGGTCATAGTTCATGAGGAATATGATGGGTAAATTATTAAAAAAAAATTAAGCTTGTTATTCCAGATTTTTTTTTAAGTTATAAACTTTTAAGAAGTGGTATTCACAAAATGTGGACCTTATTAGTGAATAAGATCTGAAAAATTCTACATGTTTCCATTTGATTACTCTTTATAACAGTAATAAAAAGTTTTCTCTATAAACATATTTTATATCCTTAGAGAAAAACATTTTATTAAAGAATTAAGAATGGCTGCTCACCGATGGTGAGTTGCAAACTACGCTGCTAAATGATCAATCACATGACATTAAAAAAAATAAAAGAAAAGCAAATTTTAATGAAATAAAAGTTGAGTTAAAATAAAACTAATAAGTTTGTGACAAAAATTAAGCTAAAAAAATATCTGAATATAAAATAAAAAGATAAACCAAATAAATAAAAAAAAAAAAACAGTCTACAAATATATATATATATATTTTAAAAAAAATCAATAATAATTTAAAACTATTTATAAATATGATGGATTATTATTCCTAATGAATCCAAGATAATGGGTCCAGTTAGGGGTTGTCTTTGACTTCAATCCCAACTTTTTTTAAAAACTCCAACCTTTTTCGGGATTGTTCCTCTTCATCCGAACCATAGACCCTGAACGTTAAATTGACGATTGCCAAACTCTTTGTTTCAGGCTCTCGGCCACATCTCCGGCAGAGGGGTCAAACATTTTATTTACACTGGCTAATGATTCCAGGGACAGCACAAAGTGGGGCATAATTAATGTTCAAGTTCGTAGCGTTTTGCCCATTCCAATAAGGATAACACTTTTTAATCAAAGAAATTAATTGCTTTTGGAGTTATCCTTGAAATGACAAACACCAATCCCATTTGAAAAAAAACAAAAAAAAAACAGGTGAAACTGTAGGATGACCTTTTTTTTTTTTTTTTTCCAGAAATAGTACAAGATTAAAAACATAATCACTCAGGAGCTCTGTAAATAGCAGGTTTTTCAAGGCGTCTAGAATAGGGAATAAATTTCAGTCTAAAATAAACTTTATGTTCTAGGGTTGAAACCTTGCCAAAATAAAAATCTGTCATGAGATTATTTTCTCTATGAAGACAACTAGCAGAATGTTAAATAAAAACAGATTACCCTGTGTCATAGTCTCAGTGAAACAAGCACAATAGGTTTGTCTGATACAAAAAAATAAAAAATGAGTTTCTACAAATACATCATAATTTTTAATGAGTGTAAGGCAACTAATCAAGTCAATAATATAAAGCTTCAAATTGCTTTTTTCCATTGAAATTATTGATAACCAAAATACTTTATATTTAAGTGAGAACTAGTTAATGTAATATTTTATTAATACATTTTTTATTGTCTATATTTTAGCTCAGTTTTTTATTATTAGGTCAACCATGATGAATGACATAGCACTGATGAAGCTGTCAAGTCCACTGAAATACAACCGCTGGGTCCTCCCTATCTGCCTGCCCCCTCGCCAGCCCCCGTTTCAGCCTCTTCTTCCCCTCTCTGGGACTATATGCACGGCTATTGGTTGGGGAGCTTTGTTTGAGCATGGGCCTGATCGTAAGTGAATTTTTTGTGTTATCAATCTATCATCATATAATTAACACTCAAAAAACATGATGAAAAAATACTGTTAAAAAACAAAAAAATCTGTAGGAAACCGACCTTTATATTAAATAGAAGGCTTATAAGGGAAAATTCTTTTAGATGGATAGTGCAGGTAGAATGTAAGTTAGTGAGAGGCATACTCTTAAAAAAGTTGTAATAATAAAAATGAAAAATGTGTTTGTAAAATGAACAGCTTAATATTGTAATATTCTTAATAGAAGTTACAGGGGTGTCAACATAAGTAGAGAAACCATTTTTTTGCTCACCGGAGTCTTTTAACCTTAAAATGAGATTATAGAGGTTATGGAAAGGTCAAAGAATAATAAAGCACTCAAAAAAAGTGAGCTAAAAAAATGGAGTACAACAGGGAGATCGTGTAGCAGTGCCCAGTTATCAAAAGACACTCAATATGAATGAACCTTAATGAACAATGCTTGTGATCTTTGAGAAAATATTAAAAATTAGATATGAAAACTGTTGCTGCTGATTTCCTTAACATTAACAACTAGAAAGGGGTAGCATTAAATAAAAGTAGCTCGTAGTCATTACTGTATCAAGCTGTTCCACTTAGCAGGAGACATAGAATTGGAAAGCTTTTGGCAAGACATAGAAGCGTCAAGACAATTCTAGCTATAACGTCAATTTCTATAATTGTTCTTTGTTACCATTCCTTCCAGAAACCTAAATCTTTTACAAGTAAACCTGTACAACTCCAAAGTGGGAGAATCTTCCTTCTTTTTGGTCTATTTAGATATCTCATCTTTATCCACTCACGAAATCCAAATAATGAAAACCAAAGTATTAATATCATCCCTTTAGTCATAATGGATTTTTGCTGGGATGCCTTAATACTATGCCTATGTAATTATGTTATATACTTAATTGAAATGAAGATGATTAATTCATTTCATATAAATTCACAGCTGATCATCTGCATGAGGTGGATATGCCAATCCTTCCAAACTGCCTTCACCATCCTGATAGAATTGGAAATGAAATTTGTGCGGGATATCCTGGAGGAGGTATGGATACCTGCCAAGGAGATAGTGGAGGTCCACTTCTTTGCAGGTAACTGTTGAGATGAAATATTCATCTTGGTATTATTATTGATATTATAGTTGTTTTCATTGAAATGTATTTTGGAGTATTTCATATTGTAACTTTTATTACAAAATCAGTAATAAACGCTGTTTATTAGAGTTCTTTTGGATTGCAAAATTAAACACACACAGGCTTCAGAGTTTTTATCACTGCAAAATTTATTTAACAATGCACTACACACTTGGTTAATTATTCTTAACTACTACTCACAGTATGCACTGATAGCTTCACTATTCTTCTTATTACACAGTCCAATAACTCACGATCACTGAAATTCAGAAAATCACAGCACTGCACTGATCTTAAACAGGCACTATAATGTTCTTTACAGAATCACGGCACAACACTGTTCTTCACATAAAACACTTTACCGCACTGCAACTAAAACGCACTGTTCACTAAAACTGCTCTGAATGCACTGTTGACCACTTGAAAAGAGCTGAGAGCAAACTAAACTCTCGGGATGAGCAGGACCACTTTTATAGACTAGCGGCGACATCAAAGGAGAAGACCTTAGTCTAGACACTTCCGACGCCAACGGTCCTTCCATTGGTCCGCTCCTTTCATCTACTTCGTACTTTTTAAAATATGTGATTAGATTAACTCTGTTTAATTTTGCATGTACTTAGTTTTCTCAACAATATTTTACTTTGTCTAGTTTTTCTACCCATTGACTTAGTCAATGTTATATTTTATTCATTATTATTCATACTTGCTCACCAATATAATGATTTTTTTTTTTAATATTTTCCATTGTTTAGTACAACAGTAATTGTACAAATAGAGTGACAGTGCTGTTGTAATGAATGAAATCACTATATTACTGTACTAGGAAACAAGTCCCAACAAGACTGGTGATTGCACACAAGTTTATTTAGTATGTTAGTATCAGTTTCTATCCATTCTTTCCATCAGAGACCATTTCGGTATCATGGGCCAATTACAGAAGCTACTTGAATGAAGGAGTATCAATCTTCTCTTACCACTGAATTGTGTCTTACTGACTACTTTAACCACCTACAAATGCCATGAGACAGGCCTTTGACCTTCGTGGGCTCAAAAGCCAAAACTTTCGTATAATTTTCAACTGCATAAAGATATAATTACTACATGATTGAACATCTAAGATTTTTTTTACACTTCATTATGAATTGTTTAAAATTTTGTTAATATAGTCTTATAAACTCGTAGACTTCCATGGTCCTGGTCATTAATACTGTTAAGGTCTTCGGGTATTGACCGTGTCTGCATTTTAGTTGCCAATATTTCGCTAGACATGCTTCTAGCTTCCTCAGGACTATCTCTGAGAAAATCAATTTAAGAAGAAAAAAGAAAAGAAGACAATATCAATTGAAGATGAACCCCGGAAAACAGCCGTAATACCTTTTGTTAAAGGTACAACAGAAAAGATCTCTAGGATACTCAAGAAGCAGGGAATAGAAACAGCATTTGGCACGGACAAGAAAATAGCACACATGTTACCCAGCTGCAAAGATCAACTCCAGACAAAAATCCCAGGAATATACAGCATACCCTGTTCTTGCGGCTTAGAATATATTGGACAAACCGGCAGATTGATAAACACCAGGGTCGCCGAGCATATCAAGAGTCTCAAAAAGTTTCGGACAGAAGAATCAGCAATAGCAGAACACTTCTGGGAAACTAATCACAGCATCAAATTCGATGAAGTTAAGGTGCTGGCCAAGGTGGACCGATACCAAGAAAGACTGGTTCGAGAAGCCATAGAAATCGGGAAATGCCCATTCAACATTAACAGGGAGGATGGATACAAACTCAGCAAACTCTGGAAGCCCGTAATTCCACAGAGACGACGGGCAAGAAACATAAACGACGGTATAGCGGGTGAAGGACCACCGGAAGAAGTATCCGTAGACACCTGAAGGGGACGACTCCGCCCAAGGAAACAGGACAAGGCCTACATATATACCTCTTCATACACACTTTTCAGTCTCAGAGATAGCCCTGAGGAAGCTAGAAGCATGTCTAGCGAATCGTTGGCAACTAAAATGCAGACACGGTCAATACCCGAAGACCTTAACAGTATTAATATAGTCTTGTTTATTTGTGATAAAATTAACAGTGGCCAAAATAATGTTCCCCCTCTAAAATGCTGTTTAGAATGTTCTTATCAGTGCATATTTAATGGTGCAACCCACTATACTCACATTGTTTGTAATTGTGTGTAATATATTCACATTTTTCAACTGAGATGAATAGTAAGTTGACCCAGGGAAGGGAGAACGAGCCTTTGTTGTTAGTATATTTTAATATGTTCATTGAGACATAGAAACAGGTAAGAAAATTGTATGGTAGTAATTTTTTGCAGGTTAACAGAAGAGAAGTGGTATATTGCTGGTATAGTCAGCCATGGAGAGGGCTGCGCCCGGCTGGGCGAAGCAGGAGTCTACACTAGGGTATCAATGTTCATCGAGTGGATTCAAAATCACTTGGGTATGTTAAAGAGAATAGAATTCTTTTTTTTAATATTTAAAATTACGCCTCTGTTAAATACATTAATGACTGTAAGGTTTAAGTGAATTACATTGAATGTGAATGTTGTCAAAAATGTGGGAGAATGCTATAAAGCAATTGGTGTTGTAAAATATATGCTCAAGTTTTGAACCTTTAAAACATACACTTTAGCTTGTGGTCTTAAATCTTGAGCCTAGAAGGTTCCAGCCTTATAGCCTTTTTATTAGAATCTAAAGGTGTTTAAAGGATCAAAACTTTTAAACCTTAACCCTCCGACAGGTGCGTCCTAGTTAATGACACACTTGGGTGCGTTGGCTACAGGTGTAGCCATTACTTAAAAATAATTTACATAAGAAAAAAATCAAATGTAATGAATTTTTATTATAAAACAATTTAATGTATACATTTTTTAAGCAATTATATCGGTGAACAAATCGAAATCAGTTTTTATTGAAGTAAATAACATTTTTATTTTTTTTAATGAAAAGACATTAATATACTTTCCATAAGCAAAAGAACGTAATGAAACTTTATTTTATTAAAACTTATTAATGGAAAACAAAATACTATGTACAACATATAGTAAATACATATACAGCCGCTTTTATGAACAGTCAGGACAAATTTGCCACATTGATATTTACAAATAATTTTTTTTACATTTTGAACACATGTTTCTGGATGTTTTTTTTTTCTTTGCCGGTCCTTCACAGAAATTGCATCTTCTTATTGTGTCTTTAGGGATTATAATGGGTTGGGTATGTTCTTCTGGTAAATTCAAGAGTTCCTTCGCTCGTTGCTTCAAATTTGTTGATAGATCTTCTGCCTCAGACTCCTCACCCGATGAAACTTCTCACAACCATTGAGAAAGAATATCTGGATCTCTGGTGCGTTTCACAGAACTGTGTTGGCTCAAGGAAAAAACCATCTTGACTTTATTTGTTATGATAACTTTGAAAAAACAACAAAACAAAACGATAAACTTAAATTGCCAATTCTCGTAGCTGGGCACACCGTTGGGCGCGTTGGCTACACCGGTAACACACTGGGAATTAAAGATCTGCTGTAAGCAGGGTCAAGGCCACTTGCATACTGACTAATAGACATATCCTGCCTAAGAAGGTATTACTCCGCCAAAAGTTCCCCAGCCCATGTATGTGCTTGCTACGAACATTTAAACTTTGTCATGGCTACACCCGTAGCCATGCGCCTAACGGAGGGTTAAAGAATTAATCATTAAAAGAGAGAGAAAAAAATAGTTCTTAAGACTGTTGTGCAACCTTCTCAAAAACTATAAAAATATCAATTTATGGATTATAGCCCTCAATAGGCATTCACAAATATGATAATTCATATAATATGTCATACCTTGCATTAAACAAAACAAAAAAAAATATGTATTATAACTGAAAAAGAAAACCAAAATTCATATATAAAATATGTATTATAACTAAAAAGAAAAAAACAAAATACATATATAAAATATGCATTTTAACTAAAAAAACAAACAAAATACATACACACACACATATATATATATATATATATATATATATATATATATTCAATACATATTTTGACTAAAAAAAAACCCTTAGAGTAGCGAGTTTGATTCCTGCCTGGACAATAGGAATTTATTTAGTGACGAACTCCCTAAATAAAATCCTTAGATCCACTCTGGCTAGAAAAGTGTGGTAACCTGTAGGTAAAACCCCAATTAGTCATAGTAGCAGAAAGGTGGATTTTAATAAATATTAATAATAAATAAAAAAAAAAAATAATTTAATTTTTAATGCCCAGTTTTACAACTGTGCCTTGTAGAATAGCTATTTGTAGGTCGTCACCCTTTTCTACCATGGTTGGAACTAGATATTTCATTCAGTTAGTTATTTTTCTAAACCGAATGAATTTAAATAGATTTTCAGACCGTAGAATTTGATTTAGGTAGATATAATACTACACTTGTTAGATGCTATGATAAATGTCAATTGAAACATAAAATTTCCATGTGAGTCCACATTAAACAGTTGTACTAACTATAATTTTATTCATATTGCTAGTGTGTTTATCTGTATTTATGTAATTTCATACTAGAATAAAACAGTACACATAAAGTGTGTGTCTTCTTTATAATTACAAGCCGTCAGGACTATAAGAATAGTTTTATAAATAAAGACTTACTATTATACAAGGGAAAATATGAGTAAGTTGGAGTAACTAAATTAAGAGATTTACAGGTGAAAGATGGAACAAAAAAAGAAATGTAGCTTTTTATATAAGAAACTCTGTATAATTATTATGCTAAAACAAAATATAATCATTGCCAAAACTTATGTGCATATACTATATGCATGAGATGGGAGGAGTTGTTTGGTTATAAGTAAATTACATTTATATTGTATTATAAAAAAATAAGTATAACTAATTGTCAATAATAAATGTTGCAGCATGGCCAGATAGTACTAGCAAAACCAGCAGAAAAAAATGCCCTGGACCTATGTGTGAAACTGGCCGATGTCTTCCATATGGGTAAAAATGTTGACCATTATTTCAGAATTAAAATTTTAAAGTTAATTTAGAGTTTAAAAAATTGGGCGTCCTTTAGTTTTAGAGAAATAAATAATGCATCAGATTAAGTAATCTATCATTCTGGTTAGATTAATGTACATCCTTAATCCTATTAATTTATATTAATATTACGTATATTAACTGATTTCTTTTAATGTAATATGTTGTTATTTATTAATGCTAATTGTGGCAGATCTACAGGAAGATAATATTGATTTACAAATTTGTGTACCAATAAATCAAAAGGGACTGTTTTTGCTGGAACATAGGTTGGTTTGTAGGACCCCATTTTAAAACATTTTATTATTTGTTTGCCAACTACCACAACCTTGTGTTTGTGTTGACATTCATAAACACACACAAACTCAGGTTTACGCATCCATACGTTAGCGGGATAAAAATACAAATAAATCCATTAATATTTGAATTACAGAAAAATGTAAAAAATAAATGTAGAATATACTTTATTAACAGGATTAATTATATAACATTTAACAATCCAATGCATAATAACAGAGATCTAACTTGATTTCTCTTTCTCTCTCACACACACACACACACACACACACACACACACACACACACACACACACACACACACACACACACACACACATACACACACAAAGGCACATATGATGTGTAAAAGGTATAGTGGGTAAATACATTGTACTAGTGCTAGTGCCTTAGAGGCCAAGAGTGGCAGCATAGATTTTTCTTAACTTGTGCGGTTACCAGCTAGTGAGATTAATTTTCCATCCATTGCTCCCAGCACCATGAGAAAATTAAGTAGCTATATAAATCAAGTTTTTTTTTAGTCTGAAATGCCACCTCAATAATACGGAGTGCGTCAAGCTGACTAGTTGACGACTCACCAAAACATTTTGACAGGATCACAATTTATTTGAGTACCTTATTTTGACTGACTATATAAAAAAGAGGTTTCTCAATGATCATTTATAGTATGGATTTCCTGAAAAATACCCCTCCCCCCTTCCCTTTGACCTATATTTGACTTCTTAGACGAACTTTGTAAATGTGTTAGGATCAAGCAAAACTAAAGTTCAAAAGAATGGTGACTTTTGTTAAACCATTATGTGTTATTATTATAAAAATATAAGTATGGCAAAAAAATGAAAATAGTATGAAGACCAATAAGGATTTTTGTCAGAGCCGCAAGATCTTAAAAGGCTAAACTTTTTTTTTTTATTTCTAGGACACTTTGTGACTCTCATATTGATTGTTTGACTGGAGAAGACGAATTTCAATGTGGACTGCTATCTGATCCCTTGCCTCATGAGCGCACAAATGAAGATGAGATTTTAAACAGTACTAGTTCTGAAAGCTATGAAACCCCAACAACACCTGCAGGAACTGTGTGCATAACTGAAGAGAGACTAGATTCGTCTACTGAAGGAAGACAAAATACCACCATTAATGAAGAAAGTACTGCTACAGAAGAAGAAATTAGTTCAACAGGTTTTCAACCAACTACAGAAGAACCAATTATACACTCCGAACAAACCCATTCAGTTGATATTTCACAACTTTTTATCTGCAACAAGTAAGTACACTGTTTTCATATTTGTATGGACATTCAAAACCACAGAAAAATGAGGAAATTTGTAATTAGCTCTCCTTGTGTCATCTCTACAGTTGTCACTAAATTAGTATTACTGTATACTAACACTTATAAAGCCATTTAAGTGTTTTAAAAGATAAATCAAATATCCAAGTTAGTGTCTACTCAGTGAAACTAAGCAGTCAATGAAATATGACTGCTTATGTCTTAAACATTTATAATTTTTCTGATGACCACAGTTACGAAGACTTAATATATTTCACCCCTAGAAGAATAGTGTTGTATCTTCAATATACATTAATATACGATAAAATACTCTTGTTGTTGCATACAACAGTATTCCTACAATGTATTGTAAATTTATTGATGTCACAATGTCTTTTGCATGAAATACTTTGTAGTTGAAATTACAACAATCTTCTAGTTCCAAAGAGAACTGAAAAATGACTTAAAAACCCATAACAGTAGATTTAGAAGTTAATTCACTATTCTTCTGCACTATTGGAGTGCAATATTCTGAAAGTCTGACTTTCACTAGTAGTTCTTCCTGTACATAAGGAGTGGTTATGGGTGGTTAGGTAAGGAGTCTCACCAGATTTTCACTTGAAGTACCTCTGCCAAGAAACATCTCATTTCCAGCTAACATTTTAATTCCTGTTTACATAGTCTACTTACTACAGGAGAAATAGAGAATAGATAGTAAATATGATCATCAGCGTGCCACAACACACGGGACATCTGCTTAGTTTATGCTGGGCCTCCATGACAGACTTTTTATTTTGAGGAAATTATTGGAAACATTAATTATAGCTGATATCAATTTTAGGCTTAATCAAAGGATTATTTCCTCTCGGGTTTGTGACAAAATCATTGATTGTGAAGACGGGAGTGATGAAGCCGGTTGCACTTGTAAAGATTATCTGAAGCATACATCATCGAATCTTATTTGTGATGGTCAGATTGATTGCAGAGATTCTTCAGATGAGAAAGAATGCCCAGGTTTATTCACAGATTTTTATGTAATTCTTCTCATTGATTTTCAATGTTTTAAAATTGATATAATCACAGCATTGTGCTAATGATTATGTTTAATATTTTTTATTTCTTGGCAGAAAAATGTGAGAAGCATGAATTCTATTGCTATAAAAGTAATAATTGTATCCCCAAAGAACAACAATGTAATTTAGATAAAGACTGCTATTTTGGAGAAGATGAAAAAGACTGCTGTGAGGTTTCTATTTTTTTTTACTTTTAATACGTTCACTATGAATGCATTGAGCAGATACAAATATTGTATTATTTCAGATGCCCTCATTGAAGATGAACTTCAATTGGATGAGCTTGGGAGGCCAAAGCTTTTGATGAAAGGTACAGCTGTTAGATTTTCAAATGGTACTTGGAAGGATGTGTGTAATGATAAAAATTCATTTGCTACGGCGATGCATATCTGCAATCACCTTGGGTTTAGGTAGACCTTTGTTCAATTATTTTTTAATTCTATTTCTGAAGCTTACTTTTTATTATTATTAGGATTCAAGTTAACTGTTTGAGTTAAGGCATTGGTCTTGGTCTCATATGGTTAAACCATGAGTACCTAGTTTGATTTTTGCCTGGTCATATGGATTTATTTATGTGACAAACACATTAAATTAAATCCTTAGTCCCACCCTGGCTAGAAAGGGTGGAAACCCGAAGATAACCCACCCTGATTAGCTGTAGTAGCACAAGCTGGATATAAACTATAAAATTTTAAATAAATTTACTATTATTATTTACTAACGTCTTTATAACTTTATTCTACTACGGATAAATAGGATGAGACCTTTTTCTATCCAGAACGGGACTAAGGATTTCATTTAATGAGTTTAGTTCTTAATAAGTTGCAATTGCCCACAGAGGAATTGAAAGCAATTCTAGGTTTACCAACTGCATTATGAACCCAAAATTTCTTGAATGATAAATACAATTTTTTTGAATAAATGTGATTTATTCACCATTCTGACAAATATGGACAAGTTTCAAAACATGGGACATTTCACAGATCACTAGAAGAGCTATTTATTCTTTTACACATTACTTACAGTCAGCTGAACACACGTCAAATCTCTCTGATATACTCCATCCTCTACTCCTTGTATCCTCAATGAATTTTGTCTTTTCTTCAGCTTTGGATCTATCCCCTACCAAATTGATTCTCTCTTTAGCTTTTTTAATAGTATAAACCATGCATGTAATTACCCATTTTTCATTTATATTAGAGCTAACATTATTACCCAGGAGGTTGAACATGAAATTTTATGTTATAGTAGCATAAAGTGAAAATCACATTAGTAGGACTGGAGGACAACTGAAGGCCAAAAACAGAAAGAAAAAAAAAAGATTAATATTTGAATTACAAAAAAACATTATGAGGGAATTTCCTTATTAACAAGATTAATTCAATAACATTTTTTAATCCAATGCTTAATAACAGACAAACAATTTTACAATTAATCTGTACTTTAATCCCTCACTTCTCCTGGTATAAGTACCCTTTGAGAAATTTTTTCAAAAATCACATACTGAGTTTAACCTCAGGAGCTGATTTTTTTATAGGGAAATCTACCTAAAATCCATGAAAAAAAGAATACAAAACTATATCGTTACTTGATTTGTTCTATCATTTTGAGGCAAGATTAACTATAAAATTTTTCTTTCTCCCACAAAATCATAGCTCAGTTAATTTATTTTTTTTCTTCCGAGCGCAGATATTTGTTGTTTTGTTTTTTTAAACTGTATTTCCAAGTTTAGACTAAGAAGTCAATTTAAAATGTATAATTCATTAATTTAATCTCTTTATGAACTTTTCAGTATTGCAAAAAAAGTAGAGGGATCACTACAAGACAAGCCATTATTGGAAGTAGGTAAAGATGGAATCTGCAATAGGTTAGTGGTTAGCTGTTCATCGCCCTCAAGCAGAATGTGGCTGGCTCCATTATATGCTTCAGGTTCACCACTCACACTGGCTGCCCTCATTTCCAATCAGTGGCTCTTAGCCCCTATTGTCGGCCTTCAGTTACCAAGGTAAACTCTTCATTTCTATTTCTGAAAGTGATTTGTCCAAATGAAAAAAGTCCATCACGCAGGGGCTGCATAAACTAAGCAGATTTCCCACGTGAAGTTATACAGTAGAGAAATCTCCATACCAGAGCTGAACAGTTACGGCAAACTAAACTAGTTTTTGGCGGGAAATTCAAAAATCCGTTATCGGCCCAAATTTAATAAAAATGCAAATATCTCGGTTAATATTCAAGATAGGGAATAAATGTATATAACAATATTTATAGTAAATTTAATTTGCAATAAGATTGATTCTGTACAATTTTTCGATCCGACGTATAGTAACGGAGATATTTCGAAAATCCTCCCCTCTAAACCCCCCTCCCACTGGTTTGATTTCAGCCTTTAACGAATTTGATCTTTCTTTTTACATAAAACTACTAAACATCGAGTTTGGTAACGATCAAACAAAAATTGCGACCGCTAGAGCGGTAACAGACAAATATATATATATATATATATATATATATATATATATATATATATAAATATATATATATAAATATATATATATTGTAACCTCTGTCTGTACGTTGATTTTTTTCGCGAAATTTCACGATGAATTTTCGTTTCACATGTCATAGACACCATAAATGCATTTTTTTTCTTTCGTGTCTGTTTGTTTGTTTATTTGTTTGTTACCTTTTCACGCATAAACGGCTGAACCGAATTTTATGAAACTTGGTATATATATTACTACTAACCCAACTTAGACTTTAGGCTATGTTAATATTCTCTGAGACGAACAGGAGTGGGGGTTATAAGGGAGACCTGAAATTAATAATAGTGATGTTTCGTTTCCTATTGCATTTTCGGCAAATATGCACATAACAAAAGTTGTTTATTTTGTTATTTAGAGAAACTTTTTTTATATACACTTTTGTCGTATACCTAAGTATAAATGAGTTATACGTTAAAAACTACTGCGGAAGTCAACAATTTTATTTGGCACAAAAAACTCAACCGAATTAAACTAAACTCGGTATGTGATTTAGCACTAACGTCTTCCTTATAATAAGCCATTCTAACATTTCTAGGGACGGGCAGGAGTGGGGGTTATAAGGGAGGCCTGGAATTAAAAATAGTGATATTTCGTTTCCAATATGGGTTTCGGCAAATATGCACATAACTAAAGTTGTTTATTTTGTTATTTAGAGAAACTTTTGTTATATACACTATCGTTGTATACCGAAGTAAAAAAACATCATACGCTAAAAATTATAGCGGGAGTCAACAACTTTATTCGGCACAAAAGACTCATCCGAACTAAATAAAACACTCGGTATGCGCATTAGCACTAACGCCTTCCTTATAATAAGCCATACTAACATTTCTAGGGACGGGCAGGATTGGGGGTTGTAAGGGAGGCCTGAAATTAAAAATAGTGATATTTCGTTTCCTATTGGGGTTTCGGCAAATATGCACATAACTAAAGTTGTTTATTTTGTTATTTAAAGAAACTTTTGTTATATACACTATCGTCGTATACCGAAATATAAAGGTGTCATACGCTAAAAATTATAGCGGGAGTCAACAACTTTATTCGGCACAAAAGACTCAACCGAACTAAATAAAACACTCGGTATGTGCATTAGCACTAACGCCTTCCTTATAATAAGCCATACTAACATTTCTAGGGACGGGCAGGAGTGGGGGTTGTAAGGGAGGCCTGAATTTACAAATTTTATTATTAACAAATCCACAGAAATGACGGGTATGAACCCTAAACACTGGGACGGGTAAATGTCAAAATATTGTGCAAAGTAATGCCTTGCCAAAAAAATACCATCACCATCCAGCCTCAAATGAATTCCCGGGCGAAGCCGGGTATCTGAGCTAGTATATATATATATATATATATATATATATATATATATATATATATATATATATATATATATATATATATATATAATTTTGAACGGACCTCATTTTCGTCATCTCCTGGGTAGGATCGATGGACATTTGAAGAAATTTTTCGAAACTCGCATCATGAGTACGACCTCAATAGCTGATTTCCCTTAAGGGAAATCTGCTAAAAAGCATTTCCTTTAAATGTAATTATTATTTAAAATTGAGTACACCAATATTCCAATATAATGTTCAATGAATATATTGCTACCTTGAGGAATCTTGACCATTTAACATGTGCTCAGCTGTCAATACTTGGTAAATTATTTTTTTAATATAGTAACTTAATAAAATAAGAATACTAATTTTTTTATTATTATTAAGATATGAAGACATTTTTCAGAGTTGAAAAGATTTGGTTGTCTCACCTTTTCTCCCTCTGAGACCTT
Organism: Riptortus pedestris; assembly: GCA_019009955.1. Lineage (NCBI taxonomy): Eukaryota > Metazoa > Arthropoda > Insecta > Hemiptera > Alydidae > Riptortus > Riptortus pedestris. Next base: position 46,236,578 of record CM032232.1, on the reverse strand, counting down.
AAATTACTGAACTTAATGCGAATCAATGAGAGTTAAACATCCTCATGTTAGAGAGAAGTGACAACCACTTCCATCTATAGGCTTATAATGGAAGCAATGAATTGAACTGTGAAAATTACTTGAAGCTAATGCACTTTTTACCATAAATTAACAGATTTAAATCTAATTTATATTAATATATTTTACAGCTCAAACATTTACTTGAATACATGGCTAGGTAAGAGAAACCTCAGCTTGGAAATTGAAGGGCCTTATGACCAGTATATCAAGATAGACGGACTAACTACTGTAGGCCAAGCTGGAGTTACGCTCCTCCATTTAGAGAAAGCAGCCTCAATAAATCATATGACCGTGCCTCTGACTTTTCCAGAATGGTAGTAAATTTTTATATTTATAATAAAGTTTTTTTGTATTTTTTAAGACTGAAAGCTTAGGCGTTTACTAGAGATTGTTAGTTGAATATATATTGATTAACAATGAACTATTTAACCTTATCTGACTACTAAGCTCTAGGTCCTTACAGGACCTGGGTCTCTGCTACACTTTGTAACCATTCTGTACTGTCTTCAGCAAATATCCTCTAATTCCAGACTCTAACCATTCCTCAAGTCTTCTACCTATCTTTGTCTAGACCTGCCTTTCCTCCTCACTCCACCTACTGTACTATTATACATTTTCTTTGGTACCTGCTAGATTCTATCCTCTTGACATGCCCTAACCAGCACAATCAGCTTTTCTTAATTGCCCAGATGAGACTAGCCATACAGTTTTCTGGCTTTTTTTTCTGGTTGAGAGCCCATGTTCACTGCAATTTATAACTGTTGGCCAGATAAACATTTTGCTTTCCATATTTACTTTCATGGAGAAAGTGGATCAATCCTACATAAACAAGTGCAAGCCCCTTAAAATATAAATGTAACTAAACCTACTTATTATTTATTTGTTACTTTTTCATAATGAAATATTATTATTAGGCCGACACCTGTCAATGAAAAAGAAGAATGTTGGGCAGTGGGCATGAGAAAGGTTGCTGAGGGTGAGATAGTGTCAGTGAAATTGAAGCCTGCTACCTGCAGGGAAGGCTACAGGTGCTATGTACTTTCCGATGACAATCCCCCTGTCTGTGAGGTAATAATTCATATTTAACTTTTACTGATTGAAACACTTTGCATTAAACACTAAGTTGGTAAAGATGGTCCACTCACTATCTATTTGGTTATTCTGGCTATGCCATTTCAATTATAACTAAAAGTATTCTGTTTTTATGGTGAGATACTTCAACAAATGTTTTTTATTTGATTATATCTTTACTAAATTAATAAATGAATAATGTTTTATGTTTCAGATAATTGGATTAGTTGAATGTCATTCAAGTTATGGATCCTACATTTCGGCTGTTATTGCTGACAACATCTGTTCAGATTCCCTCATTGAACTCTATGATTTAACCAGAGACAGAAATCAATTTACAGAAAAAATAGGTGTTTATTTTTATCAACTCAATTAACTTTCATTGAAATAAGAATCTAAACCATGTCTAGTAAGAATATAATATATTAAGTCTTATGATGCAATTTAGAAAACAAAAAGAAATGTTGTATAAGTGTGTGTTTGACCAGTAGGAACGATGATTTAGAGAATGAGTAAAATAGGTAATTAATTATTTATATCTCCATTACTAAGCATAAAATTAAAAAATGTTAAATAACAAATTTATTTTAAAATTTAAAGTACTGATCAATTGTTTCATACTATACATACTTTTCTCTAACTCCATTATTAGCCAAGTTAAATGAACTTCTTTATTATCAGCCTTTACATACCCCCCCACTCCTACTCATGCAATTCTCACTTAAGGTAACCTGTATTACAGTCTTGTTTTACACAGGTTTCTTATTATGGGGGAACATGAGATGATATCATCACCTGCATGGCAGACATTTATCACAGGAGGGAGTCGGAAGTTAGTGTTTATATAATACACTGTAATTAGCATTCCTATGAACTCCTGTTTATGATCAAATACATTGAATACTCCACATTCTTAAATAATTTATCAAACCGTTTTCTTCTTTTACTAAAGTGAAATTAGCATTCTGCTTTCTTAGTTAATTTCAGTTCAAATTATTTTAATGGTTCTTTGAATCCATGGCAATTGTTTACAATAAGTTACATTTTGGATATTAATCTATAAACTCGCATGCAATATATATTTAATTCATATTCTTAATTACTCATATTAATATGATTGCAACTATTTTGGTTTTCTGTGAAACACAAAACTGCTATAGTTGTTATGTACTTTTAACATAGCTCTAATCTTTTAATTGTGTTGTTGCCAAATGTTTCATTATCATCTTGCTATGAGTAGTTCTAATGGAATTTGTTAATCTTGAATCTAAAGTTCTGTCAACATTTATTAACTTCTATTTTGCACCTTATCCTTTGAGCTCAATAAAAGTAATTTAAGGCACCGAAAATATCATCACCAAAACTGAAGGACTAATGTGGTCTACAAGTGTTCACATTGCTTAATGCTCATAATCATTACTTTTTATTTTCCTCCAAGTTTTGAATTGACTTATGAGAATAATTTTAAATTTAGCATACTAAAAGACCAGGAGTAGGTATTTTCTTTATACTTGATGATTCCAAAAAATATGGTGTATCTAAAGGCTTCACCTGTATATTGTTCATATGAACAGGAAATACTAATTTCTACTGGGTCGAGTAAGAGAAAGAAAATTGCGTCAATGGAATGCAGTGGTTTTTCATTTCCTTCTGTATCAGACTCCTATAAAATAAGAATAGAGGAGAAAATTCCACTCAATGCCAGGATTGTAGGAGACCTATATAAACTGGGAAATATATAATATCCTTCTAAAATCAATAATTCTAACTAGAAAAGGCAATGAAGTATAAATGCTAAACATAAATGCTTTCAAACTTATATTTTATTCTACTTCCATATATAACTTTTCACTTCTCTAATATTGTCCTTCTAGAAAAAAACTCATATGAATCATTAGAAGAAGACTTATGTGAGAGTGTTCGCTGTGAAAGTGGAAAATGTTTAAGCTGGGACAAAATTGGTGATGTTATACCAGATTGCTTTGATTCACGTGATGAAGAAAATGAAATTTGGACAAAAAAAGAGAAACACTGCCAAGAAAATAAAGATGAATGTGGTAAGTTTACTGTATCTTTAAATTTATTATATTTACTTCCTTGTACGAAGAAAAGGTAAAGAAATAAAAAATGGCAAATTTCTAAACTTATTAGAGTTACAACAAATGTGTCTGGAAACGTTAGTGTTTATCATGAAATGATCTATAAATTATGTTTTATGACATTTTTCGATCTGATAAAGTTAGATGGAGGTATTGTGTATTACTCTAAAATGAAATGCATCAAAACATTTTGTTTATTTAATTAAATAGGAGTACATTAGAAGTCACATAGTGTCAAAAAATGTTTACTACATAGAATACCATTTCTTCGATGATGGTTTAGATGTTTCATCTGTACTGCCTCCAAAAATAAACAAAAAAAAAATTTGCTTTAAACAATGCTATATGGACAAGTATAGAAGTATTTGTTTCATCCTGTCAATCACTCCAGCTGTATAGTTTATCCTGAGTTTAACCATTAATGAAAGAGACATTAGTTAAGATGTTGGTCTTAATTCACTTTGTAAATCTAGAGTCGTGAATTCGATTTCTTCTTGAGCAATGGATACTAATTAAATAAAAGCCATAGTATAACCCTGGCTTGAACAGGGTGGTAGTCTGTAGATGACCTTTCCCAGTTAGCCATAGCAGCATAATGTGGACATTAGTAAATTACATTTTTGTAATCATTAATTAGATAGTCTTAATATTAACTAATCAAGACAGTGCCTATTAGTGCTTCACAAACTTGGTTTAAATAATTCATAGAATTCATTTTTAAATTATTTATTATTGTCCTTTTTGCAACTACGGGGACCTAATTGGGTAATTCATAGAAGGAGATTTTGATCTTAAAAGAAAATTATCACAGTGGATGGCTTAAATCTTTCGATTCAGAGACTGAATGAATGTGAAGATCCATCTGCAAGCATGTAGATTGAGTCTTTTTGTGAAAAAAACAGTGCTAATTTCAAGCTTAAATATGCATGCCTATTTTTTACAGGGTAATCCCTTGAGTATTTCCGCTCTAAATATGTATAAAATGTTACTATATAATTTCTCACTCCAAACATATTGTTGCGAAAATTAATACGTGAAAGATTGTCTGAAGGAGAGGGAGGTGCGGGCCGACCTATTTAGGGCAGCCCGCAGAATCTAATTATAGCTGCCCATCTTCCAGGAACTTCTGGACCTTTCTCGAACTGGCCCCTTCTACGCCTAGGCCCTTCTACAGGTATATATAAGGGACTCTCACAGTACCCCAATAATACATAAATAAATCGTAAAGTGAAAAACTGTGAAACTTGTGTGTGTGTTTAATTTTGCAATCCAAAAGAACTCTTATTAACAACATTTATTACTGGTTTTGTAATAAAACGTAACAATATTAACTAAACCATTGTTATATCTCTTCTTAGAATGCTCTATCCAACCTTCCCTTCTCTCCTTCTTTCATTTCTACAGAGGTGTCAAGTTAAATTAGAGTAATATCTACAAATGCCTACTCTATTTGACTTTCCACCTAAATCACAGTGTCACGAGTCATCTGAAGGATCCCTCTCTAAAATATTTTCAATATCATTTTAAACTGTCTATCTTACATTCAATGTTTATTTAAAAAAAAACAAAAAAAAAAAACAACAATAACAAAATGAGTCTTCAGAGTAAAAACTTAAATAAAAAAAAGAAAAAGTGAATATTAAAAATTTCATAAGCACTCCACTTGACTTCATTGTACTTCTATTAAATTAAATAAATAAAAAAAAATGTTTTGGAGCACTTCAACTAAAAATATTTCATTTCCAAGTGATATATGATATCTCTGTTCCAATGCATTGGGTCAAAAGATAGAGCATAATCTATAGATTTTGTTTTAAGAAACAAAGAATTCTACATCTCTATAAGGTACAGAGAACTTTTGTTGTCTCCAAATTTTGAATTTCTCCTTTCTCTAAACCTCACCCTCTCCCCTAAGTTGATTTTGAATGAAAGAGAAGGTAAACAACTAGATGTCACAATAGTCAAATTGTAAAACATTTTTAACAACAAAATGAAATAACATTTGCAGGAAAACATTCGCCTTGAAGAATATGCTTTTAAACTAAGATTCAACTTATAGAAATATCATTCCTTCTCATCTACTTATTAAGAATGTCTTTTGTTTGTCATTCATTTAATTATTTTCATGATAATCTCTCTCGCCTAACTTCTTTAATTTGAGAAATATAAGAAGTTCTTAAGGGGAATAACAGATTTAATTTTTAACTTCACCATTTAAATTTGGAAGAAAGTTTTGTGTTTTATAATAATCGAATATAAATAAACAATAAAATAATTCTCCTGCTAGTGTTTGACTGTCACCCTGGAGAGATAAAGTGCCAGAGTGGTGAGTGTCTCAATGCCAGCCGATTTTGTGATGGTGAGAGTCATTGCAGTGATGGAAGTGATGAGAAGAGCTGTGACTGTGCAGGTTACATATCACTTGCTCACCCAATGTACCTCTGTGATGGTATCGTAAACTGCTTTGACAAGGGTGATGAAAACTGGGAAAGGTGCATTAACAAGACTGATTGCTCTTCTTCTAACCAATTCAAATGTCATTTGTAAGTATCTAATTACAATTCAAAATTTACTTCCTTATATATGCAATTCAGTATGTCGGGTCTGAGTATATAGCTTAAATATGTAACTTAAGCCAATACTTCTTACCACATTGCTGGCCCTGTGAGCAGTCTCTACAGCATTTTGCTGGCAGTTTCTGTCTCACAAATGTAATATTCTATAATTATTGTAATACATTTTTTTTTAGGTATTTTTTAGTTTTCAGCCTTAGTTGAACCCCTAACTCCTACTCTTTTTATAATATCAATAAGCAAGTATTTTACAAATAATCATATTTCAAGCTCAAATACTGAATATTCTTTACTACCCGACATTTTAAATTGAATGCACTCTGAATGGGTTAATGTCAGGTCTATTATTTCAACTAACTCTAATTCTAATGCTTATTTTACAGTTTTTTCTTAAACGTTTAACTATATTATTTTAGACAAATTTAAGCATTGGATGTTTTCAGAAGAGGAAAATTAATTAATTCACTTATTTAATTGAGCCCACTTGTTTCAGTATTTAACTCTAACCAACATTGGCTAGAGAAACCAGACAGATTGAAGAGATATTATGAACTGGCAAAATCAATTAATAAATCCGTGTAAAAAAAAACAAAAAAAAAAAAACATTCGATTGAAATTATACTAGCACCATGATCATTAAAGCTGGGTCAATTACAAATTTTCGAATTGAAATATATTTTCTATTGATTGTATAGTAAAATGACAGTTTGATTTTCCACAAGACTTATTTCTCTCTTCTACACTCTGATGGTTGAGTGAATGGATAACTATGACCATACAAAATTTTCCAAGCACTTTTTGGAAGTCTCATTGTAAGCAGTTCCCTGCTGTATGAAACTTTCATAAGACAAATAACTATCCTATTATCTTCTTCTCCTGCATGTTATGATATATTAACTGCACAAGTTGGTTACCTCATTAAAATAATAATAGAAATGTTTCGAAGAATTGATATTAGTTATTAAAACACATTTCCCATTAGGTCTGGAGGCTGTGTACCTACTGCATTTATTTGTGATGGTGACGAGGACTGCCCAAATGGAGAGGATGAAATATCATGTATAGCAATCAGGTCACCAACAGACAGGCCGTATGTGATTCCATATATTTTTAAAACATTTAGAATAGTTCTTTTATATGTTATTTAAGTCAAAATTATATTTACACGAACGATGTTACAACATAGCATGCTAGTATTGCCGGGCTTGTGGATTAGTGAAAGTCTAACAATTGTATTAATCCAAAAGCCCCCTGGAATAACTATCGATTATAACTCTTAGAAAGCATCCACAGGCAGGTAACCACTGAGCCCCTCCCCCATCAGCCCATTGGAGGTGCCTCATTCCAGGTCCTCCTTGGTTAACCGAGTTGAGTTGATTACAATATAAAAAACTGATCGTGATTCCCCTTTGGGGGGGGGGGTGGCCTCCATGATCTACAAGCCAATCAAACATTTATGTAGTGATGTCCTAAAATTCTGAACATTTATAAGTGATGTGGGAAATTTTATCAGCAAGCCTGTTGCTGAATAAATTCAACAACAGGCAATCTGTGACCCTTGAATTATGAGGGTTACAGTTTTACACTAACAATCAGCTACATTGAAAACTTAAAATGATTTATTCCATACATAAAAATATTTGAGAATATTCAAGAAAAACACGAGTCTCTAACTTGTATTCAGAAAGTATCTCCAGAGGAAAGATTTGGATTTCAAGATTATTGACAATCCTTGAATAATTACCAAATAACCACAGCCAAGTATAATATCCTATCATTTTTATTTGGATTTTAAAACAGAAATTAATTTTCTAAATCATACTGTAATATGTATTTTCAAGTATTTTTTTTTTTAGATCAAGGCTCAGTTAGGAAAACTCATCTTTCAAAACTCATATTCTTTGAACCTGTACGAGGTCTTATTTTTCATTGAAATAAAATAAGAATTTTATAACTTCCAAAATTAATATTTTTGTACTATTTATCTAAGGTAATAAAAATAAAAAGCATAATGCAATATGTTTAGTTTAGGATTAATAAAATTATTATAAGTTTCTTCTCTAGATAGATTGTAACTATACATCATCATGGATGACTTTGAAGAAACCCAATCTGAAAGTTTACATTGAATAAAGTTAATTAATCCTGCCATTAAAATACCTGAGTAAATATTGTTTTTTTTTTTCTTTATGCTTCTACAATATGAGAAATAACTGAGTATTTTGTTTATTTCAGAGAGGAAGGGCTAATATATTCAAGACTGTATGGAGAGTTAGTGCCACAATGTCTCGAGCCAAGTTCCAATCTAGCAGAGACAATTTGTTTACGAAGAGGATGGAACAAATTGAAAACTTTCCATTCTACCCAAGTCCCATACTTATATGTTCAAACCGACGCATTCAGTAAAGTTCGTCTGAACAAGAATACAGCCCTCAGCCTGAGGCCTCATAGGCAATTTGCTTCTCTTGGACAAGATCACAACAAGAATTGCACTGGTCTTTATGTGATCTGTGATAATTAAATTGGAAATGAGTAATATCATATTAGGAAAGTAAAAGTTGGAGTACGTTCCTGTAAATTATACCTAATGTCCGAATCAATGTGTTGAATAGTTAGGAAACCCTGAACTGAAGCATTTTCTTTTTTTTTTTTTTTACACTTTCATCTTCTTGTTTTCTGTCCCTTTGACAAATACCCATCTCCACTTATAGGTGCCATTAACTATTTCCTAACTGATTCAAAATATGTGTATTAAGTTAAATGTAATGTATTAGGTGTGCATAATTTAAAATTGAAATGATTTAAGATTGATCAAAATTATAAGTTGTCTCTAAATAAAGTAGGAAAGAAACAAGAAAGGAAGGAACAAGAAATCTATATTTTTTGGGATCTCAAGTTCAATGCATCTAACATTTTTTGTACTGATACCCATAGGTGACTAGTAATGATATATCCCCCTCCAATCTTTAGAAATACATTGACATAAGCTTTATTGTACAGAAAATCAGTTTTCCATAAACTATTAAACCTTGACTATAAATGTATATCAATTCTTATTGTGATATTTAACACAAGTTCTGCTTTTACATGAAATACCAGGAAACAATGATCAATGCTTGACAAATGGAGACACACTTGTTACAATGGAGAACTAAATCTCAGTAATCAATAAACAAACTAGTAAATACTTACAACTCTCACATGTGCATTAATTTATAATGTGCCCTTCAACTACGAATAAATATTGTCTTGTTAATAGAAATTCTCTTTATTTGAATTTTGAACAATCAATGCCTGATAAGAATTGTGTTAGTTTGAACTAAACTGCTTGTCAAATTTAATTTATTTTGGCTAATACCAGTTTTTGGTAACAAATTGAGCAATTTTCCTATGATTCTAAACTTGGCAATGCAAATGAAATAAAACATACGACTACTCAACTAAAAATAGGAATTGCTTATATTTATCTGACCTTTTGATAGCTAATAACATTTAATTCATGTACATAATCATTAATTTTTTAAGCTAATATGCATTATATGTTTTTCACCAATGTTATTAGTTCAATATGAATATATAATTCATAATTTACAAGTAAATATGAATATATAATTCTAAGCCTTAAAAAATGATGTATTAATTCCCAAATATAAAATATCTATCTTCATGTATATAGTATGTAAATATAAATAGCATTAATGTAAAGTTAATTAAATGGAAAATTTAAAAAAATAAAACTATTTCATTCTCTTAATTGATTTGTAATAAAACCTTATTTAAATGCCTTCCTGTTGAAAAAAATAAATGTCTTTATACTAAGCTATTCTATTGTTTGTTTTTTTATTGTACTCGAGTACTTTGCATGTCAAATAGTGCTAGGTAAATCCAAATGATTATAAAGGTCTTCTGGCATTGAATGTGCCATGGTATTTCATAGCAAGTTCTCCCTAGCCATGCTGCCTGCAACTTCAATGTATCTCATCTGAGAAAGGGTTAATTAATTAATTGTCTAGTGAAATGTTCACGTTAAATACCATAAGACATTGACAATCAATACTAAAAGCTGATAAACAAGTGGACAGTGATCGAATTTGTTGCATTTTTTATAATTGTCAAATGCCAAAACAATTAAAATAATATTTATATTCAATAATATATTATATTCATATACTAATCGAAAACAAAACTTTTCTCCTAAGTCACTATAAAACTAGAAACACAACAAGAGAATAAAAAAGTTATGATTATCAGCCTTAACCATTCCGGTAATTTCTAACAAAAAAGATTGGCTATTGTTGACAAATTACGACATTGGTTAAGGCTGCTAATCACAACATTTTTATTCCCCTGCTGTCTTTTGAGTGTTATAGTGACTTAGGAGAATAGTTTTAAAAATCAGCATTATAAATGCACAGGGGAAAACGTCTGCTGTTAAAAATACTAACGAGGGTTTGGTGAGACATGGAGATCTTTTTTATAGCAAAAAAATATATGCATTATTCTTTTTTGTACGATATACCTCGAGGCAGTCCCCTAGGCATTTTTAACTTCACATTCAAAATATTCTGATCAAGTATCTCAGTAAAATCTATGGCATCAAGACTCTCCTCAATATCTTCTCTGTTGATTTAGGGGCAAACTTTTTCAGGGGACGCACATAACCAAATCTTTCACAAGCTAGCAATAAAATTTAACAAGTGGGACATTCTTCCTTTCCTTGTAAATGATATGACTATTGTAGGTGCAAAGGTCTACCAATTGGACAAATAATTTCTTGAGATACTAGCTACTTTTCTTATTTCTGTAACACTCAAAATAATGTTTGTTTTTGTACAATACCCAGATTTCTATAGTAATTATTAACAACCACATTTGTTTTAGAATTGTTTCACCCATTTTGAAATCGACTTTGTCTATCTTAATTCTACAGAATGTACTGTAGATAACATCTAGACTTCCTTCTTGTCTTGCCATTTAGAGGCCAATTATTTTTGCTGATATCGATTTATAAACTCCTCTGTTCTCAGCTTCTGAACAATTTCTGGTTCTTTCTCACTGTACTACAGGCACTGGTAAACTTATAATACAGCCTTAAAAATAAAACATGACTAGAATACCAGTTAACTACAAAAAATGCATCGTCCTAATCAATTATACTCATAATCCATAATTGTTGAAATCTTTGGAAACACCTCAGCACACATTAAAATCCAGAATGAAGTTAGGTTATACAAGTAATTGGATGTAAAAACAACATCTCTTGGATGGTACTTACTTTTTGAAAGAGAGACATCCTTTGAAAAATATAAGGTTTTCATTGGCAAAGAGGCCTATGAATAGCTTCAAAGTTCTTTCAAAAACTGCCCAATGGTGGTCAATAATTTTCCTTATTTTTATCAAATGGTGACCACTCAAAAGGTTCTGAGACATTAGTTTGCATAATATGGGCAGCATGATGAATTTGACATGTTACCAATACTTATATAATTTGGCTCATCAAATACTTGAAGTTGTGGATAAAACAAACAAATTATCTCATCCTAGTTACCAACACTGAGAATGTGAGAATAGAAACTGCTAAAACCAACATTTTAAAAGTAATTTAATAAATATACTCGTTCCCACGGTCCAAGTTATTATTATAATTAAGGCCTTTGGCAAATCTAAAGAAGTTGCAGGGCCAATTGGAAAGAGAGCTGATTTTATATACATAGCACAAAACTTATTTCATATCTGAAACATAAGCTACAATATTCTGTAGCCTAGAAATACTTACCTTTCACTCATAACCTAACAAGCATTCCTTCAAAAAATACTCATTAAATGAAACACCATTCAGTAAACTCAACTTATATACACACTGCAGATTGCCTAAACATACATAACGACTCAAATTAGTAGACTTATATCAATGCTGTCCTGACTGAGATATCGAAACAAATATAACCAATTTTCAAACCATCTAACGGTCACAAAGCAAATGTGTCATCTCAGACATTAGCCTGAAAAAAAATGTGTGTAATTTTAATATATTATGCTGGAAAACTGGAGAGAAAAAAATTGTCCACCTATATTGGAGTTGGCAGATATCCAAACAAGTGAGGGATCCAGGATTAACTTGAATTCAAAAGAATACCATTGTTTAGAGTTGTTAATTTACTGATTCAAATTTTTAAGACTCAATTAGAGCCAAAATTTCCCATATATACATGTACAAAGTATTAGTTTCAAAGTCAATGTGTTTAATCTGTTCCTTTCTTTACATTTTATAAAACCTTCCTTATTCTGAGTAAAACCAGTCTATATTATGAATTTATCAGCTAATCCACTGGCCTTAAAATCCCAAACACAAAACAGAAGTTATCAGTTCTACTGTCAGTAGGTAAAAGTAATTAAACCAAAACAAATGTCATTTTCATTCCCTTTAAGGGATTTTGGTCCTTTAATGCCATACTGAAACTAAAATTGTGTGTGTTCCTGACTATTGTATTTAGAAATAAGTACAAAGTATTTTTAAAGAAATAAATCTTTTTAAAAACAGGAACATATACATCATTGATTTTATATATAATCAAATGGATTAAAATATCTAAAAAAAAAAAAAAAAGAAAAAAAAAACCTTTATTTATAAAAGAACAGTAATAATAATTTTTTTCTTCTATAAAGGGGAAGTCCACATTCGTAAAATAAAAATAACTTATTTACAATACATCACTTTATCATTGACGCTTCCCTTGATTTACACGAGTACCTAGGTTTTTCCTCTTTCTTTTAGTAGCAGCATTTTTCTTTGCTTCATTTGGTCTGCCCTTTTTAAATTTATTTCCTGCCTTACGTTTGTAGTTTTTAGTATTTTTCGTGGTCACTGGCTGTTTGGGAGGAACTTTAGTTATTGGAGCAGGAGACTTCACATCAACTGACCACCTTATTTTATGCCTTAATCGTTTCTTAAGAGGAAGAGGAGAATCCCCTTCTGATTTCCTTTTTAATATAGATTTCTTGTCATTTTTTTTGAAGAGCTCTGAAAATACAATGAAAGTTCCAAATTTACTTTATCTGAATTGAAATTCTTTATGAAATAAAAAAAAAAAAACAATTATTGAATAATAAAATTCAATTATAATATTGATACAAATAATATTGATAAAGAAATAATAAGAAATAGCTAAAAGCAATTTGAATTCCTTAAATTTCAAATAACTAGTAATGATAGCTAAACTCTTGAATATATAGGAAATCAGTGGTGCTACTAATGGGGTTTTCCAATTGATGGTGTGACTCCTTCTCTGTGCAAAGCTACTGTCTTTGGGCTTTGTTTTCAGTGTAACTCATTCTGTTGAAGTGTAAATAACTAATCGTTTTACTTTATCAAAAATATCTAACTTTGTAATGGATAGAATGTTTTTGCGGTAAGTTCTGTTTCATTACTTTAACATGAAGAAAAAAGCTGCTGAAAGCCATTGAATTGTAGTGGATGTTTTTGGAGAGTATGCACCAGCTGAGCAATCATTACGGAAGTGGATTGCGTGGTTTAAAAGTGGTGATTTTGAGCTGTATGACAAAGAACGGTCTGGACAGCCAAGAAAATTGAAAGACGAAGAAATGTCATGCCAAACTCTATGGCTGAATCATTGGGAGTTGGCTTTAAAACAGTCAGCAAACACCTGAAAGCAATAGGAATGATCCAAAAACAGGCAAATCAGGTCCCTTATGAATTAAAACCAAGAGATGTGGAAAGGTATTTTTTCATCTGCGAACAGCTGCATGAATGGTAGAAAAGGAAGAGATTTGTTTTCATCGAATTCGACAATCCCAAAGGGAGAAAGTGGTAGGTTAAGGCCGACCAATCAACATCAACGGCTAAATCAAATATCCATGGTACCAAGATTTGTTGATGAAAATTGATTACGGGGGAGGGGGTTTAGACGGGATAATATAATATAAAAAAACTAGCTGTACCCTGCGTGCGTTGCTATGCCACCAACTAAAATACTAAATTACGATTAAGATGTATATAATAAAAGTTACTCTACATATGAAATTAAACATCTTTTGTTACGTGACAAAAAAACAATAGGAAACAAAATATTACGATTTTTCATTTTATGCCTCCCTAACTACCCACACTCCTGTTCGTTCCTTTAAATGTTAATATAGCTTATAGTCAAAAATACGGAGTTTCGTTGATTTCGATTTAGTCTTTCGAGTCCTATAACATTGTTGACCCCTTCTATAGTTTTTCGTGTATACCTCATTTATACTTCGTTATACGGCAAAAGAGCATATAACAAAAATTACTTTAAATAACAAAACAAACAACTTTTATTAATGCACGTTTGCCAAAAAATGAATAGGTAATGAAATATAGCGATTTTATATTTCAGACCACCCTTATAACCCCCGCTCTTGTTCATACCTCGAAATTTTAATATCGCTTATAATCAGAGAGGTGTTTATACCAAATCGCATACGGAGTTTTGTTTAATTCGGTTGAGTCTATTGTGCAATATAAAATTGTGTTAGCTCCCACTATAGTTTTTAGCATATAACTGATTTATTCTTCGGTAAAAGACAAAAGTGTATACAACAAAAGTTACTCTAAATAACAAACTAAACAACTTTGCATGCAATGTGCATATTTGCCGAAAAACCAATAGGAGACGAAATATCGCTATTTTTAATTTCAGGCCTTCCTTATAACCCCCACTCTTGTTCGTCTCAGAGAATATTAATATAGCCAGAAACCTAACCTGTTTTAGTAGTAATACACATACCAACTTTCATAAAATTCGGTTCAGCCGTTTACGATTCTATAAAGGACATACAAACAAACATTCATTTATTTATTTATATATATATATAAGACATCTGAATGAAGGTTGAGCCTCACCTGGGTCAGGATTATGGCCCACTTCTTTCTTGAACCACTCAGCATCATTGTCCACTTCATCATTAGTAGCTTGAGCTTCGTCAACAGCACCAGTCGAGTCTTTTTTACTTGTCTCCCCAGGCAGAGTAACATTTATCCCAGCTTTTTTCATACCCTCAAGGCTCTTCCTCTTTGATTCTTCTTTTTCCTCCATCTTTCTTTTAACGTTGGCAAGTTGTTCTCTACGCCTTTTTTCTTTAAGCTTTCTAAAAAGAAAGAGGTATAAGACAATTAAATATAATATGATATCAGTTATATACTTTCAACACAATACCTTAACCATAGATATAATTTAATATCTCAATTGTTTAAACTTCTTAAGACTAAATTCTAATTAAAATCCATCTTGAAATATTTAAATAAAAGTTTGGAAAATATAGAGGTGGGGAAAAATAAAATATTGTGTTCATAAATTAGAAATTGTATTGCAAATCTGGTTGTTTCTTGAGAATGAAAATTCCGCAACTTAAATTGATTAACTAAGCGGAATTCCTACGTGCTAATATGACAAACTATTGATCTATTCGCGCTATATATTATTTTTTTTTGGAAGGGGGGGGGGTTTACTGAAACCAAAAAAGTATGGCTGAAAACAAGAAAGTAAGAATAACTTGTTAAATACTAGAGCTATCGAAGCACGTATAGAACATCAATTGCAGAACATTAAGGTTTTAACAATATAGGATCTATAAAATGTTTTGATTTGACACATAGTCCCCCTATATTTTGAATTTTCATAATTCCACTCTCTCACAAACCCCTGCAATTCTTGGCCCGATTTCAGACATTAACGACTATGAACTTTAGTGTTGAATGAAATGATTAAATATCGAGAAGGCTTTGGATCAAATAAATATTTTCAAATTAAGAACGCAAAAAATTAATTAATGTCACCACAAAACACTTCTGCATGTACATCACAGTAATGTTTCAAGAAAAACAATATTTGATATTCGAGCTTTCAATAAAGTGGTTCATGATAAAACAGCATACTGTTAATATTTCCCCTATCATTTTATTATTAAGTAATATAAAAAACAAGGTACCTTATTATAATTGCAAACATTTTTTTAAATGTGGGTGTTAGATAAGGTAGCTCTATGACTGCTACTATGATCCATAAGCAATACTAAGATAACAGTATTCAAAATTGTTTTCACCATTGTCATATCTAAGTTTTATTTTGATTTGTTATTAGTTTTGTATTATTTTGAGCTCTAGATATTTCGAATTAGGTTTTAAACCAGTAAGTGTGTTTTAAAGTTTTTTTTAGCAGATTTCCCCTAACTTAATTTCTCTAAAGGTATCTTAATGCCATCTAAGATATGAAGAAAATTAGCTCCGTTCAAAATAATATATATACTATTAACCGCTCTAATAGTCACAATATTTGTTTGAGAATTATTAAACTCGATTAGTTTAATGTAAAACTAAACATGAAGTTCATAATTGGCTGAAATCGACCCAGAGAGAAGGGAAGTTTAGATGGGGGGGGGATTAGATTTAAAAATTTTAAGAACCAATCTTGTTGCAAATTTAAGTTTCTACAAATGAAAAATCCACCAAGAGACAAAGAAGAGAGGATGGTTAGGGGGGGGGGAGGGTCAGAAATTCAAAAATTTCCTTTATTTTCGGACCAAACAATGTTATAAACCCAACTATTGATGCTCTTCAATTTTTGTTCTATACTTATTTTCAGAACTCATATAACAATTATAATATTCACTCCCTAACAATAGCGTTATAATTTTTAATAATTAACGTCCATTCTTTTCTGCTATGGCTAATTGGGGTGGGTTATCTACAGGTTACTACCATTTTCTAGAAGGGTGGGACTAAGGATTTTCTTTAATGAGTTCATCACTAAATTAATTCCTATTGCCCAGGTAGGAATCGAATTCGCCACAATAAAATTAGGGAACAAATTTAATTTAAATGAATGAAATCTTCTATAATAGTATCATAATCTTAAATAAACAAATCAATAAAATCATTATGTATCACTATGTACATACTACATGCCTGAATGGACATCCACCCATTATGTGAAGCCGCCTAACTTGACGGCTGAATAAGTATTAAATCTTCCACCTCGTACATTGTATCTAGTATTTGACCAGCCGACAAGTTGGAGAAATCCACCTAAACTATTTAGGTATATAATACATTTATTTTGTTGTTTTGTTCATGTTAGATTGTTTATGACATAACCTTACTCTTAAATAAGTCTAAAATAAATCAGTAAGTTTAACATAATAATAGATGTAAAATTTCTCTAAGCTTTCATTATCATATCTGTTCAACTAATGTTAATGGATTTAATATATTAACAGAGCACAAACAGTGGCTTACAAAATATGGCCACCCTAACATGTCTTGCTTGCATACTTTGTTTGTTCATTAAGGTTAAAGTTACACACTCATGCTTCTCTTTGCTTTGATATTAAAAGTAATAAATACCTCAGCCTGTCTGATTTCACTGTAAACCAACTTAAAAAAATAATTTACAATTTCTGCTGGCATAAGGTAGCTTAAATGCACTGCTGACTGGAAGGAGCAAAGAAGAGGGAGAAAGCAGTAGAAGGGGAATGGGTGAGGGGAGGGGCAGGGATAGATAAAATGGCTCAACTCTCATAAAACAGAATTAGTTACAGTAACTACAAACATGGCCTATAAAGACATTGTTAAAGATTAAATAAAAATATATAAATGTTACTTACTTTTTTTCTGCCAATCTTTTTCTTATAAGTTCTTTTTCTTCTTCAGTCTTCTGTATATATTCATGAAAGATAACTTCACCTTCCATAACACCGTCCTCCACCTTTATAAGCTGCAAAAGTAAAAGACAGTTGTAGAGTTGTATATTCATTTGTTTCTTTAACTAAATAAACATTATACGAGAGATATTTCTATGAACCAGAATAAGGGGGGGGGGAATTGTTGCTCTATAACATTTACTCCTCAGGAGTCACTTATATGTATTAATGGGAAGGAAAGTGAATTAAGACACAAATAAAAGCCGAGAATAAAAGTTGCCTTTAAGGTATACGTGAAATAAAGCAAATTTCCCAAGTTAAAAAATGACATCTGCATTTCATTGGTTAAGTTGTATAAAATTTGTCTGTGAAACCTAAACATAGAAATACTTAAGAGTTTGCAGTATACACTTTCTCTGAATCACCATAACTTCTTGGCCAATTTAGACACTAACTTACCTGGTCAGCTGATTGCCAAATGAAATGTTTAATTATCAAGTTCGGTATATTGGATTCTTTCGGAAGCTGCTTTATTCCTGTAATTATACTCATGAAAATCAATGAGATGTTTGGTGTCTTTGAAAAACGAATGTCTAGACCCCTCTCTTTCTTATGCCCATTAGAGGTAAGGTTATTGTGCAGAGGAAAGGGGGTCTAAACCCCCTTTCCTCTTTATTCAATTTTAATTGAAAAGGGGAGGCACAAAACATTCCCAAATATGAAATTTTGATATTCAAAGGCTAGTCTTTTTGACTTAAGTGAAATACGCAGGTGTCACACCGTAACTAGACAAAATAGGTCTAAAAGAGCATATTACTCGAGCCACCAAGTTTTCCATGCATGAGCAGGAGGACCATGCTTTGTCATTCGTGAAGTATAAATCACTTTAAATTTTAACTTTTAAATTATGTTATATACAATTGTTTGTTTTAGGTATTCATTCTTTAGTTTTTGTTTTACTTCTTTAAATTTTATTAAGTTTGCACATTGATACATGTTAGTGAACTTTTAGAGGTTTAGTATTAAACTGTAACTTTTTCATGAGTTGACTTGCCAGGCTGTGCTTTTTAAATTTTTAAGTAATGACAATTCCTTTCTCTGAGATGTATAGTTTTCATTCAGTTTTATATTTATAATTTCTTTTTTCCTATTTTAAGCAAAGATTGTTTTTGTATAATTTAAATGATGCTTGATATGCAAAGGGTTTTTTGTTTCAAGAGGCACTGAAGATAGAACTGTTGCTATGAAAGTACACTCTGTCACAATAAACGCATTGTAGAGGAAAACAGGTCTACTTTGTACATCCAGATTGATTCGTTCCTCTACCACCCTGTTCCCTAGAAGAATAGATAATTCCATTGAAACCCCAAAACTAAAAATGTTTGTGATTACAATAAGCTTTACTCCTTACAAGGAAGTGAAAAATATAATAAAAATAACCAACTTCCTTTCCTTTTTTTTTAAGAACAATCACTCGATCGAAGCTTGGTATATTCTGAACAGATCATTATTAGTGAATTGTAACATATATATAAAGTTTATAATAAATGTTAGTATATAAAAATACTTATTACATTTTTTATATCTATATAAGTAATCCCCCCCCCTGAATTTCAAACCCTTCTAAGAACTGAATATAGATTTCAATGGACTCGTATATTTGAAAGCCAATACTCCCAAGGTAAAATATAAGCTACACGAGAATTCAAATTTTCAACAAGGAGGGGGGTTACTTCAATGTCAAACACATATTCGTCAATATCTTTATTAATATTGGTTTCATTCGGAAAAACCAATTTTGAAATTGAAAAAGGAAGAACAAATTTTGATTAGAATAATGATTATAGACCTAAAACGTTATTTACATTAAGAAATTAGAAATTTTGACTTTGGAATCTGAGCGCCTAAGACTTTCTTCAACTTTCAAAAAGTCCCCCATGCAGGGGCTGTGTTAACTAAGCATATTTCCTCACTTGCATCACATATTTGCATTTGTCTCGATGTAATAGTTAAATGAGAACAATATTTGTTATTTAGGCTTCAAATAAAGTGCTTCATAATATAACAGCTTATTGTTAATATGACATGAGTAGGAGTGGCGGTTTACTGAAGGCTGAATACTGAAATAGTCTGTTACGCTGGGGCTGCGTAAACTAAGCAGATTTCCCACACGAAGGTTTACAATAGATAAATATACATACAGGTAACACTACCGTGAATGCTCAGTAAATTTACAATACAAGTCAATAATCTCTAAAATGGAAAGCGGCTGAATTGTAAACAAACAGGCAAGCCAGCCTCGTAGTGCTGTATAGATAGACCGGAAAGAAAAACAATTAATAAAATATACCTGAATATAACATATTAATATATATATATATATATATATATATATATATATATATATATATATATATATATATATTAATATAATATATTATATATATTTTATTGAAAACAATTTACTAAAGCTAGTGGTGTAATTTGTAATGAATCAGAATCAGTTTTATCTCAATCGCTAAAATTTTAGTAATCCAAAAACAAAAGAGGGGGCGTCAAAAAACGTATTTGCATATATCTCAAAAAGTAAATGTTCAATGAGAACAATATTTGGTATTTAGGCTTCGAATAATATTGCTTACGTAACATTAGTAGAAGTGAGGGTTTACTGAAGGCTGAAAACAAAAATACAAATATCTCGGTTAATATTCGAGATAGAGAATAAATGTAAATAACAATATTAATAATACATTTAATTTGCAATAAGATTTATTGTATACACTTTTTTGACCCGACTTATAATAACGGAGATACATCGAATTTTTAAAAGTCTTCCCCTTCAAACGCCCCCTCCCCCTGGTCTGATTTCAGCCGTTAACGAAATTGATCTTTTTTTTTACTTGAAACGACTAAATATCAGGTTTGGAAACGATTGTACAAAAATTGTGACTGCTAGAGCAGTAACACAAATATATAAATAATTTTGAATGGACACCATTTTTGTCATTTCCTAGGTAGGATCGGTGGACATCTGAGGAAATTTTTCAAAAATCACATCTTGAGTACAACCTCAGTAGCTGATTTCCCCTATGGGAAATAATCTAAAAACCCTGAGGAGCTGTCAAACATATATATTTGTTAAACTCTCACTGATCCATAGGTGGTGTGACACTAGTCCTTGGTAAGGGATGAAACCTGCACTTATTCTTATCTTAATCTTACTTAAGACATTGGTAGATGAGCCTACACCTTAAACTGCACGACCTCTGATCCACCCTTATATGTATACGCACGTGGATGTGTATATACTACTTTGTTTTTAAAGGAAATAGTAATGTATGTATTATTGATTGAGAAAACACTGATTTTCAAAGGAAATTTAATATACCATTCAACAAATACATGCACACACACCGTTAGAAGACTATTTTTAAAACCTTCACTATTTCATGTATATAAAAGTTTGTTCCTGCTCTCTCATATATTTTCTAATTGGTTTTAACAGAGCTAAGGAAGTCTACCTCCGGTAATCTACCCAAAGAATGAACGTGGTTTATCCAACTCTAGTAATAACTGAGTTAGCACGACAATCCCTCATAGGGCTTTATTTGTCTTAGGCTTATTTTGATTCCTACCCATCAAGGGAGATTTAACTTCCTGTATTAAAACTTTAAAAATACCTGAAGAGTGAGCCTTGGCCCATATTCAGTGAGGCGTACAGCTGCTTGGTTCCCTTTTGTAACTCTTGGGCCTACGGATTGTGGAAGGCTAACGTGTGCGTTTGGATCGTCTTCTACTTCACTATCACTTAGGAGTTCTGCCCTAAATAATAAAAAAAACAACATTTAATTGTTAAAGAATATAAGTTACTCTAATGCATATTTATAGCCAATGCAACAGGATTTCCTTGACACTACAAAAATAAATAATTATACTCCTCTACTTGACAATTTATACTACCAGTATCGATTTTATTTATTAAGTTTGCACATTGATACATGTTAGTGAACTTTTCGAGGTTTAGTATTAAACTGTAACTTTTTTATCAGTTGACTTGCTAGGCTGTGCTTTTTAAATTTTTAAGTAATGACAATTCCTTTCTCTGAGATGTATAGTTTTCATTCGGTTTTATTATTGAATTTTAACCTGCATTATAATTTCTTTTTTCCTATTTTAAGCAAAGATTGTATTTGTATAATTTAAATGATGCTTTATATGCAAAGGGTTTTTTGTTTCAAGAGGCACTGAATATAGAACTGTTGCTATGAAAGTGCACTCTGTCACAATAAACGCATTGTAGAGGAAAACAGGTCTACTTTGTACATCCAGATTGATTCGTTCCTCTACCACCCTGTTCCCTAGAAGAACAGATAATTCCATTGGAGCCCCAAAATTAAAAATGTTTTTGATTACAATAAGCTTTACTCCTTATAAGGAAGTGAAAAATATAATAAAAAAAAACCAACTTCCTTTCCTTTTTTTAAGAACAATCACTCGATCGAAGCTTGGTATACTCTGAACAGATCATTATTAGTGAATTATAACATGTATATAAAGTTTATAATAAATGTTAAGTATATAAAAATACTTATTACATTTTTTATACCTATATAAGTTAAAAACTGAATATAGATTTCAATGCACCCATATATTTGAAAGTCAATTTTCCCAAGGTAAAATATAAGCTACACGAGAATTCAAATTTTCAACCAGGCTAATGTGTGCGTTTCAATCGTCTTCTACTTCACAATCACTTAGGAGTTCTGCTCTAAATAATAATAAAAAAAACAACATTTAATTGTTAAAGAATATAAGTTACTCTAATGCATGTTTATAGCCAACACAACAGGATTTCCTTGATACTACAAAAATAAATAATTATACTTCTCTACTTGACAATTTATACTACCAGTATCGATTTTCCCGTGGCACACCATCAACAGGTATGCCTTAGCAAAACTGAAACCAATTGTATAAAAATAAACTACCTATAGAGGATAGCATCTATTTATTCCCGTTTAAATGATTCTGACTGCAAATAGCCTAATGCATTCCTCATCTGCAATTAAAAGATTTCATTTTTGATCTGCCCATTAATGAAACATGCTCAAACGGTACATTTCACGATGAGCAAACAGCAAAGTTGGGATGTTATGAAACATTTACTGAAGAGCATATCATTATTTATTATTTTAAATTAGTGTAAACAAGGTATGTTAAGGTACTAATCCTAATCAAACTGAGTTACATACAAGTTATCATCCTTTTCTAGAATGTGACTCAGAACATTATCACTCCAAATTTAAGATAAATAAAATAGTAATTATTTTCTATGTTTTGTTTTGTCTCATATCAATATGTTTTTGAGTGAGTGAAATGAGGACAGAAACAAAGCACAGGTTGGAATTATAGCTCTACAAGAGAATATTCCAGGGAAAAAGTTTTGAAGCACTCACAAAGCAGTATACATTAAAAAATCTGGACATCTGTAAAGAATATCATTATCTATTGCTGTAGCCAAAAGTAGAAATGATACTTCACCAGTGAAAATTTAAAAGTCCGTCACGCAGGGGCTGCGTAAACTAAGCAGATTTCCCACGTGAAGTTTTACAATAGAGAAATCTGCCTAATAACAACTGTAGTAGTAAGAAGCCTCTAAACCTAAAACATTATTTAGGGCGTAATAACCCAGTAGTTTCTAGCCCCAAAAAACAGTTAACCTAACCTCTGAACCTATTCACGAGGGACGAATAGTTAAGGAAACGCCTGCCAGAGCTCTCGGCGTAAAGTCCGAACATAGCCTACTGGTGACCAGACGCAGAATACAAATGCAAATATCTCGGTTAATATTCAAGATACAGAATAAATGTATAGAACAATATTTATAGTAAATTTAATTTGCAATAAGATTTATTCCATACAATTTTTCGATCTGACGCATAATAACAGAGATATTTTGAATTTTCAAAAATCCCCCCTTCTAAACCCCCCCTCCCACTGGTCCGATTTCACCCATTAACGAACTTGATCTTCCTTTTTACATAAAACGATTAAATTCTGAGTTTGGTAACGATCAAACAAAAATTGCGACCGCTAGAGTGTTAACAGACAAATATATATATATACATATATATATATATATATATATAATTTTGAACGGACCTCTTTTTCGTCATCTCCTTGGTAGGATCGATGGACATTTGAAGAAATTTTTCGAAACTCGCACCATGAGTACGACCTCAATAGCT
The DNA here is from genome assembly GCA_019009955.1 of Riptortus pedestris. Lineage (NCBI taxonomy): Eukaryota > Metazoa > Arthropoda > Insecta > Hemiptera > Alydidae > Riptortus > Riptortus pedestris. The sequence continues at coordinate 46,212,842 of CM032232.1, read as the reverse complement.
GATTTCCCTTAAGGGAAATCTGCTAACTAAAAGCTTGTCTCGAATGAGCTGCAAAAACTAAGCCTATTACAACTGGATTTGAACTTTATTACATGAGTTGTTAAGTGATATAACAGCTTAATGAGAAAAAACGTGAATTGGAAAAGAGGTTTAATAAAAGCTAAAAACTAAAAAAGTAACTACATTAATTTCTCAGTTTCAGGAAAATGTACACAACAACAATTATAAGGCATCTCATGAATAAAAAGATAGATTAAATAACTTTTTTCGATCAATATGTATAGTAATGGAGCTATTAGTAAATATCTTCTCTAAAACCCCACTGAAGGTGTAAATAAGGAATATCAAAAACATCTATAATTGTCAATATATTAAAATAACCTGTATTTTTTGCAAAAAGAATCTAGGAGAAACAATATAAAAAAATCAAGTGAAGGATGATTTATAGTTAAAAAATAAAATTAAAATACATAACACAAAGTAGCAGTTAAATCACAATCTACATAAAAAAAACTGAAAGCTTATAAGAAACAAATGAAGAAAAAACAAACAGAAAAACATATGTTTCCTAGTAATTTACAGCATGTAAAAATGAATTAATTAAGGACCTTTTTTTATTTTCCATCTCCTTTATAGTCTAAGTTCCACCATTAATAAGATGTAAATAATTATGATGAAAATAGTTGGTAAGCAGCCAAAAATTAATTAACAGTTAACAAATAAATAATACTCACTTTGTCATAAATTCAGACACATCTTTGTATCTAGATAGATCGGGAATTTTATTTTTTCCTAATTTTTTTACAGCTTTAGAAATGCCAACGGGAATGGAGCGTACAACATAGTGACGGAAATCAATTGTTTTGTTATCTGGATTATAGTTGAAAAGTACACACCGAGAAATATTTTTAAGGTTAACCTGAAAAGAATGGACGAAGAGTCATAAGTATAAGTAAACATAATTTGCTTAAAATTAGAAACAAAAAAAAAAGTGTTAAACCTACTGTTGTAATATTGATTGTAGGAAACATCCCTTGAAAAGTAGCCACCATTAATTTAATATGAGGGTCTTCACTGTTAAATCCATTTAAAACAACTAAAGGGGAATTTAAAAAAATTTTATTGAAGGCATACTGTTTCCTCAAGGAAGACAGTACATCTGTTGAAACTGTATAATTATGGACTTTGAATGTCATAGTTGGTCCTCTTGGAAGCTTCACAATTCGCATGTAGGGGCTTAATACTGTTTGTGTAAATATGACCATGTGAGAAACATGGAGCATCCCTGACACAGACACAAAATCTTTTATACTGTTGCTTTTTCTGGGCTGAAACGACAATATGATTACTGGATAAGAAAACAACTTTTAATTTTAAAAATAACTCAGCTTTTTGAGGCACTCACTCGTAAATTTGTAGCAGTAAAGGGTTCCATAACATTCCTAAAATCTTTCATAAGACGAAAAACATATTTTCCAACTAATCCCCTATGCAATATGAAAGAATGGGGAGCTCTAACTAATTCCTCTGGTTCTTCGGCAGTAGCTTGTAAGTTTTTTTTTTTACTCTTTCCCTAAAGAACAAACAAAAAAAACTCAATGTTTGAAATGAGAGCAAAAGTCCACTGAAGAACAGCAATAAAACGGTAATAAATACCTTCCTTTTCCTTTTCCCCATTCTTGCGAATACAAAGGAAAGAACGACCAACTAAAATAATTCAGGAACACACGTGCACTACACTAGTAGACAAGGTGAAACCTTCAAGCAAAACAATAAAAGGTTATCTTACTATGAACAAAAGTCATTTGACAGAATGTGCCAAAACTTACATGTATAATTAATTCCCATTAACTTATCATTCCACTATTTGTTATTTTTAGTTTTGATATGGTTTACAACATTCATGTGAAATATTGAGAAAACACGTAAAACGAAATATTGCGATTAAGGCGGCTTCGTGGAATGACCTTATCAGAAATTTTGAAATTTACTCAATCACATAACTTTTCCGTCAGAGTGAATTGAATAGTCAAGATGAGCGGTCTCGCTGGAAAGCTTTTGAATGAGCTTAGAAAGAAAGAGTTCAGGGATTATTTAATGAGGTAAATACCTGGCTATGTTGGGTCTCCTAATTAACAACTAGCGACTTAACATAGTTACATAATCAGTTAGCACCTTTTGAACTCTTGCAGTCTTTAAATAAAACGGGAAAACGGACTCCTATTGAAAGTGATATTTAATATCAAACAGTTGGCCTACTTTATAATAATACAAACTTCTATAATATTTGATGATAAGAATACCTGTTGCTTTATAACTTACCTTCCTTAAGGATTTGCATGTTGGTTAATTTATTTATTTTGACAACTTCGTATTTGATATCCTATTTCCATTTTTTATCCAAATACTTTTTATGAATTTTGAATTATTTTATATTAATTCCAAATTGTAATAATTTTAACTTTTTTTCTAACAGAACTGTGATCTTACATATAATGTATGCCGTCTTAAAAATTAAATTTTTTTTTTTTATTTACTATTCAGATGGATGCTGTGGACCATAGAATCTGCATATTTATATTAGACTGTAGTTATGATATGCAGCTTGTATAGATAAAATGCATTAGCATATATCAATTCACTGTCATGATTCTAAATGTCTATTCGTTGTTTTTCCTTTTTTCCATGTTGCTGTTTTTGGCTTATATCTGTTATTCCTAATTGCAGAATTTCTTTATAAAACTGAATTAATATTAAATCTTTAAGCGTTCCCATGTTCTGTGTGGGTTTTCATCATTCTATCTTATCTGTACATAATAAATCTCAAAAAAATTACCTTGTTCTGTCATTAAAAGATACTTTCTTAAATACATTAATACTCTATTTGTCTGGCCTGTTAGAATCCTGTTTTGAAGCAGCTAAGAAGGTAAAATGAGCAAACAAGAAACAATATTGTTGGGATTGAAACTGAACTTCACTTTATCATCAGTACAAATCACTCAATTACTATAAGCTAAAATAATCAATTCACTGTCCTACTTCATACAATAGTTTAAAAAAACCAGCGTAAGAAAAAAAATGTTATGGCTTTTGATAACTGTTACTATTTTTTACTTTACCACCACTAACTGAATTAGAGGCTCTATTTGTTCAATTCCTACTTCATGCTTCACTAGAAATGACATTTTCTGTGTGAACAGAAAAGGAATGATTCTTATTTTAATCCAACCTTTGCATTCGAGTGGGGAAACACTTTATTTAGTTACGAGTATTCAAATGCCATTGCGAATGTTCTGAATTTAGCACTACAACTTTTTTCATTATTTAATGGAATAGTTATTCATTCATTAAAGTTTGAGCGTACCAATTAATATGCCTTATTTTAATAAAAGTCTTGCAACCCTGCATTTTACTATCTGCATCCTCATTTCATTCCATGTTTTATTTAGTAACGTGGAAGCTGAAATTATTATTGCTTCCTAGTATTAAAATTTTTCTGTAATCTTTTTACTTTTTCAGCACCCATTTCTGGGGGCCTGTAATGAATTGGTCCATCCCTATTGCCACTATCAGCGACATCCGATTTAAAAGCCCAGAGGTAATAAGTGGGAAAATGACAACAGGTATATATAATTTAACTATATTTTATTTTGCTACTATAAAAATAATTAATTTAATTTCCAATCCTTGTTTATTTATATCATTTTTCTTTCCAGCATTGGCAGTGTATTCGTTAGCTTTCATGAGATTTGCATGGAAAGTACAACCAAGGAACATGCTGCTGTTTGCTTGCCACGTAACCAACGAGGCCGCTCAACTGACTCAAGCCACACGCTTTGTTCAGTATAACTACCTTAACAAAAAACCCAAGGAATAGCTCTCTCAGTTTTATATATTTGTATTTGGATTATTTAATGTCGTCTGTAATAAACTCTTAACTTTATCCTGGACCAACATATTAGAATTAAATGTTTAACAAAATTATCTAATCACAAATCTAATGGCTTTAACACGTACTGTAAAGGTAATTTATCTTTAATGAGACTGAACTGCACTTACCATTCCATTTAAAAGCATATGTTATTTAGTTAGCAAATTATCTTTTTTAAACTGTTACCTACGTATTCACTATTCCAGTGTAAATAAACTTCCATGACGTGCCTTACTCTCAAATTGTAGTGAGAAATCTACAAGAATTTATATGTAAGTTTTAAGGAACAAGGTCTTCGTAGTATGGATTCACTTTGTTATCAATATATATATTTTTTTTTATTTTTGTAAAAATGAAAATGTAGGAGTTTCTGGAGACATTCCCCATTCATGAAATTTATTGTAGAGCATAGCATCTATTTTGTTGAATAATTTTAAGAAAAGAAAATATTTATTTTGAGTTTGAAATTGTTATGAAAGTGAATGTTCTGTTTTATATGTCTGTTTTACTGTCTCATATATGTCTATATAGTTTTTAATAATGTTTTGTGTTGTCTTCTAAATGGGAATTAAATAATGTTTTAGTGTTTCTAGTCGAAACGACTATTGTTTAAGATGGTCTCCCAATTATAGATGATTTTAAGATCTTAAATTTTTTTTTAGTTCCCTCCTTCAGACTTAACACAGTCAACAAGCTTGACCACCAATATATCTGACTATTTGAAGCTTTTCTATGATGTGTTATTCTATGGATATTAACACTGAAATGTTGGTGATTAACATTTTGAGCCCAAAAATAGGTAGTGGTAGGTAATGATCACCCATAACACGATATAAATGCATACTTAATTTTGTAAATAAAAAATAGTTTGATTTACAGACTAGCAGTCACAATGGTGACCCTATAGTATTCATTGCCAGCAGCAATGAATCCTCTTCCTACTGTTCCTTCTAATTTTCATCAAATATTAGGTCACTTTTAAAATACTAATAAATTCTGGAAATAGATTATGTTTAACTAAATACTGCATTAATTTCTTTATTTTATTAGTTTTGAAATACATAGACAGGCCATAAAGATTAATGTCCGAAGTTGTGGCCAATAAGAAATAAATACTGAAAAATACTTCATGGTTTTATCAGATTAAGGGAAACCTCCTTAAGATAAACCAGATTAAGGAGTTGTTCATACGATGTAATTTACAAAAGCATCAATCCTGGACAACAGAAATGAGGTCCTTTCAAATATTACATATCCTTGCTGAAAGTCACAAGGAATGGTTAACAATGGTAGTGATAAAGGCTCAAGTCCATCAAAGGCTTCAGTACACCGCAAAGTAATTATATATATATATATATATATATATATATATATATATATATATATATATATATATATATATGCATGTATTATCATGGCAATGGCATGCCTCTTTGCTCATGGTCATCTCATCTTTAGCCTCCCTCATGGTCTGGTACCTACCACTTTGTCATTCATTTACTTGTGAGTGACCGTTTAGCTTTCTTATCATTTAGAGTCGACTGTCTCCTTTCAGATATTATCTCTTCTCTTGTCTACCTACTAGAGATCCAAGTTATCCTACTTTTGGCCTATTATAGCTCTAAGACCCTTGCCTTCTAATATTTCAACTTTTGTTTAAAGAGTACATGTCAATGCACATGTCTCACACCATTACATTAGTACAGCTTTGATAATAGACTTATAGACCCTTAGTTTCGAGGCTCGTGATATTTTTCTTAATATTAAGACTTATTAGATCGGTTGTCACTAGCTATCCAGCCTGAGAGCCAGTGCAGTGCGCCCAGTCGAAAATACGATCCTGCTCCCGCAGTATTTTCCAAATCCACTTCAGGAAATTGGAAATACACACCAAACATTTGTTAATCAATTAAGAAAGTTGTCTTATCCAATTGCTTTTATTTATGCTGTCATTGATAGAGGTTGCTGCATCTCAGAAGTATTTAACGCTTTCTAATTTGTGGGAGGATAGGTCCCCTATGCTCAAGCTGCTTTCCAGATGTAGGTTATGGCTTACTACACTGTAACAAGGACTTCTTCTTTTACATTCAAGCCCACCTCTTTTGTTGCTGACATCAATGAACGGGTGACAGAGAACACACTCGTCCTCTTTCTTGCTTCCATGGCCAGCTAAATCATTGTATATGCTAGCAATTTGTGCATCATGCTTATATGTGCTCCCTAATTTGCCCCTTGGAAGCTTCACGTATTATCTTCTCCATGTCTAGGCTGAATAGCATGGGAGATCGTGCAATCTACCTTATCCCAATCCTGACTTCGTCGAATACTTCCTCAGCTGTCACTCATTCAAGTAATCATCATGCTCGGTGTTAATTGTCTTCGATGAGCCAAGTCGGACACTTTCACTATGTCTGCTACCGAAACCCCCGCCCCATAAATATATAATTATACACACACACAGGGGCGGCTTAAGGGCCGGGCGACGCAGCCAGGGGGCGACCAAACGCCCAAGTAGTGAAAAATTTCGATTTTATAAAGTTAATATTTTGTATTCTCTTGCGTAAATTTCTTTAATAAACTTTTTTAATATAAGCTAACTCAAAAACACACAATGTATTACGTATAGCCTACTATAATGTATGCAAAAAGGTGATGACCTACATACTTTTTCAGTCATCTTATCTTTTCACTTGAAAATATGATAATATTTTGGTTGCTAACTACCACTTAAGATGCCTCAAAACTCACTATTCTAAACCCTATTTTGAACAAATTTCCGGGGGAGGGCCCCCGGACCCCCCTTTTTTAGGGAGGGGGCGACAAAACGGTTGTTTGCCCGGGTCAGTATTTTGCCTTGAGCCGGCCCTGCACACACATACATATTTATATGTTTACACTCTAACAGCAACAGACTAATTTTTATTAATCTTTGTTAAATTGAATATTTGGACATTTCATATTAATAAATTGTATCCAAATTCCTCAAAAACGGATTGTAATGAAATGCTATACGCGAGCGTTAAGCATCCATCCCAAAGTACAACAAGAATTTCAAATTCCAGCATAAACGTCATAGATATGAACTGTGGTTGTCAATGAAGTCTGATTGAATACAGTTTTTCTCGAACTGACTTTATAATCTGGTGAAGTGGAACAAGGATTCGGCTTCACTTTGATCGCAACAAAATGGGAAAATTCAAGGGCGATTTTATTACTTCATCTGCTTTTAGCACCTTTCCCAGCAGGTTAACTAGCTGAGGAAAAAGTTCCTCAAATGTTCCCAGGAGATGACGAAAATGAGGTCCATTCAAAATGATATATATATATTACTAATGGTCCCATCCTTGACTGGTACCTTTTAGCTTTTAAAGGGCGTATTTCGTTATCAAGGCGGCTAGGAGGTTTTTACGTGAATTCATGAAGATTCGCCCAGGTCTGGGGTATTATTAGAAAATAAAGCCCTAATTGAGTGTAATTATTTCCAGATCTTAGATTAATGTCACATCCCATTTTAGAATATGCAGAAAATAAGAAAGAAAAGAAAAACCCACAGAAACACCCCTGGTTGATTTACCACATAGAATTAGTTTGTATCCAGCCTTCTTTTAGGTTTAAACCTAAGAGAATCTTGTTCTGGAAAACAACCATCTCAGTAGTTAGGCCTTCTGGGGGTTAATTAGCTGTCAATTGAAGCCAATGGCTGATTAAATTAGAGGCTAAGTGAACTCATTATTACAGTGTTTTTTTCCCCCTACGGCAGCGTACGCCTGATTCAAGATACAGAAAATCAATAGGTTTGTCAATGGCTATAATCGGACAAAAAACAGATTTTAGAGAAAGGGAAATAACTTCTTTGCCATTCGCCGTATACAAAAACGTTCCATAGCCCATTAATATCATTCAAGTTATTTACTTATTTTAAGATCATTGTTATATACGTTACACTACCTCGCGAATATTACTGGAGTTTATTGTTCACTCTTCAATAACACCCAGATCTCACTCTCACCTACTTCGAGATTAAATGGTACTTAAGAGCAAAATATCTTAGTGATTATCGCGAGGCCACCATTTAAAGATGATTATTAAATCATTTTAAAAGAAACACCACTTTATTCTTTAATATAACACTTCTAAAATTTATTTGAATAACAAAATGTAATTATAAATTAGATTTAGCCCATAACTGGACGATATCGTGGCGTAGTTGCATAAAGCGGTCGTCTGCCTCATGAACTCTGTAAGATAAGCTAGTGGTGTAATAATAAACGATCACCAAGTGTTGTTAATATACACCAAGGTGTGTTAATAAACAATCACTCATTTTCTGATAACAAAAGAAACAGTATGACTAAGATAACCTTGTCAACTATAATAGCGATAAGCCGTTTTGAACCAGTAAACATTGTATCTGTAAATAATGAGTGGCCTCCTGTTAACCATTTTGTCATTTATAAATTCTAGAAGTGCTATTTTAAATGATGAAGTCATTTTCGTTTAATAATCTTCTTTAAATAGGAATATCTACTTTCCTGATTAAATTCTAGATAAGCAAGGGTTCTTATACTAAAATATAAAGTTAGATGATACACACGTGGTGTCATTTCAGTGAGAGGGAAATACCAGGGAGTGTGACGGACTTTTTATTGAACTATGAACTTCTATTATGAAGCACAGCACAAGCCTATATATTACCATAGTTTTGGCGACTATTAATTGTTGAGGCAAGCTATTATAGTCCTAGGGTTGAATCTACATCCCATTTCAACTGAACCGGCGCAAAAAAACTTCCATCTCCTCCCACAGAGGGTGCGGGATGGGAAATCAAACAAGTGGTCGTGACAGGTTCTACCAGGGACTTCTTCTCATGCAAATCAGCTTTGTTTTATTCCTACCCTAATATTTTTATTATAATTATATATTCTTAAGTCTTTCAGCTTATCATGCCTTTTATTCATATTCCAACAGATCAACAATATAATTTAATCCAACCGATTTCCCAACGAACTTTCATCAGGTTTTAAAGCTTGTCCTCATGATACGTAGTTCAATTTTTTTTTCCAAATGTCATCTGATCTACTTGACCTAAAATTATTACCAATTAAATTTATATGTATATACCTAAAGGTTTATTTATTTATAGACTGTTTCTTCATACATCTTTAAATTGTTAACAGAAGCAGAACTTTCAAATGAAATTTGGACTTTATAATTTTATGTGACTAAGGCTAATTGGGCGAGCTATCTACAGGTGTCTATCCTATTCTAGCGAGGGTGTGTCTACGTATTTCATTTATCGCGCCACTAACTAAATAAATGCCCATTGCTCCGGGGGGAATCGAACCAACGGTTCTATGTGAATTGATTGGGTAACAAAGAAAGTGGCACATGCCCGTATAAATTGAAAAGACTCCCAGTTTTAGATATTGGAGTTGTACTCATAACGTGATTTTTGAAAACTTTTTGAAAAATTGATTCCTATTACTTGCCCTACCTACCTAAATTACGAAAATGATACCACTTCAGATATTTGTGTATTTATATAAATTCATATTTATCGCCCAAAAACTCGATATTGAAACATTTCCTGATTAACCATCAGATTGTTATAGACTGAAAAGAGGGATAGTAAAATCCTCCCTTATTTTGGATCGGGTTGAAAAAAATGTTAAAAAATCAATCTTGCAACATATTGTAATTCGTTCTAATGTTGTTCTATATGATAGCTGCTAAGTTTCTCGGAGCATCTGTTTGACAGTCTAAATATTTACCGATAGGAAAGTAATAACCAGTAAATTAAGAATTGTCAGGCTGTTGAGTATAATAATAAGAGTATGATGAACTCCTATGCTTGACAGATTCTGCAATATCCATGCTACAATGTCACAGATAATCTCAAGTATCAAACAATACTTAAAGCTTAAGCTGTGCCAAAGATGATAAGTGCTATATGTATATATTTAATATTGAAGTTAGTAAAACAATTATAGCACAAAAATTGGAGCACTTTAATGATCCGAATAAAAGGAATAATGGATATATTTGAGGTGGTGTTTTGACCCTCTCAAAATCTAACTAAGAAAATTTGGTACGTTAAAATATATATATATATATATATATATATATATATATATATATGTAACCTAATTACCTTAAAAACAAATTTAAAAATATTAAAATTACTTCTCCAGTTTTTTAAATGAACACTCATGTTCAACAGGACTGGGTTATAAGGCATTTTACAATCCCAGAAGAACGGAGATACTGACTTTCAAGCCCTGTTTACCTGGGGCTCTTTTTACGAAAGAAAAATACAATGTAGAATTACGCCATTGTAGGTGGGAAATCTGCTTGGTTTCGTCACTGATTCTTCGCCTGATAAGGACTCCACCGTTTCTTCGATTGGATGCAGTGACAACTGGCTCCCAATTTGTATCTGGAAATTTAATTTCCTTTATCGCCAAAAGAATGGATCCTCAACAAGGACTTATTCTTATAGATTTAATAAGATTTATGTATGTTAGAGTTTTACTGTGGCTTGACGAAATAGAGGCTCCATCGTAATTTCGATTGGACGCAGTGGACGGACTTAGGAAGTGGATGTGGATGTGTAATTTTCTTTTTCGCCTAAAGACTGGATCCTTAAGGAGAACGTTTTAAATGGATTTAATAAGATATATGCTATAGTTTTAGGCTGTCCTCACGAGATAAGGACTTCATGGCTTCTTTCATTGGACGCAGTGACTATGGGCACAGGAAGTGAATATGGTAGTATATATTTCCTTTGTCGTTAATATACTGGATCCATTGGAAGAGCTTTTAGCAGATTTTCCTTTTTCTTAACTTAAGTAATAAGCGAGTTATTTATACTTTCTTGTTTTCAGAACTTTCAAGAATCCCTTCTCCCCTACAAACCTTTTACTAATCGGGTTTTACACAGAAATAGAGAATGAGATCAAAAGTGTGTTATACCAGCAAGTGGGAATTCTGCTTAGTTTACGCAGCCCCCGCTTGACGGACTTTTTTTTATAAAGATTTCATGAGCTCTATGTAATAGTTGTCTCTGTCTTTACGAGCTAAGGACTCCACAGTTTCTTCCATTGGGGGCAGTGACATCTGATTCGAGACCAGAATATGGATGTTTAATACCCGTTATCATTAATGTACTGAATTCATTAAAAGTATTTTTTTTTGTATAGATTTCATGAGCTCTATGCTAAAGTTATCTCAGTCGTTACAAGCTAAGGACTCCACTGCTTCTTCCATTGAAGACAGTGATAGCTGATTCGGGACCAGGATATGGGAGTTTAGTTTCCATTATCGTCGACAGACTGGATCCACTAGAAGGACTTTTGTTTTCCTATAGATTTAATAAAATCCTATGTTCAAGGCGTTCATGTGCTTACAAGAAAAGCACCCTATTGTTTCTCCGTCCGGAGGCGGTGACAACGGACTCAGGACTTGAATATGTAAGTGTAATTTCCTTAATCCCCTGAGGACTGGATCCACTAGACGATGACTAGACAGAGAGAGCGGAGGATGGGGCGACACCTGCAGCTGGGGGACGGGGGTGGTGGGAACATGGGGTCCCTTGGGCGTGGGATCCGCAACGGAAGAACCGGAATGGGGAAAAACAAGAGGTCCCAACCGACTTGCAGGCTCAACCCTACCGCTCTTTATCTCCATCCGGAAATCATCCCCTCGTCCCAGCTCCCTCCCCCTCCACCTCCTGCTCACCTTGGCAACACCTCACTATCTCCCTTAGGGAGGACCTACTCGCCCCCTTGCCCCTTAGCACTATTTCCTTAAACAGCCTTTACAGGGACATTTATTAAACCTTCCAACCTCCTTCTCTTGCTTCAATATATCCCGCCCATTTTAATTATTTTGGTGGTGGCGGAATACATCTTAACTATATAATTACTAATTATTTTCTATTTGAAAGGAAAATAACTTCCACTTGTCAGACAACTAGGGTAACCTCAAAATTTACTCCAATACTCATCTACTTTTCAGCTACAGGACAAGACCAAAGAACCGAGTGTGAACCAGTATCCTACATTCAATCGTTAATTGACAATTCGAAATTCTTACCTCAAGCTGGCTTTGAAAGAAGAATTGTTTCGCTTGGGACGGCAGTCGCGCTTGTTACTGGAAAAAGTTTAGAGGCGGACAAACTCAAAAATTCAAAACATCTTCGTTATTATGAGTCGGAACCAAAAATGTTTTATGATTTCCTTCTCTTCCTCTTTTCTCCTGACGAGCATGCTTTCTGCTTCAGTATGCTCGAGAAGACCGCTTGAGCAGAAACCCGGCGCAAGTTGGAAGACAAATGTTTTATAACCACTCACATTGAAAAAATAATTTCCTACAGTTTTTGTTCTATATTTCAGTCTCTTTTAATCGTTTCAAATTCACAATAAGCCAGTATACGACTGTATGACTTTAAGCTGAAAACAGATTTCAACGGATAAGGTGGAGAAGGGGTAAAATCAAAAATTCAAAATACCTGCATCATTATTAATTGAATTACTGTAATTGTTCCCTTATAGTTTTTTTCTTCACTGGAATATTAACTCAGATATTTACAATTTATTCGTTTCAGACCCTCCACTCTCACAAATGCGATTTTCACTCTTTTATATATGAGTTACGAATAAATGTGTGGGCAAACATTGTAGAGCATCTATATTTTAACAAGATTGGTTATAAAATACTTTTCTATCCAGCTCAAAATAAAGGAGATATTTGGAAGTTTTCCCCCTCCTCCTAGAAGCGTCCTAATTCCTGGTCCAATTTCAGCCATTAACAATATGAATGGTAGAGTTAAATTAAGCAGTTAAACATTAAGTATGGTACAGATCACATACAACATTTCGAGTTAAGACTGGAAAATCTTGATTGATGACGTAATCACACTACGTATTTGTATGTACCTCACTCAGTAAAAGTCCGTCACGCAGAGGCTGCGTAAACTAAGCAGATTTCCCACGAGTAGTTTTACAATAGAGAAATTTCACGAGAGCCGAAGAGTTAAGAAAATGGCCGACCTAGCATTTGGCGGGAAACTCATTCTCATCCGTTATCCGACCCGATTTCATAAAAATGCAAATATCTCGGATAATATGCAAGATAGTGAATAAATGTATATAACAGTATTTCTGGTAAATTTTATTTGCAATAAGATTGAGTCTATACAATTTTTCGATCGGACGTATAGTAACGGAAATATTTCAAATTTTAGAAAATCCTCCCCTCTAAACCCCCCTCCCACTGGTCAGATTTCAACCATTAACAAACTTGATCTTTCTTTTTGCATAAAACAACTAAATATCGAATTTGGTAACGATCAAACAAAAATTGCGACCGCTAGAGCGGTAACAGACAAATATATATATATATATAAGCTTTCAATGAAGTGCAATAAAGTTCCTTAAGGAAAATCAGCTATTGAGGTTATACTCATGAGACGATTTGCGAACCTCGAGTGGAAGAGGGGGGATTTCGAAAATTCAAAATATCTCTATTATTATGAGTCGGATGGAAAAAGTTTATAGAACCAATATCATTAGAAATTAATTTCCTATAAATGTTATTATATAGTTTTCTCTATATTCTCCATGATTTTTGCATTTTTTTATTTTTATTTTTAACATTCAGTAAGCGCCCATTCCTCATGTCATAATAATATGTTATATTATTAACCACTTACTTCAAAGCTAAAGTACCAAACATTTTTTTCAACCGATCATTAATAGATGAGGTGCATCCAAGTACGCGTGGTGTGAAGACGTCATCAGTTAAGATTTTTCATTTTTGACTCAAAAATATTTATTTGATCTAAACCATTCTCGATAATTTACCGTTTTATTCAACACTAAATATCATATTAGTTAATGGGTCAAATCGGCCTTAGAGGAGGGGTAGTTTGAAGGAGGAAATTAAAAATATGTCCGTTAAATGTCGGATGGAAAGGTGTAAAAGAACGAATCATGTTTAACTATAGATCCTCTACAATTGATGTTTTATATATTTTTTCGTAGCTTAATATTTATAATAAACAAATTATTCGCAGTTTCTTGTGTTCAGCCGCCTGTAAATCCACACTTATACTCATAGAAATTTGGAAATAAATGGGAATACGGGATCAATAGTTTGTTGTCATGCCAGCAAATAGGAAACCTGCATATTTTACGCAGCCCCTGCGTGTCGGGTTTTTTATTGATCAAGAAGAAGTTGGGATTTAGAGAAAGGGTAGAATAAAAAAATCAAAATATATATCTCCGTTATTTTCATTCGTATCGAAACATATTGCCAAAAAATATCTCGTTGGAAATGTAATGTTCTATAATTGATGTCCCATGAAGTTTTTCTCTATCTCGAATATTAAAGAAGTAATGTTTTACTTTTGAGGCATTAGTTAGCTCGTAATTTTACATACGATTATCACTTAAAGCATCAATATCCAAATTAAATGTTAAAATCTCTTTGCATAGACTTCTTATTACTGAAGAAATAGAGAATAAAATTTGGTATTACGTATCAGCAGACATCAGGAAATCTGCTAAGTTGACTCACTATTTCCGAGATGGCCCTTTGTGCTTTTGGGTTACTCAATTCAGTAATGGTTATCTTAAACAATTCAAACGAACTGAACTTTGTTCTGTATGCTTTATCCTAAATCCTCTTTTATAATACCGTTTGAAGCCAATGTTGTTGAACTCAATACAAGAAAATTTAATATTCATAGAATTCTTTTTCCATGGACACGATTTTTCAGTCTTATTTAATACAAAATGAATATTTCAGAATATAATTTCACTGTAGGTAATTAATTTGGTTAAAAATTTAGAGTTTATATGAGAAGTTGAATTTCTTAACACACATATGTATATATATATATATATATATATATATATATATATATATATAATTAAATTTTGTTAAAGTAAATTTTTCTCAAATAAATGATTATAAAAAAAGTTAATGATTGTTTTATTTCACTTTTAATTTCTTCTCCAAAGAAACTGGCTTACGGAAGCCCTAGTTTTCGTTTTAACATGTATTAAAATAAAATATTATTAAAACTAAAATCTTTTCTTTTTATTTTTTTTTACTGCGTTCTTTGTAGTTCTCTTCGAGATTTAGTGAGTTTATAATCTTTTTTTTGTTTGTTTAATATTTGGCATATTTTAGAAAATTTCTTTAATATACATCCGGCTTAACTTATAACAATGGCCAGAGTTTGAAAACGAGATTAATCACTTGTACAAAAATCAATACCAAACTAAAAATGTTATATAGTGTTTAGGATATATGATGTACCCTGAATGTTGATTTAAAATGATAATTTTGTTTTTGATTATCTGAGGTAGGGTCAACGATTAACTTGACCATTATTAAGGGAATAAATATATTTTTATCACAAGTTAAAAGATATATATCTGCCTTACCTTTAGTAGTACAGGAGTAGTTGCACCGTCTGGGAGACAATCTTCTACTGAGAGCTAGCTAGAAGCCTAGAAACGTTTTAACTAGTGACTTGAAAGAACTTTGCTCCCTTTCCTAGGCATTTACGAGTATCAAAGGTTTCAAGTAATCCCCAGGCGTCTACAACAGCTAAGCAATATCGAATAGAGGCAGATATAAAACCTCAGTCAGTTTGAAGGATATTTCAATTCAATTACTCACAAAGAAAATAAAATTGCTAATTCAGAAAGTACGTCACACGGATGACACCATCAGTACATTCTATTCTATGTATTTCCTCTGGTAAGGACCTATGAAAACCACACTCAAAACGTAGGCGCTACATAAGATGATAAGTGATTGAATAGCTTAAAGTGAAAATCGCTTGGAAGGATTCACTGAAGACCAAACTACATACATTTCCGTTAATTTGAAATTAGGAAAAAATATATATAACAAACATTATTTCATATTATATTAAGAATATGATGGTTATGCAAAATTTTTCAATCCAACGAATAATAACAGAGGTATTTGGGATCGTTACATTTTAGATCAAAACGAACTACTCCTGGATCGGTTTCAACCATAAATATCGAGTTTGGTAATGCTCGAATGTAAATTATGATCACTAAGTAGGACGTTAAAATTATATATATATATGTGTGTGTGTGTGTGTGTGTGTGCGCGCGCGCGTGTGTGCGTGCGTACTTTTGTGTGTGTTTATTTTTGTGTGTATATAAACGGATCACATTTTCGTCATTCTAGGTAGCATCGATGAACACTTGAAGAAATATTTCGAGTACAACCTCAATAACTGAAAGTAAGTACAGTAGACCCCGATTAACCGAAACCTTCGGGACCAAGGGGTTTCGGATAAGCGAAAATTTCGGTTAAACGGGAGTCCGAAATTTCTGCGTGAAAATGGATCAATTAGAATAAAAAACACGTTTATGTATGTACTTGAAAAAAAGTTTATTTTATTTAACAATTAAAATAACTATGTACATATGTATTTATAAAAATATAGACTTAAAAAGAAAAAAAAAACATTCATCGTTTAAAAAAGTCGGTGATTTTTCTTTGCCGAGCTTCTGAAATTTTTTTTGTCGATGCGTAGTCACGCCATTTCTGAAGGGTAAGTATATCAGAACGGCAGGAGGTAGGTTGTTGTTACCCACCTGCTTAACCATCCTTCGCTAGCATTAAAATTCGAAGCTAGGACGAAGTAATTTTTTTTCCCCCCTCCCTAGCAACTCAAAATGTTTCGGTTAAGCGAGAGAATCGGTTAATCGGGTTTCGGATAATCGGGAGTCTACTGTAACGCAGTGTCTGCGTAACGTAATCAACTTTCCCACCTGCTGGTATGACACACTTCTGATCTCATCTTACCATATATTCAGTATATCCAAACAAAAATAAAAAGGGGAGGGGTACTGAAAACTGAAAACAAGAAAGTATGAATAACATATTTAATATTTGTGTTTACGAAAAAAACTATACAATAACAATTGTAGGGCATTAGCTTAATAAGATTAGTTTTATAACTCTTTTCAATCCAACTCATAATAACAGAGATTTTCGAATCCCCTCCCTCTAAACGCCCCCCCCCCCTATTCCTCATTTTATTTCAGTCATTAAGGAATACGATATCTAGTGTTGAGTGAAACTATTAATGAAAATATGGAGCATGGTCTAGATAAAATAAAAAATCTTAATTGATGACTTCACCACGCAACGTATTTGCATATATCTCATCTAGTAGATGTTTATTGAACCAATATTTCCAATGATGAAGGTCCTGTAAAATAGCTTAATAAAATAGGTACGTTATTATTGGAGCAAGTAAAATGTACAGAAGCACAATTGGAGGGTGTCTCTTTAAAAATCATCTGATATTTGACATATGCTAAATACTAAAAGACATGCTGCAACTAGAGAGAAGAGGCGCCTTTCTTCTAGTGACCAACTACCATTATCTGAATTAACCACAACTAGGTTAATAATTGACCACAAGAGAACGGCTAGTCAGATTACCTCTAAAAGGACTTTTATAGACTGAAAAAACTGCCTTCTCTTAGAAGTATATATAAAACACAAGTATAATGTAAAAAATCGAAAAAATTAAATAAATAATACATACTTTGAATTAAAGTGGACATACCGACTGATGTTAACTTGAATTAACACTGACATACCGACAGATGCCGACGGCACAAAGTCTATTTATAATTACATTATTTTAATTAATTGATTTTAATTAATAATCTATTTTAGAAGGTATAAAATGTACTTACTAATTAAAACTACTATTTTAAAAATAGGTAAAATGGACTATATTAACAGAACAATAATTCAAAACTAAGTTAATTGAGTAATAATTGGAATATTAGTACTAAGTTCTATCCATCTTGAATGCATTTGAAACCAATTCTTTTGGCAAAAAAAAATAAATAAATAAATAAAAGGCAATGCCGTGACAAATGATGTTATCTACAAAGTTTCCTTCCACAGCAAAAGGTATGCTGAAATATATTATTATTTTTTAGGAATACCGGTATGAACACCCTTAAAAAGGTAAAAACGATCGCCAAATATCATGAATTTTTCTTACCCGCTAAAAAATGTGAACATTTGAAAAATAGGTGGATGAAGTCTATGGTGGAACATTGAATGTTAGAGCCTTTGAGAAAGATTACCTAGGTACCATAGATATTCCAGAGGTTAAACGTTCCCGCTGCTCCCTTAAGACCAATCTCAATTTTTAGTTGATTGTATGGAATATTTTACCGTCTTAAAAAATATTAAAGGTCAAGTTCATTAATGGCTGAAATCAGACCAACAGGAGTGGGGATTTATAGAATTGGTGAAATCGTAAATATATCGCATAACATGTATTCTATCTATTGTATCTAAGAGCACTCCTTTAAAAATCTAGAATGAGTACTTCCACACCCCTAACAGAATCAACCTGGTACCTCTTAATAAACACTTCCTAGGAAAGTTTTGACAAGTTATTTAGGAACTAGGTGTTGTCAAATTATGCTAGTCATGTTCTACAACCTGTTGAGAGTTTCAGAAACTAGATTTGATGCGGTCTGTTATAACATATTCATTTGCAAGTATAAGTTCCTTCCCTTCCATCCGTAGATCTAATGAATATGATAAGCTGAACTAGTCTTCCCTAGTTTTCTAGACAGCAAACAGGTGGCCTTTCATAGATCACCTGTTCTATTCCCCTCACCGCCATTATGGTCTATAATAGTGCAGTAGAATAATTTTGGAATTAATTATCACTCACTAGAATAACAACTCCAATATATGAATGACTTGTTTCTATTCTCCCAAGCCCTAGTGTTGACAGGTTGTTCTAGCCGACTGAACCCCTTTTCTAGTGGCATTACCATTTCTAATAACTAGGGTCAGTTCTTGAATGAACCTACATGTACCACCATTAAATCCCCTCCTAGCGTCCCAGAACCCCAGAAACATTAGTGAACCATTCTAATGGTCATCCTTGTTGTAGACCCTTGCTTGATACAAACTCGCCAACCCCTTCTTTGGAACTATTACCATTATTATAACAACAAGGTCTAGTTCTTCCATTAATCTGCATAGGATCCCTCCATACTCAAACCGCGAGGATCCCAGCTAGGCTGATCAAATATGGATCCCGATTTTCCCCATGTCATTAGGTTACTGACTGTTGCCTCAGCATACCTCTTTTCCTACTTCCTCCTGATGTATGCATTTATCATCTTCTTGGGCAGTCTTCATGTCTCTCCCAAGTCCCAGCACTCTACCAATTTTTATAACAGTGGTGACTATCAGTTCGTCAAACAACTCCATTAGTTTAGGGTTGATTTTCATGTGCCAATGTTCCTTAACGGCTCCGAATATTTTTCGGATATTCAGACAAGAAGACCCCTTCTGTTTTTTTTAGCAGATTTCTCTTAAGGGAAATATTACCTTTGGAAGTGGAGAATAAGTGGTGAGATGAGATCAGCAGTGTGTCCTTCCAGCATGTGTCTAGTGTGCTTAGTTTGTGCAGTCCCTGCGTGACGGACTTTTATATATAGTATGAACCACCATGATTAGTTCTTATTCCCAGGGTCTGTTATACCAATAACAATTATACCCTGTGTAGTCAGGTATAAGCTAATCGGAAGCTAGTAAAGAGGTTGGAGATCAAAATCAAGCTAATGTATGTAAAATTCTAAGATACTATTGGGAGCTCAGGTTAGCCATCTGAGTAAATACGCTGGTCTTAACCTGTCTTGGTAGACCTGGAGTCATGAGTTCGATTTTCACCTGGGCAATAGGAATTTATTTAGAGAATAACTCGTTATATGAAGTCCATAGTCCTATCCTGGCTAGAAAAGGGTGGTAACCTATAGATAAATCACCATAGTTGCATAAAGTGATTGTTAATAAATAACATCATCATTATTTTTTTGTAAATTATCACGACATTTTTCAACGATTTTTATCCAACTCTGTCGCTCGAGTCTACTTGTTTGTTTTGTTTTAACGTCTATACGACTGAATCTGTAGACTAACTTAGACTCTAGGTACATTAATATTCTTCCGGCAAAATGGAGAGGAACAGTAAACAAGGCTAGTCATTAAAAAATAACGAACTTCGTTTTCCGCTCTCATTCGGCAAATAAACACAAAACAAAAATTGTTTATTTTGTCCTTTAAAATATTTTTTCCTATATGATTTTTTGTCTTATAACAATGTCTAAACCAGATATATTCAAAAACTATTCATTATTATGCAAATCAATTACAATTGGCATACCGGTATCTCACCTTACAGGATATATCTTGAGAATGAACAAAAAGTGGTGGGAGGGGTGGTGAACGTTAACATCAAATATGTATCCAAACGTTAACCTTATTTATTAACTCAGAAGTAATAATTAATTCTTCTTCTTGGTGGTTTAATTATTATAGCTGACTACTTGGTTTGTACCTCAGTGTGGTCATATTTTGAAAAATGAAGTGGGATTTTTCACTGCTAAAAAAAAATAAAACAATACAAAGGTCGCTGTGCAGCCCGAATCACTATTAAGGCAATTATAAAGTACCTGCTGAACTGGAAAGTTTAAAACCATTGTGTATAATGAAGCCAGTGATTACTCTCACTATTCAATAATTAAAGACTTCCCGAGAAGGCTACCAGTGAAACTGACTGAAGTACTTGCTATTAAATGAAATAATAAACCAGTTTACTAAACCTTTTATATGAGAAGTATATTTCATATAAAATTTTACATGAGAAATATATCTAGACGTCCTTAACCCTTCTTTAGGCTTAATACCATTCCTAAAACAATAAATATTTCTGCAATATACCTAGATAGACCAACCTAGATCTATGAAATATAAAGAATATGAGGTGGACTGAGGTCATCATTATGGCATTAGAACAGGTGGAAAATCTGCATTGCTTTCGCAACACCTGCAAGATGGACTTCCATGTTAGAAGTATAAAACCGAAGTGGTGACAGACTAGACCAACCTGAAACCCTCTTTAGGTCTATACCTATTCTATATCAACTAAGGGTAGTTCTTCAATTAATTTACATAGGTTCCCTTCAAAGTGGTTTACGACTATGTTCAACAATAAACTAGTTTCGTCACATTTTATTTTAGGTATGTAGACCCCTAGTGGTGACAGCCTAGACCAACCTACAACCCTCTAGGTCTATAACATCCTATAACACCTAGGGGTGGTTCTTCAATTAATTTACATAGATACCCTTTATAGTGGTTTACGACTATATGCAACAATAAACTAGTTTCGCCACCTTTTATTTTAGACCCTCTAATGGTGACAGCCTAGACCAACCGAAAACCCTTTAGGTTTATAATAACCTATAACAACTAGGGTTGCTCTTCAATTAATTTACATAGGCACCCTTCATTGCGACCTATGAGTTTATACAATAATAAACTAGTTTCATCACATTTTATTTTAGACCCCTAGTGGTGACAGCCTAGACCAACCGCAAACCCTTTAGGTCTATAATAATCTATAACAACTAGGGGTCGCTCTTCAATTAATTTACATAGACACCCGTCAAAGAGCCACGACTTTATACAACAATAAACTAGTTTCTTTTATTTTAGGTATGGTAGTCTAGTGGTTCCTTTGGTCTATTACTATTCAATAATCACCAGGGGTAACTCTTCAATTGATCTATATATGCACCCTTCTTTCCTGAATTTGTTATTAAGCGAGATATCCCAAAATAAACTAGTATCTTAAATTTTTTTATGTTTGAGGAACTGCAGTGAAGAGCTTGCCTAAAAAGCTTCTTTAGGTCCACTAACATTCCACAATAACTAAGGGTAGTTCTTCAATTTATCAGCTTAGGGACCCTTCTTAGTGGTTTCCGATTATTTGAGCCTATAAACTAGTTTCTTAACGATTCAGTTTAGTTATTTATGCCTTATGTGTTGGCACACTTGAGCTACAAGAAACCATTCTTTAGGTCTAGTACAATTCTATAACAACTAGGGTTCTTCTATATTTTACATAGACATATTTAATCCCTGAAATAGTGTCTATTAAATAACGCAATAAATTAGTTTCTTCACACTTCGTATTATAAAGTCAGACACGAAGAGATTAAATTAAAATAAATTTCATAATTTGTTTGGAGGTGCCTTGCATTTTAGCAGATTTCCGTTAAGGGAATACAGTTATTGAGGTAGTACTCATGACGCGATTTTTGAAAAACATTTTCAAATGTCTTTCGATCCTATCTGTGAACGCGGTCGCAACTCCGGTTTAATCGTTAAAAAACTCGATATGTGTAATCGTTACTATTCGTTTATGTAAAAAGAAAGATAAAGTTCGTTAATGGCTTAAATCAGACCAGTGGGACGAGTGGTTTAGAGGGGAGGAATTTCGAAAATTCGAAATATCTTCGTTATTATGCGTTGGGTCGAAAATTTGCATAAAACCAATCTTATTGCATATTATATGTACTATAAATATTGTTATATAATTAATTCTCTATCTCTTGAGACAAATGCAAATACGTGGAAAATCTACTTAGTTTACGCAGGCCCTGCGAGACGAACTTTATTTAGGTATTTGTCACAAACAATATGAGCGGACTAGTTTGTAAATTCTTATACTTTGATGTCCTACATTTTGAAATGCTATTAGATTATTGGAAGATTGGTTGCTTTTAAAGTTATTGTTTTAACATAAAAAAAGAAATGACAGAATGCAATTGTGCTTATCTCCTTGCCTTATGAAAGGAAATGACATTTTAGCGTTACAGTTGTAAATCACTCCATGTTCTCATTTGAGTTGTTAAAGCATATTGCAGAGGAAGCGTGTAGTTATTTGTGGAAGCTTGCCCCGTGCATGAAAGGAAGCGTAAGTGGGGATGTCACCGAGGTGCAAAAACTCTTCATGTGCAAATTATTGATCCACAGCCATTCTTGCTTCTCATGTATTTGCTAACTTCCGCCATTTTTGCTACGGGCATTGAGCGTCTCTAAGTCACCTCTCCTCCAAGCTATCTATTTGCCATCCTTCCCCTGATTTTTGCAATGTTAATTTATTTCTATAAACTTTTTAAATGGTCTAAACTTATATTATTTTACTATTTTATTGGTGGCAAATTAATGGATATTTCTCGGAACACATACCGGATCCGACTGGTTATCATAAGTAGGACTCCTCTATTTAAGTCGAAGATTGGAGTGATACCTATTTCGAATAATTTTAGCCAGTAAGCCAATCTAGAACGATTAAAATATTGACTTCATTAGATTACTTAGGGGAAGCCTGCCAATAAAAAAATTTCTTTTTATTTGAGTTACCATTCGAACCGTTTCTTGGATAAGCCAGATAAAACGATCCAACTTGTTATATTGGCCATCGCTGTACTGAGAAGTGGGCGGTAAACACAGTTATTATTATTTTTAATTATTCATTGACACTTTTTGCTAAAATGGGTAATTGGGACGAGTTATCTACAGGTTACCACCCATTTCTAGCCAAGACGGATTTTTTAATGAGTTCGTCACTAAATAAGTTCCTATTGCCCATGCAGGAATCAAATTTTCTCAATAGCTGAATATCCATAATGCGAAATTGACTAAAAGAAGCTATAACTTTGTTCATATATATGAATGTACACAAAAAATATAAATGCAGTTGTAGCTGATAACGCGACTATTGGGGAATCCCCTAGAAATGTCTGCCGATCCTATCTAACAGATTAAACAACTTATTCGTTTGGAACATAAAGCTCCTCTAATTTTAAAAATACCAAAACAAATGTTATTCAAAACTAACATCCTGGTAAATACATTAAATTAGATCAATGGTGAGCAAAGTTTGCAATGACCCTAATGAGAAAAAAAAAATTTTCATGTATAATTTATCTTTTCTCTGAAAATTTGATGCATTCCCTCTTATATTGAAGTTCTGTCATGTGGAAAACTGACAGTTTAATGTAATTAGATGTTAATAATTATTCTCATTAGTTTAAGAGAGTGGCAAGTTCAATTCCCGCCTGGATAAATAGGAACTTATTTAGTAAGGAACTCACTAAATAAAATCCTTAGCCCCACCCTGGCTAGAAAAGGGTGGTAACCTGTAGATAACCCGTCCCAAATAGCCATAGTAGCACAAAGTGGACGTTAATAAATACCATTAGATCGATGAAGTAATTGTGCCCAATAATTTGGTTGTTGGATATAAAATGATGTCGTTATAAGTCTATTGAATGTTAATGTCTCTATATCAAAGAATTAATTAAGTGAGGAAGGGACAGTCGCAAAGAATTAATTTATTTTTATTTTCTTCATTTTCTAATTACTCTATAATTAGAATGAAACCTTAAAATTGTTCAGCGCTATTCATTTATGCTTACATACTTATCAGATTTACGAGCCTGAGTCTGAAAGTTGCTTATTGTAGAGCGAGAGTTGGCTCCTCTGAAGGTACCGCTGGATTCAGGTAAGGAGAACCATTATAACCTGTAGGTACGATTGAAAATGGGAATCGGAAATTATGTACAAACCGTGGTGGTACTAAAGGTTATCAAAGTACATGGTGTACGTTGACATATTCATCAGTGATAGAAATATCGTGGTATTAGCCGGGGCTGAGACAAGTTCAGGACCATGAGTAGAGACCTATGGTTTGGATAGGGGCAAGCACAAGATAACCTTTAGATGGAGTCCATGAGATTTTTGGTTTTGTCAAAATGGTGGAGTTCGCTCTTCCTAGTTGTGACCATGTTTGTCTGCCTCGGAGGGATTTTTTTGTGGAAGCAATCATCTGAGGACACATCTAATAGTCAGATCTGTTCGATTCCCGCCCTGGGCAGTAGGAGTTTATTTAATTACGGACTTCACTAAATAAAATCCTTAGTCCACCCTGGCAAGAAAAAGGTGGTAAACTGTAGATAACCCGTCCTAATTAGCCTTAGTTGCAAAACGTGGACGTTAATAAATAATTTTAATAGTCAGAAGGGTCTCAGAAAGTCGCTGCTTTCTAAATCTGTGCCCTTGAAAAATATGTCCGCTCTGTATCAAGTATCAAGTTATGGGAATACAATTACTGTATCATTCTCTTAAAGAAATTACCAAAGCAGACATAAGTGTGCAATCAATAAGTAACTTACTTTTTAAATAACATTAACGTGAAGTAGAGGAGGGGGCAAGATCAATATCCATCCCAGCAAGTTGAAACACATTCTTTAAACAATTAAATTAATTCTGAATATATAATGCTGTCTATATCAATTACCATTATCAAGTGAACTTCAATGAGTACCTTCTACTACTTTAATGCTAGTTTCAGGATTGTTTTAAGTGTATATTGTGTTCATTTTTTTTATACGACAAATATGTATGTAACAAAACTCATTTAAAATAACACATTCCTTTTTTATTTATTTACCATCACTTATTAACAAAATGAACATCTCTTGTAATGTGTTAAACGTTCTGATCTTTTCATTATTTCTAGTCCTCCCTACAACGTCCTTTTTAATACATCCGCATGCAGATAAATATAAAGTCTAAATCAGAAGAAGAAAGAAAAATTAACTCACTGTAGGAGAGCATCTTAAGTTAGCTACTTTATCTAATGAATTTTCAAAAGTTTTTTTTTTTAATATATTTTCAAGTATCTCAGTTCATTTTAATAACTATGATTCATATTGATTTTTTTGTTTAAAAAACTTCCTTTATTTAAGACTTCTTTACCTACTTTTTTTTTTTTTTTTATAATAGACAAAAATTAACGGATCTCATTAGATTTGGAGTGCCTTGAGTCTTTTAGACTTCTTTGTTCAAATTTTGCGCCATTGACGTCTCAGTTGTGAACTTGGGGATTGCTCCCCTATTCCAAAAGAGGAGACCAACTACCTGCCACTTGTTCACCTTGTATTTTTCTCTGGAGACTTCACAGCAGGATTCTTCAAAAATAGATCTATTTTCGAGGCCTACTCCCTTGGGGTGTTCTGCATCTCCTTAATAAGAATAGTGGGAACTAGAATAGTCCTAAGTCTTTATTTGTATCTTTAACTATGACGTTACCACGCCTTGAGGAATTTTACCAGGTTTCCCCTAAGGGACATCAGCAATTGCGGTCGTGCTCATGACGTGATTTTCCAATAATTTCCTCAAATGCCCATCGATCCTATCCAGGAGATGACGAAGATGAGGTCCGTTCAAAACTGTCTCTCTCTCTCTCTCTCTCTCTCTCTCTCTCTCTCTATATATATATATATATATATATATATATATATATATCTATATGTATAGATAGATAGATAAATATTTGACACGCTCTAGCGGTCGCAAGTTTTGTCTGATCTCCCAATCACGATATTTAAACGTTTTTGTTTTTGTAAAAATGAAGATCATGTTTGTTAAGGCTAAAATCGGACAATTGGGAGGGGGGGGGTAGATGTGGGAGAGCTTCGAAAATTCGAAATATCTCCGTTGTTATGCGTCAATCTTATTGCTAATGTGATTTTATATAAATGTTGCTAAATACGTGTTTTCTTTAAATGGAATATGAACCAAGATATTTTCATATTTTAGTTTTGAGCCATGAGTAAACCCCCACTCCTACTCATGCCATATTAACAAAAAGCTGATATATTATGAAGCATTTTATTTGAAGCCCAAATAACAAATATAGTTATCATTGAACTTTTACGTTTTGAGATAAATGCAAACACGTGACGCACAAGGGAAATCTGCTTAGTTAACGCAGCCCCCGCGTGACGAACTTTTCTAAGGACAGACGAGCCTCTTCATAGGCCTGGCATTCCGTATTGTAGGTCTTTAATAATTTATCATTGGCCTACAGCACTTCATAATACTTTGTTACATATTTCCAATAGAAATGCAAACTATAAGGGTATTTAGATTATTTAATTTTTATAATGTATTATTTAAACAAAGTCGTGCTTTGCACACATGTGACAGCGGAAATTGTGGGGAATCAGATTATTTAATTCTGGTATATATTATCTCATTTCTTCTGATATGATGAAGTTACTTAGTAATGTCATTATGACAAAAGACAATATGATTGTGGGAATTGTTATTCAGGAAAAATAACAGACAGAGATTTTTCACTATTTGATGAAGTTGTTTAAATTTTTGTTTGGCTGAGAAGGTAGTTTATATTGGCTCATTGGGACTCAACCTGAACTGAAAATTATCATAAAAGTTCGAAATCGTACAAGGATACTGGGTTTCAAGATTGGCTATGATGTAAGACGGAAAATGGGAAATACATTTGTTTATGCTTAAAGAATATTATATGACCAATTGTGCAATTAATGTAAAAACCTACAATTACCGTTCTAAAAGTTTTGCATTTTCATTCTGCAATAAACCAACTCTCCTACTAGTTATTTTCAATTTAAGCCATTATATCATTGAACTCCTTATGCAGCCTGAATGTCTTGTTTGCATAGGGCTCGTAAGAAGAAAGACATCGAGAATTGAATGTAAGAAAACGTGATTGTGTTATTCCAGCACGTTGAAAATCTTCTTAGGTGGGACTTTATAACTCTTAAGAGTTTTGTGTTCAAATTTAGCATTTCGGTCTTATATTTAATAATATGACCCAATGATAATAGTAGCCCAAAAGATTTTCACAAGTGGGCAATTCCTTATTAATTTCAATGGTAACTTCGTATGATTTTACACCGTTAAACATTTAATTATCGTATGTTTTCATATAATGTTATGTTAATCAAATCCCCAAGGCTGCCATTAAATACTACCTTGGCTAGAAAATGATGTTAACCTGTAGATAGCCAGTCATGATTAGCCATAAAGTAGACGTTAATAAATAACAACAGCAAGACTGTATAAATTTGAAATCACCTGTTTTTAGTCACCAAAATGCCATGTACTATATAATACTGCTCTTGTTCGTTTATTTGGCTTATTTTTTCCTTGTTTACTTAGCTACGTATATGACCCTTTTCTATATTGCCGATATCATCACCGACCACGAACACGCAGGTGGGACCTGGTATGCTGGATAGCGCACTCAAAATGGAATGCGTAAGAGATAGCGACTCCTCAGTTCTTCAGTTCAGCCAGCCAGCAAGGCCATTTAAGATGTATATAAGAAATATATTTGGAATAAAGTTGCTCTGACTGATGAAAATTATACATAGCTCCTATAAATGTGAAATGAAACGAAGTTAAAGAATGTATGCTACAGAAATTCCACAAACACAGTTGCTTCTGAACATCAATAAACTCTGTCAGGTCTGTTCATATAGTTGTACATGCGTATGGGGAAGAAAGGGCATTCCTAGCTTTATATAGGTCGGTACTCAAGCCCCATCAACCAAATAATTTAATGCATTAAAATAAATATCAAATACTAAGGCACAACTGCCATGACTGCAACTGTGGCCAAGGTGGGTGAATCTCGTAGGTTCCCAGTTCATGAGAGGCAAAAAGTAGCTATTTTTTATTTAAGTAGTTAATTAAGTAACTACTTACTATTAACCTCAATGTACTCAATTTGATGTTCCACATTATTCATTTATTTATATTAATGTCCACTTTTTGGAGTTCCACATTAAAGCCAATTTAATTGGACAAGTATAAAACAATTAGGGTGTCATCCCGCGATTCGAATATCGATCTCGTAGCTACTAGTTTTTGTGAGAAACCATGTAAAAATACTATCAACAAATTATGACTTCACGCAATTCAGTTGTTAGTATAAACATTCTATATTCTACAATTGTCTATACAGCTGTATTCAGGTTTTTGTTTATAATGCACACAAAATGTATTTTTAGCTTACAGCAAACCACAATTCGAAGAAGAAATGGCTATTATTCCTCTGGTCTTATGCCGTGTTCAAACACCACTTATAGTGTACAAGGGACCATACTAAGGAAGAAACATATTATAGAAATAGAAATGAATCATCATAAATAAACATTGCGGTTACCGCAATCTTCTTTGCGAAAGTTTAAATTTAATCGTTCAACCTGGAACTGAAAGCAAAGATCGTTAGTGAGTTAAAGCCCATCAGAGAGACAAAGGAGAAAAACGTAAAATTGGATTACAGTTTTTCATAACGTTTTTAACGAATAAAAAAAATAAATTCCAACGAATAAAAAATAAAATCCAATTCTATAAAGAAGAAAATGCGAACAATGGAAATGTAAATAAAAGAGGAAGAATGGAAGAGGATTAGTAGGAGAGAAACCTGTATGGGATGATAAACGAGGAAACTGTGGGAAGAGGGTGGACAACCTGGGGACAGGTTTGAGATGTGACAAAGGGACAACAGTAGCAGAATCCAAGGGTAGTGTCATCTAGGGGAAGAAGTATCCAGACTGGATACAACTGTATCCGAGGGTGGAATCATTAAGGGGAAAAAGTATACAGCTGTATCCGAACATAATGCCCTCAAAGGAAAGGGAATTTTTTTTTAAGATTTGAAACAAAGATCGAATGTCAGTGTTATGGATTAACCTGGCGGCTTACAACAGAACCCTGAAACAATTCCAAAGGGAGTTCCTTGCTATCTGAGGATAACCAGTTTCAAATTTGTTCAATTTGTTACAGTAATAAAAATGTGTATAAGAAAATTCCAACTAAATGTTATAAATCATTCATTTAGGAGATATGGATTTATATATTTACCTTTTAAAGTAACCTGTTTTTTACAAAATCCATTTGTAATCACATTTAGTATTTGACTCCTTATACATATAATCTCTTCACTAAATACTGAAAAAGAAGCCAACCTTTTAACTTCCTTGTAAAAAATTTCGATTTTCAGTTTTCAACCGAATTAT
Organism: Riptortus pedestris; assembly: GCA_019009955.1. NCBI lineage: Eukaryota > Metazoa > Arthropoda > Insecta > Hemiptera > Alydidae > Riptortus > Riptortus pedestris. The sequence goes on along the minus strand of CM032232.1, from coordinate 46,183,097 downwards.
CCGTTTAACCATCCCTGAATTCATTTTGACTAGTTATGGCGTGACGTCTCTATGTATGTTCTTGGATAACATTCATAAGTCTACCCCTCCCTTTTAATTGATGAAGGGGGGGGGGTGGAGGTTTAGAAGGTGGCGGAAATATAATGTGCTAATTTCTCTGCACCACTAGAAATATGAAAGATTTCTATAGAACCTAGAAATTTTTTTGAAGTGATAAGATTTTTGGGTCTTTTGCAGAAGACGACCTCCAGTGACTACACGTTATGTTATTTTACTCATATCAGGCTTAGGTGATAACATCTGTTACCTACCTATAATAAACAAAGTGGCCATATGCATTCTAACCTATAGCACTTCAGTAATTGAAACAATGAACAATATAACAATAAAACAATTTATTAAATAATTATATTCATTTAGGAGGCATGAACGCACAAATGTCTTTAATTATTTGTTCGAAAAGGTCTTCGTTTTTGTTTCTTTGCCTCCAGACGAACTCGCAAATGTAGGAGTCGAGGAGCTTCCTGCTTGTCCCACACTGTATTTTGTTCCTTCTCTTCGCTAACGCCCACATCCCCTCCACGGTGTTGGTGTGAGCTCCTGTATCTGGGTCTCGGAAGTTTTTGGAGTGATTCACTGTTAGATGTTGGAAGTCATATCCCTCCAGTTTTGGAATACTGTCGTAACTTTTCCAACAGTCCGATATGACAGTGCTTCCAGGATATATGCACTCCTTAACAACACTGATTAAAGTTAATTTCGTACGGTCAGGAACTGCATACAGAAAACATTCCCTAGATAAATTTTCCCTACATTATATTTTCTTTTTGAAAATAGATTCTCATCTATTTCAACAGTTAAACCCGCTCCTCCAATCTTGATGGGGTGTTTCAATATCCAGTCTGCACAAACTTCGCGTAAAAAATTCTTCATATCAGTAACTGTGTGCTCACCCATCCCAAATTCCTCAATGCAAAATTTAGTGGTGGTGTACTCCACAGTCCAGCTGTACAGGAAATAAACGAACACTGTAAATGGAACTTTGCTATTCTCAAGGTAAGTATCTTTCCGTAGTGAAATAGTTTTTCGACAGCTACGCCTCATACACCTCCATCTGTCATGAGCTTCTGATAAAATGAGACGCATTTCATGTCCTTCCTCGCACTGTCTTCCACGATGCAAGATTCCTTTCTCCTGGAGGAAGGACACAGCAGCTTTCTTGTCAAAAATTTCTTGTACTAATTTTAACAAACCCATAACACTTTTGGATAGATCAAATGGCGGATAAACAACAATGAATACAGGTTAGCATTGATCATATGTTCATAATTGAATAAATGTTTATAAGATGTGAAATCACTCTTCACCGAGTTTAATCACTGGAGGTCGTCTTCTGCAAAAGACCCAGATTTTTAACTGTTCTATAACAGTTTTTGATTCCATGCATACGGACGGAGATATTGTATATGACATTCAAATGAAATACATTTGAATTAAGTGTTTATTTAACTTGGTGGTATTACAAAATCATATGGTCACTCATCACTACATCAGAAGTTAATAAAAAGTCCGGCACCCCGGGAACGCGTAAAACTACAGCTTCCCCATGGGCTGGTATGATACTAGTGATCTCATCTCTCCACATATTATCACTGAAAACCAGAAAGTGCGCTTTACTCGCTTACTACTTGAGATGCGAAGAAATGCTTATCCCTTTATTTTCAAATTTTCCCTCCTCTAACCCCCCCCCCTGTTTCAGGTTCGATTTCTACCAATAACAAATATGATCATGAATGTTAACTGAAATGGTTAAATATCGATAGATCAAATAAACATTTTCCAGACAATAACGTCTCAATTGATGATGTCATCACATAACGAATTAGCATATATCTCACATAAAGCTCTCATTAAAACAATATTCGGCATTTAAGCTTAGAATAAAGAGATAGATGTTACAACAGCTTATTGATATTATGACATTAGTTGGAATTGGGATTTACTAAAGACTGAAAACTGAAACAATTCAAAATATCTCAGTTAATATTCATATTAGAGAAAATACGTATATATAATCATTTATAGAAAATTAAATTTAAAATAAGATTGGTTCTATGAAATGTGTCGATACGACGATAATAATGGAGATATCTCAAATTTTCGAATTTCCCTCCTAAACACCCCCCCCCACTGGTTTGATTTCAGCCATTAACGATCTTGACCTTTATTTTTTCATGAAACGCATATATATCGAGGTTGGTAACGATTAAAAAAGTAAATTTCGACCTCTAGAGCGGTAATAGACATGTATATATGCCTCAATAGCTGATGAGGGAAATTTGCTAAAATGACCATATTTTTCCAATGTTTTTCAATACCTATTAACTACTCCTGTAATATTAAGAAAGACCCAATTAATCCTTTCGGTAGAGAGTTGTTCTTTTAATTGCATTCCTGAGAATTCGGGTTTTCATTATCATCGCCAGATTGCCGTAAGACGGTACATTTAGCAGATTTCTCTTGGGGGAAATCAGCAATTGAGGTTGTACTCATGGCGAGATTTTTAAAAAATGTCTCCAAATATCCATCGATCCTATCTAGGTAGGAGAAGAACAAAATAAGGTCCGTTTAAAATGTTTTATATATATATATATATATATATATATATATATATATATATATGTGTGTGTGTGTGTGTGTGTGTGTGTGTGTGTGTGGTGTTGTTGTTTTTAGAAGTTTTGGTCAGTGTTGGTGAAAAAATCTTGGTTCATTCCAATATTTCGAGAATAATTATTTTTTCTTCTTCAGGGTTCACCAACACTGGCCAAAACTCCAAAAAACAACACCACATATATATATATATATATATATCAATATATATATATGTGGGTGTGGGTGTGTGGCTGTTAGCGCTCTACTGGTCGTAATATTTGTCTGATCGATACCAAACTCAATATTTAAAGGTTTTATGTAAAAAATGAAGATCAAGTTCGTTAACGGCTAAAATTGAGCAAGTGGGAGGAGGGGAGGGGTTTAGCGGAGGAATTTTGAAAATTAGAAATATCTTCATTATTAGGCGTCGGATTTAAAACGTGTATAAAACCAAAGAGATTGCAAATGTAACTGTCCATAAATGTTGTTATGTGCTTTTTTCCTTATCTTTTTTATTAACCGAGATATTTGCATTTTTTAGTTTTCAGCCTTAAGTAAAACTCTTGTTCATGTCATATTAACAATAAGCTGTTATATTATGGAGCACATCATTTGAAGCCTAAATACCAAATATTGTTCTCATTGAACTTTTACGTTTCGAAATAAATGCAAATACGTGATGCACGCGGGAAATCTGCTTAATTAATGTAGTCCCTGCGTGCGATAATTGTAAAGTGAAGGCATCTTATTATGAGGGAGAGATAGTGGATATATCGTGATATGATAGCATAAGCCACAATATGATTTTATTCTAGGACGAGGTAAATCTACTTAGCAACGCACCACCTGCGTGAAACACTTATCATATTTATAGAACTGGCGCAATAATAATATTTGTTACATACAACAGCAATCAGAAACGCTAGGCAAATGAAGCCAGCCTAATTTCTAGGCTAGAGCAAGTGGTTGAGATTTGCATGAGACCCTATGAATGACAATAACAGTCTCCCTAGAGCGTGCCTATGATTTTTTTTTCTCTATGCGGCTCAACAGGTGGACTATTTAAGGGAAGGTAGTTGCGCAAACAGTAATTCGTATGTAGATAGGCTGCGGGGGAGGGAGGGTCCGTATATTCAGCCAAACTCGTTCGAAGCTGTAGGATGATCCAACTTGGAACCATCCTCGTCTTGGAGAGTATAGGTTCGAATAGCACACTACTTCTCGTTCTCTGGGATATCTATAGTCTAGAAATTCTTGCCAGTCGTCTCTCACAGTCTTTACTTATTTTGTTTTACATAATTTTACAAAGTTCTCCAAGTAAATGGAAATTGTACCACTAGGTCGACATCCATAGTCACCCGAGGAATCACTTACGCGCGCTCATCGGATGGCATAAATATGAGGTCGTTGTTACCATATTTTTGCTGATGATCTGCATTCTGTTATATTACACCTGATAAGAATGCACTATTTGATTATTATTTAAAACAGTTATATATGTTTTTGAATCCATTCCGTACTGGACCGATAAAATAGGCATTTTCCTGTCTCCTTCCTTCTATTTTCGTCCATATAAAATCAAGAGCTACAAATACACAGATGTAAACTAGAACACACACTATTCAGTCATTGAGAATCAAATTAGTTGTATGTATAATCATTAATTTTAGCTGATGTCCCTTAAAGTAAATCAGCTATTGAGGTACTCATGGCGCGATTTTTGAAACATTTTCTCAAATGTCTATCGATCCAACCCTGCAGATGATGTATACACACACACACACACACACACACTCACACACACCCATATATATATATATATATATATTATTATTTATTAACGTCCACTTTTTGCAACTAAGACTAATTGGGACGGGTTATCTACAGGTTACCGCCCTTTTCTAGCCAGAGTGGGACTTAGGATTTTATTTAATGAATTTCTTCACTAAAAAAATTCCCTTGCCCAGGCGGGAACCGAACTCGCCACTCTAGGTTTACCACGTGAGATTACGGTCAACGCTTCAACTCACATGGCTAACCTGAGCCCCTATATATATATATATATATATATATATATATATATATTTATATTTATATATGTGTGTGTGTGTGTGTATTAATGCTCTAGCGGTAGCAATTTTTATTTAATCTTTACCAAACCTGACATTTAAACGGATTATATAAAACTAAAGATCAAGTTCGTTAACGGCTGAAATCGGACTACTGGGAGAGGTGGTTTAGAGAGGGGATTTTGAAAAATCTTAATATCGCCACTACTATTTGTCGAATCGAAATATTGTCTAGAACCAATCCTATTGGAAATGTAATGTTCTATAAATGTTGTTAAGTACGTTTTTTTTCACCATCTCAATTATTAGCGAAGATATTCGCATTTTTAGTTTTCTGCCCTCAGTAAACCCCCATTCTTGCTCATGTCATACTAAGAATAAGCTGTTATATTATGAATCAATTTATTTTAAGCCTGAATACCAATATTGTTCTCATTGATCATTTACTTTTTAGATAAATGGAATTAAGAAACGTACGTGGGAAATTTGGTTAGTTGCGCAGCGCCTGCGTTACGCCTTTTTTGGCATGTTGATAATAAATTAAATTTCAAAAAAGGGAATTACCGTTTTGCCTCATTGAGCGTATGTAAGTATTAATGATTTAATTATATAGATGCCAGGAAATCTAGGTTGATAAACATTGACTGGTTTCTGACGGTGAAGAACGGTCCTGACTGTATGACAGCCGGTCCTCCATCCAACCTCAAATTTATTCCATATGCATAAGTGAAATGTTGCAATTGCGACAGGAAATGGGCTTCATTGCGGCTACTTTGCTGATATTCCAGTCTTAGAGTATGATGTACGAACGAAGATTGTTCTGAAGAAGAAGTAATGAGATTTGTTTCCCGAAATGTCAAGTAGATTCACTCAGTCAATATCAAAATTGTATCTGCTCACATAGGGGAGAAAATAAGAGATAAGTAATTTCTACTAGTAATGGGCTAGCGAGATAAACATCTATTGGAGTCAAATTAAGTTTACTACAGGTAGATTTCTCACTGCTGAGAAGTGTTTGTTTCCTCATAAAAGAATATAACGTACAGTGTTATTTATTTCTATTTGTTTTTCATCATTTGATGCATTTTCCTTTATTGTGTATATGGAATCGCTGCAATGGAATAATTGTTCGTTGTTGTTCCCCACTGTACGGGCATTGTTCGTAAGTTCTATATCATGTATAAACAAGGATGGCTCAACTGTCAATAACGGATCTCCTGGGAAAACCATTCACAGTCTTTTCCAGGAGAAGAATTATTTTGAAAAGATTTTCACGGTGCATATTGAATGAGGTGTTGAGCAATAGCTATTGATAAGACAGACAATGTATTGGAGATGGAAGTATTTAGTGATCTAGGGAGATGGTAGGTAGCTAGCAGGGCATTGTCCAGGGAGGGTAGGGTTCCCGAGGAAGGGGGTGGGATGACCAGGAAGAGGGTGGACCAGGACTAGGGGTTGGACATATCGGAGCTTGAAAATTTGCATATGGTTCCCACGTGTCCCATCAATGGCGACTGATTAATTGAGCTGTCTCCTTGCGAAACTTGAAGCTCCGCGTCCCTTCTTTCACCGGTCCCAACGGACGGGGATAATCTGCGAAACGGTTCGTCCATATTCTTCAATTTGACAAAGATTTATGACTATCTCCAACATTAAATGCTTTCTCATCCTGAGTTAGCCGCGACTTGCCAACTGTCAGTTGGGATTGGATAAAGCCAAGTGAAGGTCCTTCGTGACTGGACTTAAATGATATGACCAGATTCAGAATGTACCATGACGCAGTCTGGCTTGAACGGAACATGCATAAGTGAAGAGTTCATTCAATTATCCTATAATTAACTAAATACTACTCTGCAATTAACCGTTAAATGATTTAGTATTGTCCAGCACCGAACAAAAATTAGCTCTTTTGAAAACGAAAGAGAATATTTTAATGATTAATCAATCGAACATCATCAAAGCAACAAAGTTTTCAGTGGACAGTAGTACCTCTCTCTCGACAGAGCCTTCATTTAACAAACTTAGTTGTATGCATATAAACGTAAAATTGTTTGAGTTCTCGCTGTTTGTAATGCTATCCATGCGTTGCAGCACATAACTTCCAAGTATTGAAGTATTGGCCGGGGTAATTGAAGCTGGAAATTTGTTGACAGTTTTGATATGGACACTCACAGCCATACGCGTACGTGTCTGTATTTTAGGACGGTGATTTAAGGGGTGTTTGAAAAAAAAGAAAAAAAAGTATTCGACATTTTACCTATCACATTTCATGTAGTCCAACTTGATATTTGACAGTTAAAAAGTACTATAAACGCAATCAAATGAATACCCTTGCTCAATTGGCTTTAGAGACAATTAAAAAAATCTGCTGAAATTATACTTTGTTATTCATTTGGAAAATAAATAGTGAATGTTTCAAAGTATGCTATTGACAAAGTTGAATTTGGCTAGAATCCGCCAGAAGCAATAAAAGAAAAGTATATGTTTGCGATCTCTTGAATTTTACGTGACTATAATAACATGCAAACAGCAACTTCCGACCAAACAAAATATTTAGAAATGAACCATTGGATCACGATGATGATATCGTCCACTTCAGTAATAAGACAAATGTAAAGAATTTCTTGTTTACAATTTTCCATTAAAAGTGAATATATAAAAGAACGTATGTTCCTTAATGTACCCGTACATCAAGAACATTTCCTGAAAAAAATAAAAATATAAAAGTAAGTACAAGAAATGCTGGCTTCTCTCTATTATATTTTATTTAAGTTCAGGAATCCTGCCTACTTTTTAAAACTTTTACTATTAATTTTAATAACAGGGAGTTTTGCTAAATATCAATTTCTATGAAATGAAAATTTTTACTTATGCATTAGCATTACCCCGTTGAATACCTTAGAAGTTGGGTAACACACATTGCCAAATACTAAATAATATATATTTTCATCATTGTGTTAAGTCGATTCAATTTGTCGAAGCCCACAGAATAGGCGCAAACATCAAATAAGCAATCAAAAAACAAGAATAAATGGACTTCATTTCATCGTTTGTTTCTTCCTTAATGTGTAATTAATCGTAAAATTATTTTGTAGTAGAAGCTCTTAAATTCTACATTTTCCATTCATTGAACACGGTCACTCGGACTTATTCATTCTTGTGGTCAAGAACACAGGTATATTATGAATTATGGCATTGCAATGGGTTTAGGAAGGCAAGAGGGCGGCAGCTTAGATGGCTGCATTTACCAAGAACAGTGCCCTGCTACCTGGTTGACCATGGATTTAAATTAATTCCAACAGAAGTATTTTATTGCGCATGTCAAACCGGATTCTGCACTAAATAACATTGTAATAATATGCCAACTTCAATACATTTCCAAGAGTGAGTTGACAAATAAGCATAAATTCATAAAATTTGGCATAAACTAGTACTTTGTTACCATGATTTATCCTCTACTTTTCCAAAATGCATTCAAACCCCTGTCCCTGTTTGGTGGGTTATGAATTTCCCCCCCGATGTAACCTTGACTTTAACTCTGTCCACTTTGACTAATAAAAGTCTGCCACACAGGGGATACGAGTTCGGTAACGATTAAACAAAAATTCCGACCGAGAGTCAAACGCAATTACATATTTCCCAGGGAAATCTACTAATAAACATTTAGAATTCATACAAAAAAAAAGTGATATATCGAGTCCTGTTAATCATTTAATTTCTTACAATTTCTGTTATATACTTTATTTTCTAATTACAATACTCATTAAATTATTTGAATTTTTGATTTCAGTTTTCAATTAATCCTATGAGTAGGAGTTGGGTTCTACTGATAGGATCTTTACCTATTATCAATTGAAGGGTTTGCTGCAAAAAGGAGGCAGCTCCAATTTTTCCCGTTTTTGAGACACCAAAAAAAACGTTTAAAAAATTCAAATTTTAAGTTATGTAAAAATATTGTTGTTGCTTACTTTTAATTATAGTGTTTACATATTAGAACAGTATTTTCATTCAAAAAATATCATCCAAATGTTGGTGGTACGTGGATGATCCCTGGAGCTACCTCTTTTTTGCCCAAAAGAATGGAATATGAGGAACGGAGGAATATGTTATATCTTGGAAAAAGGTGTAAAAATAAATATAATGTACTATTATTATGTATTTTTTATTCAAAAGCAACTGAAAATAAAGTACAGGAAAATTATTTGTTTTACAAACAGAAAATAACACCATTATAACGAATAACATAAAATACAAAAATAACATCATTATAACGAATAACCTCATAACGATTGAAGCTGCATCCTTTTTGTGTCAAATAAAAGAGGTTTTTTTTTGGCAAAAGAAAGTGTTTATAACTCCGAACAGCTATGGGATGGAGCTACCTCCTTTTTGCAGCAAACCCTTCAATTGCATCAGACATTATCTCGTGTCCAAGTGAAATTTAAGTTTTAATAAGTTGCGGTTACATAGGCTTATAATTAGAGGAAAAATATTAAATGGAATATCGGCGTACCATTCCAGCACGTGGTAAATCTGCTTAGTGTATGCGGCACTTATGTGATAGACTTCCAATCCTTTAATCGAAATTCCTTTTAAATATTTAATTATTGAAATATAATATAATATTTGCTGAAAAGATGATTTCTTTTCTTTTCATTACAAACAGCAATATATACACTTTTGAATTACGTTTTTTTTTACGTTTTCGATACATTTTCGACCACTTTCTTCAAATGCCCAACAATCCAACCGAGTAGAGGAAAAAATCGACAACATGGGCTGATTAACTAAGCAGATTCCTCAAGTGCGTCAAGTATTTGCGTTTATCTCATTAACTAAAAGTTCAATGAGAACAATATTTGGAATTTAAGCTTCAAATAATGTGATTCATGAAATAACAGCTTATTGGTCATATGACATTAGTAGAAGCGGGGGTTTGCTGAAACTAAAAAATGCAAATATCTCGGTTAATATAGCGGTTAAATAATCAATATAGCGAAAAAACAAACTCATATACCAACATATATAGAACATTTAATTTGTCATACGGGGCTCTGGTTAGCTATGTGAGCTAAAGCGTTTTATCTCACTTGGAAAACCTAGAGTGTCGAGTTCGATCCCACCTGGGAGAGAGGATTTTATTTAATGACGAACTCATTAAATAAAATCCTTAGACCCACCCTGTTTAGAAAAGAGTGGGTATCATGTAGATAACCCGCCCCAATCAGCCAATAGTAGCAAAAAGAGCACGTTAATAAATAATAATAATCACTAACCATGATATATCCAGTTTGTGTTTAGAATCTTTTTTAATTAAGGTGAGGGCTAAAGATTAAAATGTGCAGATAACGCATTCCAGCTTGTAAAAAAAATGGTTAGGTTATGTTCGAAAACTTTAGAGGCCAACTCCTTTTATTTAATTGTGCCTTAACTTGACATTTAAGCGAATTACGCTACACTAACAACTACCATCGTCAGGAGCATAGTCCGACAAAGAGATTTAAAGATGGGTACATTGTAGAACTATAAATATCACCGCCCTTAAACAGTCAGAACGATGCCAATCAACTGACATTTTTTTTACAATTATTGATTTTTAAATTTCGTTATAAATCAAGTAAAGTAAAATAGGTTATTTGCTGTAATCCCTAATCTTCCGATTTTCAGGAAGAGGAAATGAATCACTTAATATCAGCTAGAATACCTTTTATTGTCACATAGGAGCTTTGTAAGAGAGATGAGACAAAACTCTGAGGCTACATAAATCTGGAACAACTAAGTTTTTTTTTTTTTTTTTTTAGCAAGAGTAAATTGATTCAATTAATTATATTATTGCCCCTGTAAATGGTTTTATTAGTGGTTCTCAATCAAATTGAATTATTAGGCCCTCATGGTTCAACGGATTCAGTGGCTATGAAGAGATGGTACACAGTACCACAAATAGGATATGGTAGGGTTAGAGAAAGCAGGCTTGTTGTAACTGTCTTTTCTGTTCCAAATCCAATGTTTTGCAACAAATTCGCCATTGTAGTATAACTGAACGAGTTTTAATAAAATTGGAGCGCTAGGATGAGTCTCCCCCAAGGTGTCCTGCACAGCCCCATCTTATGCACCCTTTTGGTTTAGTAGGACTGTTTGTTAATTTAAAGAGAGGGATGGACAGTGGGCAGGGATGGCCGAGGGGGAGGAGATATTTTTCAGTTAAATGTATCCCATGCAACCAGCCCCTGTGATTTATCGTAGTGTATGGTTGAGCAACGAGAGGGAGCAGGTTAATGTTCCCATGGCGTGTAGTCCGGTGTACGTTAAGGGTCCCAACCCTTTTCAACACCCACCCCCCTACGCACACCCTTCTGCGCCTCCTTTCATTTGGACCATCCCTAAAGAGAATTGCTCCTCTCTTAATTCATCCCAACATCTTTTATAAATAAACTTTTCTTTATATTACGTCATACGCCATCTTAGTGATCTAGCAGTCTGGGAAAAATGTACATATCTATTGTGCATAATGTCCCGAATTGGATCCCGAACATAAAATAAATATTCAAAGGTGGTCGATAAAGGTTAGCATACTTTATTATTTATGGCAAATTTAGAAACCTAACCTTCACAAGTTAAACCGAAATTGTGCCATTAGAAATATGAGAGTTGTTGGAACAAACTGAACTTCTCTAGAAGATGAATAATGAAAAGTATTCAGGTTATTTAATTATTTTTTTTGTAAGCGTTAGGCTTAAGGATCAACATTCTATAAACACACAATCTCTGGATTACGTCCATAATTGTTACAGACGTTTGTTACGGTTTTACTGACGAATTCCATGTTTGATATATACATTTCAGTGATGAATAATTGAAAAACACATTTTAAAAATCTACTACTAACAACGGTCATCACGGTATTTAAAACGCTAAATTATTTCTTAACAGAGAATGTTTTCAAAACTGGAAGTCAAAACGAAACAATAATTGTTATAGCAAGTATTTTTCTTCTAGTAATCGGTTAAAAATAATGTTTGTAGTTCAGAAATGTGTTATTATGTTAATACTCTAATTACTCAGGTGCAATATCTCTCCACCTATTTACAAATCGCATAGCCTGATAATTTTTCGGGTACACAGATAAATATGTTTTCATTCTTATTTCATTTCTTTACACACGGAGAAAAAAAGAAAAAAAAACTCTTAATGCAGAAGTTCCATAAACTAAGGAGATTTCCCCAATGCTTCAATGGTGCACTTCATTATATTTTCTAATCTTTATATATCTCGCAGTGTGATCCCTACGTAAATAAAACAAATTTTATTATACAAATGAGATTTTTAATGATCTACCTACAATGTAAAACTTATCTCTCTAGTTGTTGTTTGCTCGTCCATTTTATAAGATTAATGAACATTTGAAAACATTTTAGCAGATTTTCCTTAAGGGAAATCAGCTATTGAGGCTGTACTCTTGAAAACTTTCTTCAAATGACTATCAATCATGGTTCTGGGTACTAACCCATGAAGGGAGGTGACGAAAATGAGGTCCGTTCAAAACTGTTTATAAATTTGTAACCAATATTCTAGTAAAATATAATTTTCTATAAATATAGTTGTGTACATTTTTTTTGCTACCTTTACCGATGTATTTCCATTCTTTTAATTTCCAGCCATCAGTAGCCATCTCTTACATATATCATATTAACAATAAGCTATTATATAATAAAATAATTCATTGGAAGCTAAAAAATCAAATATTGTTTTCATTGAACTTTTGCTCTATATATATATATATATATATATATATATATATATATATATATATATATATATATATATATACACACACACACACACACACACACACACACACACACACACGCAAATATTTTCATCAGTATGAAGTCATCATTTAAGGTTTTACGTTCTAAACTACGTGATTTCTATATGAACAACACCCATGCTCGACATTGAAAGCTAATAATGAGACTGGGTAATGGCTGAAATTAGCCTGGGCCAGACAAGGAAATACTTCGAAATTGTGACATGTGCCTAAATTCAATAACTAATTTCCTGCTAGGATAATAACGTAAATTTCTCATTTCCTTGGATTGGATCTCAAAATGTTTAGGTTGAATAGCTTAGTAGGCTCTATGTATCCTTTTTCATGCAATGTGTTTACAATTTTCTTTTTCCACTATCAATCACACTCTATGTACAAGAAATGACATACCTCGATTGAGTACGTTCAGAAAACAGTTATTAAAATTACATTGCCTGATAATCTGGAAGCTCGTTACCGGAATTGAATATTCCTTTCCATTATGCAAATAAAAAGTCAGTTGCTCATGGGCTGCGTAAACCAAGGTGCTGGTATCACACACAAGTGATCTCATTTCACCTTATAATCACTAATTTTAACCAAAATTCATAATTCGACGAGTAGGAGTGCTGAAACGGTTTATTGTTGGCTGAAAAAAATAAAATATTAATAACTAGCTTAAAATATTTGAGTGCGGGAAAACGTTTAGAACAACAATTGTAGAGCACCAATATTTAACAAGATTGGTTCTACAACATTTTTCGATTCCACTCCTAATAACGGAAATATTTTGATTTTCCCCGTCAACCCCGCCACTGCCCTTATTCCAAGTCCTATTTCAGGCACTAGCTAATATAATCTTCAGTTTTAGCAGATTTCCCTTTAGGGAAATCAGCTATTGAGGTCGTATTTTAAATGAAAAAGTAAAATTTTTTGAACATTTAACATCTTAGTTGATGATGTCATCACACTTATTTCCAATGTGCTCTTCTATAAAAAAGCCTAGTTGAAAACAATATTTGATATTCAAGCTTGAAATAAGACGTTTCATGATATATTGGTTTATTTTTAACATGCATGACTACAAGTGGGTTGAAAAAAATAAAATGCTAATAACTTGCTTAATATTCGAGATAGAGAAAAATGGTATACAACAACATTTATAGGAGATTACATTTGTAATAAGATTAGTTCTATACAAATTTTCGGTTCCACTTGTAATAACGGAAATATTTCTAATTTCGAAATTCCACCCTCTAAATCCTCCTACTTGTTCGATTTCATCCGTTACAAACTTGATCTGCCAATTAAAATTAACTCCTTAGATATAATTCCTTTCAAGGTACTATACTTTAACTTAAATATCCAAGTAAAATGAAAATGTAGCATTATTATAGCTCCCTGAACACTTTTGTTTATTACTTATTTTGGGTACTTAGCTAGAATAAATGCATTGTTTTTAAAACACGTGGTTAACCAATTCGAACTTCCTGAATTAAACTCTATTCCCATTATGGAATAGAAAAGAGTGGAGCCTGTAATTGGATAATAAAATGAACATTTTAAATATTTGTTATTTAATACAATAGGTTTCCTTTGCAGAGGATATACTTGGAGCCCTCCTATTTATAACAGTTTTCAGAAAAAATAATTCATACATACAATAATTACAATCAGATAAAAATGTGTTTTTATATTATAACAATGATTTTATGAATTTAATTAACTTCAGACATATTTCTGTATATTATTTTTACATTGTTATTGTATTTTTTCTTTTTCAAATTACGTACGTCAATACTGTACAACAAAATAAAGGGAAGACTGAAAAGTTCGCTAGAGGCCCAGCTCAATGATCACAGGGGATATATTCGTAACCCATATGGGGGAATGGTATGGCTAATTACATTACAGTTTAAGGTTTTCTACTAAATATGTCAAGAAGAGATAAAGCATAATTTTTAATCGCGGTTTAATATGTACTATCACGGAGCTGTATTTGTTCTTGGTTTATTATGATCTAAAATAGTCACCAGATAATGACGAAGGAAAAGATCATGAGTTTTGTGGAAAAAATTGCCTTTAAAAAAACAGTTATATTTTAAAATTTTGTTTTAATCCCTTTGAATAAAAAATATTATCCTGAACGAATTAATGAAAATGTCTGATATTCAATTGGACCAAATTTTATTCAGAGAACCGGTTTTCGTTGCCTTGTCCTTCTCGAAATAGAACCTCCGTGAAAAAGAACTGAAACTTCCTCTTATAACAATAATAAATATAACGTGCTATGTAACTGCATACTTTAAAAGTCCGTACGCAGGGGCTGCGTATACTAAGCGGATTTCCGACGGGCTGGTATGACACACTAGCGGAAAAAAAACACTAATAACTCACTTCATAATTGTGTTAAGAGCAAATGTATAGAACACCAATTGTAGAACATAAATAGTTTAACAAGCCTTTTAGCAGAAGGGAAATCAGCTATCGCTATAGGTCGTACTCAGCGGTCGCAATTTTTGTTTGATCGTTACCAAACTCGATATTTAAACTTTTTATGCAAAAAGACAGATCAAGTTCGTTAATGGCTGAAATCGGACCAGTGGGAGGGTGGTTTAGTGGGTGGTATTTTCGAAAATTCGATATATCTCCGTTACCATTCGTCGGATGTAAAGATTGTATAGAAACAATCCTATTGCAAATTAAATTGACTATAAATATTGCTCTATACATGTATTCTCTATCTTGAGTATTAACCGAGATATTTGCATTTTGTTATATGTGGGCCGATAACGGACGAGTCAGTTTCCCGCCAAAAGCTAGTTCGGCCGTAACTGTTCGGCTCTCGTATGGAGATTTCTCTATTGCATAACTTCACGTGGGAAATCTGCTTAGATTACGCAGCCTCTGGGTGACGGACTCTTGTCGATCCGACTCATAGTAACAGAGATATTTTGAATTTTTGAAAATTCTCCCTCCCTAAACCTTTTCTCCTATTTCAGGTACGATTTCAGTCATTAAGTAATATTATATTTAGAGTTGAATGAAACAATTAAATATCGAGTATGGTAATGAACAAGTGGACATTTTCGAAGTAAGAACATAAAATCTTACGTGATGACGTTATCACTCAACGTATTTGCGAGTACATCACACAGTAAAACAATATTTGGTATTTAAGCTTAGAATAAAGTGGTTCATGATTTAACAGCATATTGTTAATATGGCACGAGTAGGAGTGGCGATTTACCTAAGGATGAAAACTAAAAAAATTGAATTACCTCGGCTGATATTCATGATAGAGAAAATATGTATATAACAACATTTATAGGTATTTTAATTTGCAATAAGATTAGTTCTATATATGTTTTCGGTCCGACGTATAATAATGGAGGTATTTTGAATTTTGGGAATTCCTCCCCTCTAAACTACCCCCTATCTCTCCCACTCGTCCGATTTCAGCCATTAACGAACCTGATCTTTCTTTTTACATAAAACGTTAAATATCGAGTTTGTTAATGATTAAACAAAAATTGCGACCACCAAAGCGGTAACAGACAAATATGTATGTACGTAATTTGGATTTCCCTTAAGGGTAATCTGCTAAAAGAAATAGACCTTCTTCCCATTATTCCTTATTGAAAATTGGAAACCAAAGTGACTGAACATCAAGTGAAATCCCATGTGCTCATCGTGTCTAGGACAGAAGATAGACTGTAGGTACCCACACAATTTAGTGTTAGTAACTTTAGATTTATTGATTTAAGATTAATTTAATGATATTATGACACAAAAAAGTCCGTAGGACTGCGTAAGCTAAGCAGATTTCCCACCTGGTGTTATGACTCATCTCACCGTATATTCTCTATTTCTCAGGAAAAATCTAATGAGTAGAAGTGAGGGTTCACTGAAGGTCGAATGCAAACCCTTTCCAAAAATTCGGATCAAAAAATTGTATATAACCAATCTTATTAAATATTAAGTTACCTATAAATTTTGTTAAAAAAATATTCTTCTAAAATCGCGATATGAGTACAACCTCAATAGCTGATTTCCCTTAAGGTAAATTTGCTAAAATGTTATACTACTTGTTCGTTGCTTGATCTATGTGATAGGCATCTATAACTTGAACGCTAATGGGACAAGTATATCTCTCACAGTTCTAATCTTTTTTTCCCCCGACAAATCCTTATTCTGAAAGGGCTGTCATTCTTGTCTGCCTGTCTGTCGGATGGACGGGCAGTAATTGATAGTTCTCATATTACAGCGGCTCTATGGACTAGTATTCCATTGTAGGGGGTGGACATTAGAAGAAGGGGTAAGAACCGCCACACAAAGGCCCAACACCACAACATACCCTTCCACTATATCCTGCCTTCCTTACATCCACCCTCCGTCCAGGAAGTCGACTCTCTTTCATCCCGCATTATCCTACCCTTCAAAGAAAATAAACCAAAATTTATTCTAATTTATTCGATTAAAATAGCCTCACGGGCTGGCTATCTTTAGACCTTTCTTTTTTTCAACGATGTGATGCAGAAACTCGTTATTTTGTTCAAAAATACCTTACACTCTGCTCATCATAATTGGTTTCATCAGCAAATTTCACTCATACGATTTATATATCTTTCTAAAACAAAGAAATAATTCCGAAATAATTTAAAAGCAAATTCAACTATTAGCAGATTTCCCTTAGGGCTATTGAGGTCGTATAAGCATTTATATACATAGTTACATTTACAGTGTTGCCTGCCTGTTAACGCTCTATCGGTTGCAATTTTTGTTTAGTCATTACCAAACACGATATATATTTAAACAGTTTTATATAATAAAAATATTTAATATTTAGTTTTATGTAGAACTAAAGATCAAGTTCCTGGCAGAAATGCGACCAGTACGATTTGGAGGAAGGGAATTTCGAAAATCTTAAAATCTTCGTTATTATACGTCGGATCGAAAAAGTGTATAGAACCAATTTTATTTTAAATCTAATGTTACATAAATTTTGTTATGTATGTTGTTTGCCTATCTTGACTATTAACTGATATATATATAAATTTTTTTTTTTTTTTTTTTTTTTTTTTTTTTTTTTTTTTTTTTTTTAGTTTTAGGACATTCAATAAGCCCCACTCCTACTCATGGCATATTAACAATAGCTGTTATATCATGAAGCTTCTTATTTGAGGCCTAAATACCAAATACTGTTTTCATTGAGCTTTTACATTATGAGGAAAATTCAAATACCTGGCCCAAAAGGGAAATCTGTTGAAATTTCATTGTTCCTTTTGGATTGCTTCTGGTTTGGATACATCGGCCCAGTAATTAAGTTGAAATCACATTCAAGAGAAGTTGGCTATATTATTAAATTAAACAAAGCCATTATAGAGTGTTTCCTCTTTTGAGGATAAGGTAACCTACTGAAGAGTCACTATTACAACTGCACACAATTTCTAATAGAACATGGACAGACAGAACATTATTTGCCATGATTTAAAACTCAAGACTATGACTAATGTATGTAAGTTTATCAAAAGTATAGATATGGATGTAGCAAAAATACAATAGAATATAGCATTAATTTTTCATAGTTGAATATATATATATATATATATATATATATATATATATATATGTATATATTTACACACACCCACAGACACACACACACACACCTACATTCTATTTGGAGGGTGGATTTCTTGTTGTTTGTAAGTGTTAACTTATGAGTTAAATATAATAATATTTAACTTTCGACAAATTTCTGCATATATACTAGTTATACTTTTTATACAAGCTGTTTCTCTTAACCAAAATAATCAAATCCTTCTTGCTACTATTAATAGGACGGTCTCCATATGAGTCCGCAGACAGAAACGATGAATCGATATTTGTAAAATCCACTGAAATCCCAAATGACATCGGTGATACTTTTGAATCTTCCTGGTGAATGAAACACTCATTAATACATTAAAATAAATTTATCAAAAACCCCCTCCGGAGAACATCAGTTTCTTTTCCTTAATTGTAATCTGTTAAAAGGGTACTTGATTCATGATACTCTAAGAAGGTCTATTCTAAAACTGCACGAGGGAAATCTATTTAGTTATTATAATTTCTGGTTTATGGTTATTTTCATTATTTTAAGACGTTTTCCAATTTCTTTTATAAAATATATATTTTATATTATTAAAAAATAAATAATAAGGTAATCTATTTCCATCGTAAGAAGGGTTGAAAATATATGAGGGTATGAATGAAGCTGGCCAGGTGTGTAGAAAGGTCCAAGGTCGGGGCCCTACACTCATATTGACAAAGTTTTTTTGTGGAGGGGTCAGGGGGGGGGGCGACCTGAAATGTTGCACCGTTCTCTACATCCTTCTCCCGCATACTTTACGCTTCCAAGAGATTGTACCGAAAATGGATTCTGTCCAATAGGAAAAAAAAAATGGAATTGATGAAGGTTGAACTTCAAAATGTGATGTATATATACACTCGTTGATCCGGCAGACTTTTTATTTTCATTTCGCTCCTCCTTAAAAATAATGGTTAGACATTTTTAATTTAATAAAATATGTGTTGGCAATAGTTATGTAATGATCGTTCTGCGAAACGGTTTGAACAACTCATGCTGATGATGGGTCACGACCTTTTTAGCAGATTTCCCCAAGGTAAAACACCTATTGAGGTTGTACTAATCATGTGATTCTCGAAAACTTTCCTCAAATGCACATCGATCCTACCCATGATAAAAATTAGACCCGTTCAAAACTTAATCGTTTTATTAAAAAGGAAGATAAGGGTTCGTTAATAGCAGAAATCGAACCAGTGGGAGGGGAGTTTTAAAGGGAGGATTTCGAAAATTCTAATCATCTCCGTTTTTTTCACTATCTTGATTATTAACCGAGATATTTGCATTTTTTAGTTTTTGGCTTTCAGTAAACCCCCACTTCTACTTATGTCATATTAACATTAAGCTTGTTATGTCATGAAGCACTATATTTGAAGCCTAAATGACATATATTGTTTTCATTGAACTTTTAGGTTTTGAGATAAACGCAAATAAATAACACACGTAGGAAACCTGCTTAGTTAACGCAGCCCCTGCAAGACGGATATTTTCGTATGACAGATTAAAATAATAAGGAGCATAGTAATAAATATAAGGACCATCCTTAATTTGAAAAACAACATTTTTAATAAAATGTTAATTTCCTTTTTCTTTTTTTTTAATCACTGTATTCGTTTTGTAGTTGCAATGGAGTGGACCTTAAGCATCTAGTCACAATTTCTAATGTAAACTCAAACAAAATTACGTATGGTAAGAAAATCAGACCAGTGTGAGGGTTGGCTTAGAGGGTGGAATTTCAAAAATTCGAAATATCTTCGTTATTAAACATTGGGTTGAAATTTGTTATGGCAGCAATTTTATTGTAAATGTAATTGCCTATAAATGTTCTTATATACATGTTTTCTCAAATATGATTATTAACCGAGATATTTGGATTTTCTGGTGTTCATCCTTCAGTAAACCTCCACTCCTGCGCCCATGTCGTATTAACAATAAGATATTATATCATGAACCAAAGTTAAATATCAAATATTGTTCCCAAGAGACTTTCATTATGTGAGATACATTCAAATTCGTTGCTTGGTCGCGTCATCAATTAGGGATGTACGTTTTTGTTCCAAAAAACGATACTTGATCTATACCATTCTCGATATTAAGCCATTTCAGTGAACGCTAAAGATGACATTGGATAGTGGTGGAAATTCAACCAGAAATGGGGGGGGGGGTCCGCCTGGGAAAAATACATTTCTTTTACATATACATTTTTAGTGTACCTCAGTAAAGGTCGATTGTCAAAGATAACTGAAATCTGAGGTAGGTATTTATATTTAATGATATGACAGTGTAATGCGTAATTGAATGATTAGGAATGGGTGTTAACTCTAAACCGGGGGAAAATCCAAATACTCCATTGATGTTCGAGTTAGAGCAATAGCACGATAGAACTTAATCAATAAGATTATGACGTGTAATAAAAAAAGATAAGGTACAGTATACAGATTCATTTCCCATAAATCCACAGACCAATTTCTCCCACAAAGAATTTTACATGAAATGCTTAAATATTGTATCTGGTAACGATAAAAGAAAAATTACGTGCACTAAAGTGTTAAACGTAATGTTTATTGGAAGGGACCTTCGCCATCAATTCCAAAATAGTAAAGTCCGTCACGCAGGGGCTGCGTAAACTTAGCAGATTTCCCACGTGAAGTTGTACAATAGAAAAATCTCCATACGCGAGCCGAACAGTTAAGGAAACGGCCAAACTAGCTTTTGGCGGGAAACTCACTCATCCGCCCACATTTAATAAAAATGCAAATATCTCGGTTAATATACAATATAGAGAATAAATGTATATAACAATATTTATAGTAAATGGTCCTATACAAGTTTTTGATCCGACTTATGGTAACGCAGATATTTCGAAAATCCCCCCTCTAAACCTCCCTTCCCACTTGTCCGGTTTCAGCTATTAATGAATTCGATCTGTCTTTTTGCATAAAACGTTTAAATACCGAGTTTGGTAACGATCAAACAAAAATTTCGACCGCTAGAGCGTTAACAGACAAATATATAAATATAATTTTGAACGGACCTCATTTTCGTCCTCTCCTGGGAAGGATCGATGGATATTTGAAGAAATCTTTCGAAAATCGCGTCATGAGTTCGACCTCAATAGCTGATTTCCCTTAAGGGGAATCTGCTAAAAATCAAATCAACAAGATAAGATTAATAACTGATCTTCCTAACAGCAACATTGTTCAGAGTAAGAAAGTACCTCATACGAAGTCTGCGTAAACTAACCATATATCTGACGTACTGACTGACAAACGAGTGTTCTCATTTCACCATGCATTCTTTATTTCTAAGAAAAATACGATGGGTAAAAGTAGGGGTTTACAGAAGGTTGAAAATAAGAAAGTACGAATAACTCACTTAATATTTAAATTACGAGAAAATGTATAGAATAACAGTTATAGAGGATCGATATTTTAAAAAAAAAAAACATTTTTTCGATTTGACTCATACTAAGAGAGATATTTTGAATTTTCGAATTCCCCAGCAAACCCCTCCCCCCCCCCTATTTCTTGTCCGATTTCAGTCACTATCGAATATGATACTCAGTGTTGAGTGAAAGGCATTGATTATGGTATAGATCAAATAAACAATTTAGGCTCAAGGACGTAAAATCATAATTTATGACTTTATCGCTCAACGTATTTGCAGGTATCTGATGTAGTAAATATCTTTTGAAAACAATATTTGGAATTTTAGCATGTAATAAGACTTTTCACGATACCTTCACTTATTGTTAAAGTGTGATGATTAAAAGTGGGGGGGGGGGTTTATTGAAGGCTGAAAATTTAAAAAAAAAAAAAAAAAAAAAAAAAAAAAAAAAAAAAAAAAAAAAAAAAAAAAACAATAATATCGGTTTATCTTACAGATAGAGAAAAAGTGCATTGAACAAGATTTAAAAAAAAAATTCCGTCACGCAAGGGCTGCGTAAACTAAGCAGATTTCCAACGTGAAGTTATACAATAGAGAAATCTCCATATGAGAGCCGAACAGTTACGTAAACTGCCGAACTAGCTTTCAGCGGAACGAATAGAACCGACCTTACCCGATCAGCTCGTCCGTTACCCGCACACACTTAATAAAAATGCAAATATCTCGGTTATATTCAAGATGAGAATAAATGTATAGAGCAATATTTATAGTAAATTTAATTTGCAATAAGATTGGTTCTAAACACTTTTTTGATCCAACGTAAAGTAACAGAGAATTTTCGAAATTTCCACCTCTAACTCCCCCCCCCCGCCCACTGGTCCGATTTCTTGATCTTTCTTTTTACATAAAACGATTAAATACCGAGTTTGGTGACGATTAAAGAAAAATTGCTGTCGCTAGAGTGTTAACAGACATATATATATATATAGTTTTGAACGGACCTCATTTTCGTCAACTCCTGGGTAGGATCGATGGACATTTGAAGACATTTTTCAAAAATCGCGTCATGAGTACGACCTCAATAGCTGATTTCCCCTAAGGGAAAACTTCTAAAAATGTAATTTTCAAAGAAATAATGACGTTCAATTTTTCTATCCGAATCATATTAACGGAGATATTTGAATTTTCCATTTGCTCCCCTTATGGAAAATCTGCAGATGTCATACAAAGATTTCCCCAACAAGCCCATCCACCCGGTCGGGCACGCACTGGGCTAGTCTGTTCGACGAAACATAATTCTGATTAAACTATAACATGATGCGTAGATATCTTTGTGAATCTGTTGATACATGTGTAGATTAAAAGCAAATACTGGCTCACATGATGATGTTTGTCACCAAACCCGTGCGGCCTTCATGGCGGGACCGTGGGACGTCTCATGTCTCACGTTCAGTCTGATAAGCTACGGTTTATGGTCGCTTTGCAGTACTGTTATCATTGGTGACGTTTTATTAGATATGCAGACAGATATATATTGTGTAAACTTCATTCTATATTACACAGAAATTACTACTAACCTACGTCTTATGTAAGTAGTGGTTTCCACACTAAGATAATTTGAAAATAATAAAATATTTTTAATATCATATATTACTTATAAAGTGAGCTAAATAACTAATCATAATAATTTTAGCAGATTTACCTTAAAGGCGATTTTCGGGAAATTTCCTCAAATGTCCATTGATCCTACTAGCAGATAACGAAAAGTCCGTAACGCAGGGGCTGCATAAGCTAAGCAGATTTCCCACGTGTTGTTTTACATTAGAGAAATATCACGATAGCCGAGCAGTTAAGGAAACTGCCGAACTAGCTTTTGGCGGGAATGTCACTCGTCCGTTAGCCGCCCAGGTTTAATAAAAATGCAAATATCTCGGTTAATATTCAAGATAGAGAGTAAATGTATATAACAACATTTATAGTAAATGTAATTTGCAATAAGATTGTTTCTGTGCGATTTTTCGATCCGATGTATAGTAACGGAGATATTTCAAATTTTCGAAAATCCTCCCCTTTAAACCTCCCCCCTCCCACTGGTCCGATTTCAGCCGTTAACGAACTTGATCTTTTGTTTTTACATAAAACGACTAAATATCGAGTTTGGTAACGATCAAACAAAAATTACGACCACTTGAGCGGTAACAGACAAATATAAGTATAGATAGATAGATATATCTATATATATATATATATATATATATATATATATATATATACAGTTTTGAACGGACCTCATTTTCGTCATCTACTAGGTAGGATTGATGGACATTTGAAGAAAAACTTCGAAAATTCCGTCATGAGTACAACCTCAATAATGAAGTCGAACTGGAAGTTGAACTTTTCGTTTCACATGTCATAGACACCATAACTGCATTTTGATTCTTTCGTGTATGTTTGTTTGTTTGTTTGTTTGTTACCTTTTCACGCATAAACGGCTGAACCGAATTTAATGAAACTTGGTATGTATATTACTACTCGCCCAACTTAGACTTTAGGCTATACTAATATTCTCTGAGACGAACAGGAGTGGGGGTTATAAGGGAGGCCTGAAATTAAAAATAACGATATTTCGTTTCCTATTGTTTTTTCGGCAAATATGCACATAACAAAAGTTATTTATTTTATTATTTAAAGTAACTTTTGTTATATACACTTTCGTCGTATACCGAAGTATAAATGAGTTATACGATAAAAATTATAGCGGGAGTCAACAATTTTATTTGGCACAAAAGACCCAACCAAAATAAATAAAACTCTGTATGCGTATTAGCACTAACGCTTTCATTATAACAAGCCATACCATCATTTCTAGGGACGGGCAGGAGTGGGGGTTGTAAGGGATGCCTGAATTTAAAAATAGCGGTATTTCGTTTTCTATTCGTTTTTCGGCAAATATGAACATAACAAAAGTTGTTTATTTTGTTATTTAGAGTACCTTTGTCATATTCATTTTTGTCTTTTAACAAAATATAAATGAGATATACACTATAAACTAAAGCGGGAGTCAACTATTGTATTGGGCGTTAACGATTAAACCGAACTTAAAAAAACTTGGTATGTCAATTAGCATTAATTCTTCCATGACTATTATTATTATTATTATTTATTAACGTCCACTTTTTGCAACTTAGGCTAATTGGGACGGGTTATCTACAGGTTACCACCCTTTTCTAGCCAGGGTGGGATTTTAGGATCTTATTTAATGAATTTCGTCACTAAATAATTTCCTTTGCCCAGGCGAGAATCGAACTCGCCACTCTAAGTTTACCATGTGAGATAAAGGTCAACGCTTTAACTCACATGGGTAACCTGAGCCCCCTTCCATGATTATAAGCTAACTTAAAATTTTTAGGTTAGAACGGGAGTGGTGGTTATAAGGGAGGCCTGAAATAAAAATTCCCAATATTCCATTGTCTATTTGTTTTTCGACAAACATTCACATAACAAAAGTTGTTTACTTTGATATTTAGATTAACTTTTGTTTTATACATTTCTCCAGGAACAATGTGTGGAGGAAGTAATTTGCGTAGAAATATTATATTATAGAAAAATTAATTCAATCTATGTTACTATTTTGTTCTTAATAACTGAAATCTATGCATAATGCACAGGAGACGGGAAATATGACAATTTGGAGGACAGTGAAGACTTACATAAAAAAATAATTTTATTATTAACAAGTGCCAACAACGGGTATAACCCTAAACAATGGGACGGGTAAAGGTTAAAATATTGTGCAAAGTAAAGCCTTGCCAAAAAAATACCATTACCATTCAGCCTCAAATCAATTCCCGGGCGAAGCCGGGTATCTGAGCTAGTATATATATGTCTGCTAACGCTCTAGTAGTCTTAATTTTGCTTGTATCGTTAATAAATTCGACATTTAATCGTTTTAGCAGATTTCCCTTACGGGAAATCAGCTATTGAGGTTGCACTCATGACGGAATTTTCGACATTTTTCTTCAAATGTCCATCGATCCTACTCAGGAGATAACGAAAATGAGGTCCGTTCAAAATTATATATATATATATATATATATATATATCTGTTAACGCTCTAGCGGTCGCAATTTTTGTTTGATCGTTACCAAACTCGATATTTAATTGTTTTATGAAAAATGAAAGATCATGTTCGTTAATGGCTGAATTCGGACCTGTGGGAGGGGGATTATTGGAAATTCGAAATATCTCCGTTATTATTTGTCGGATCGAAAAAGTGTATAGAATCAATCTTATTGTAAATTAAATTTACTATAAATATTGTTCTAGACATTTATTCTCTATCTTGAATATTAACCGAAATATTTGCATTTTTATTAATTGTGGGCCGCTAACGGATGACTAGTTTCCCACCAAAAGCTAGTTCGGCTGTTTTGCTCTCGTATGGAGATTTCTCTATTGTATAACTTCACGTGGGAAATCTGCTTAGTTTACGAAGCACCTGCGTGACGGACTTTTATTATGTAGTGAGAAAGATCAAGTTCCTTAATGGCAGGAATCGGACGGTGAGAGAGGAGGTTTAGAGGGGGAGATTTCGAAAACTTTTAATATCTCCGTTATTATAAGTCGGATTGAAAAGGTGAATAGGACAAATCATATTGAAAATGCAATGTTCTATGAATGTTGTTTTACATGTTCTTTCGTTCATGGTTATTAACTGCGATATTTGTATTTTTTAGTTTCAGCCTTCAATAAACCCCCACTCCTACTCTCGCCATATTAACAATAAGCTGACATATTATGCAAATAGCACCGTAATTTAAGCCTAAATACTAAATATTGTTCTCATATAACTTTTACGTTTTGAGATAAATGCAAATACTTGACGCACGTGGGAAACCTTCTTAGTTAATAATAAAGTATAATGTGGTTCATATATACTGCTCAAAAATGAATAGGGATATTAGTTATTTTTTCTTATCCTATTAATTTTAATTAAATCGATCTTAATTAAATTTATTTTTATGGGGGAAAAAGACAATAATTTCTAATAAATATTAATGATATTTATAATAAATAAAAATATGCTAGGCCCCATACATACCACAAAACAGCCAATATCCTTATTCATTTTTGAGCAGTTTATATTTAAATAAAGTCGATGCTTGTAAAAATGAAGTTGAAGCATTTATTATCTTAAGAACCTCGTTATATTACTTATAACTTATAGGGAGCTTCAATGTGGAAATTTTTGGTTGATTCCTAGTTTATTTTGCCTTCTTAAAAGACATATGTTGATAAAAAAAATAATTCGTCCCCATAATATGATATATATCTCAATAAACACGCCAAGAATTGAATTCATTTTTTATACGGAAGGCCAATGACCTTCGAACTACACACATGAGTGAAAAGGACAAAGGGCCTCAGAGAAAAGAGCTTTGAATTTGGGCTGGCATGCCTACTATTCAACGGGATAGGGGTCGCTCTTTTTGCTCAGTGCAACAATACTAATTCTTGGATCACAGAAAAGTGACTATAACATCAAAATTTGCAACAATGTTATAGGAAAATTCTTCTAGATTGATACCTAGCAGAGCAAGCAACTAACAGGTAACATTATTGCAGGTTACATCGGGAAAAGGCAATTAATGAGAAAAAAAGATATTTTAAATAATATTTTGAAGAAGTGCCCTACTTAAACAGATGGTCTCAAGTCGGAAATAGACAGTACTATGCTTTGAAATAGTTAGAATGGGTTTCATCCTAGGCCTAATAGCAGTCAATGATGAAATGAAGATTTATGATATTTATTTATAAATTAAGTAACGTACTTTTTATGTAATAAAGGATTATTGGGTCGCGTTATCTAAAGGTTACTGTCCTTTTTTTTTTAGCCCGGGTGGGATTTCGGGAGAGTCTGTAATATAAAATAAATTACATCAGGCTAACCTGCGCTACGCACAAATACGAATGAGCAGTAATCTAAACGAGAATATAGAAGAAAAATAATGTTCCTGGTCCCTTGCCTTTGTAAACTAAGAAGATATTCAACATTCTTCTTCAGTAATTGCCTTATGTAAACAATACATGAAAAACAAACTGTAATTATTATTATATTTAAATTTTAAAATATAGAGAATATATACATAATTGTTAATTTAAATATCAATTTATTTTGTTAAGAATAAATTACATTATCAACAAGGTTGCTTTTTACAATTTTTCTATCCGACCCAGAACGCACTTTTCTAAGCCTTAACTTTTTCTGCCAGTTTATATTGAGCCATTAAGGACCTTGATCTTGATGAAACTTTTTATTATCGAATTTGGTAGCACTCACACTCTTCTCTTGTTCTGAATATTCAACAGCAGTTGAATGAAGTGAACTTTAACTTAATTTTAGTGCGCTCAACCCTGGTAGGAATCTAGAACTGGTACCCATGTGATGGATATATTGTTATTGAAATATTCCGAAGAAGTTTTATTTAAATCATCCGATATCTCATTGAGTAACTTGCCACTAGACCCTGCAACTAATATTGGTTAGCCATGCCAGTTGAACATAGTTGTAGACTTCTGGGGTGGCGACGGAAGTGTTAGCCCCTCCCCCCAATAATTTCATGAACAGAAATAAAAAAAATAAATAATAATATTCGTACTTTCATATACCTCTTTCAAAAGTTTTTTGTTTAAAAAAAAAACTTTGTAACATTCATATACATAATATGAATAAGACTCCCTTTTTTGTTTATCCATCATATCCCCCCCCAAACCCCCTAAACATTCACACACATACACACGTGTGTGTAAGTCAGTACCTTTCCGTGACTTTTCGTGGGCTAAGGATCAGAAAACATGGAGGAAGGAGTGAATGCAAAATTTAAATCTGCCTCTATTAGAGTAAGAGAAGATAAGAGTTAGACTTTTTTTTCGGATAACTCTAAGATTCTAAGCGGTACGATACTAATATAAAATTCCCAAAGCAACATTACAAGTGGTAAGATTTGGCGAAAAGAAATTTACTTGGTACTCAGGTTTGGTCCGACAACAGTATTTTTCACTCAACAATTTCCGACTTTAAAGAATGGAAAAGTTAAAAAATGAATTTGATGAAAACAATTAAAATGATCAAGACCCATAATTTGGATGAAACCATAACGACAGAGTAAAACCAAAGGATAAAAATAAAAACCCGCGAATTCTTACTTAAAGAACCGTTAAAAAAGACTACATTGCAAAGAAAAGATTGTTAAAAACGCACATGGTTGTCTTCCATTGGTGGTCTCATGTTATAATTAGCAAAGCATAGACAGGATTTTCCCTCAGGTCCGAGCATAATGGTACCCCTTTGTATTGGAGCCATTGTACCAGTCTTTCCAGCAAAACACAATTCCTGTTTGCAAAGTGGGTTACATAAATCAAAAACACCGGTACGGGTTAGCAAACTACATGAAAATGGAGTTGGCCCTCTAATGCCAAGTCAAATGTTGCCAAACATTTCACCAAATGTAACGAAACAATAAAGCCACACCATTCGAGGGCATTTATAATGCGCGGAAGTAACTCATTGATTGACTGCCTGTCAATTATAAGTATTTCTCCTGAGATACTGGACGGTACAGGAACCAATTGATCAGGATCAATAAAAATCATTGTCCTCTACAAGTATTTATTATGGATAATTGTATACGAGAGAGTTTTGTTATTGATCCTGGTGTAACTGACTTCTATACCTCGTTGGTGGTTGGTAGTTCAAATTTAAAAATCAAAACATTCTATAAGTTTTTTTTTCTACGAACAACATTAACTCTTTGTGGCATTCTCTTAAACATCGAAACGCCATCATTGTCCACGGTAGGATAAATTGTAAATAGCCAAAAAAAATTGTATTCACTTTGCAAAACAAGTTCCGCTCGCTTTGCTTTCAAATCCACAGCTATTTTACGAGCATCCAATTGGATTGATGATCGGTTCTATTAACCCTGAAAAAGTTAAACACTTTCTATAAGAGCCCCAATGCACGTGGAACCGTTCCCAAGTCCCTCTTCTCTGTACAGTTTGATCTACATACTCCTGAATGAGAATAATAACTTAGATCAATCTCTCAGGCCTTTGTTCTGGCTCTGCTGTTCAGAATTGTACGATGAATGGGAAGAATGCATTTCTCTAGTAGCATTACCTAGAAGTGCGCTTGCAAATCGTAGTTTTTTTTTCACCATATTCACCTGCGTGAAGCAAGAGTAAACCCGTTAGTCATACCAGGTGTAGTCGGGGAACTATTAGAATTTATTGTTGTAGAGCAAGGAGGGTGGTTGGATAATGAGAAGGTGCATTGTAGACCGAGGCTAACCCACGGCGGGGGACGAGGAGTGCATAATGCACCAGGGAGTGCATAAAGCACCGGCTTCCGGTTCGACTCCTGCATTTCCCAAGAGACCGCCAGGTGCTCTAGCCTGCATCCTGACCGTTGGCTCTATGCAAACTACTAGGAAGGGGTTGTGCAGTGTTTCCACGTGCAAACCTAGGGGGGCTCTTCTTGTCTTCTCTGGCTTTTATCGTCCGTGGGAATCTAGTCTGTCTCTGGACATGGACATTGCAGGTGTCGTTAAGCTAGGGATTGCTGCAACAGTTTCATACGTGACAAGTGTACAGGTTAGTAGCTTATGTTGCTCATAAATTTGCACCTAATAGGTTTTCTTTGTTTTATCTATTTTAGATGGCTCACAAGGAATTAATGATTAGATGAAAGACCTTCTTGTAAATTTTGTGAAAGAAAATTCACATAACACTGAGCTTTGAGAATCTTTGCGCTTTGGCCTAACTCTTGGCCTCAAGCATTCACTGTTATTGGTAATTAGACGATTTGCCCATCTTTGAAGGGGGAGGGAAAGAATGAGAGAGGTAGAGTGTGTGTGTGAGAAAGAGAAAGAGAGAGAGAGAGACAGAGACAAAGAAAACAGCGACAACTAGGAAGCCCACCCTAATCAGGCTTAGATGCATCTTCTAGCTTTAAATAGATATTCAAGTGCCGAGAAATGAGGGCGGGGGGGGGGTGTCGAGGATTAAAGCAAATTCAATAGAAAATAATATTCAGAATATAGTAAACAGAATCCAATGACTGTCTGTATTTATTTAAGGATTCAATTTCACTTACGAATGGACTAAGGACTTGGTCTATTAGAACCCAAGAAAAATGTTTTATATTGATACTTAGTTATATGATAAAAAATAATGAAACGTTTAGCCAGAATAATAGAACTAAAACAACATTTAAATTATTGATTCCATCAGCTCATTGACATGTCTCCGATGCCCAATGTCGCCTCTTCTAAACTAAAATACAATATATATATCGTATGTGGAATAATTCTTTATTCCATAATAGATTGGTGGACGGATCACAACTCCTACAACAAATACAAACTAAATTATTAAAATTATTGTATTTAATATTCTGGCCATCATTTATTTTGTACGGTAATGTTAATAAAATCAACTAGGAAAGTAACCAATCTCTAGAACAGTAAAATCAGAATTCTAACTAGCAATGTTAGTTACTTACCAGTGACCAAATGCAGTGTAAACCACTGAGTCCTTTTTGGCCAATAAGAAACAGCACTTAAACGGATTGTGACTTCACACCCTGAACGGGAGTTCAAAGGTGAATGGAGGAGGGACAAAGGCTCCTCGGCGAGCCATGTCAACTGTAGAATTGAATTGTCAAACACTTAGCAACCCCAACAGCAACACACCTTTTGACCCCCAACAACTCTTGCATTTCACGGGGCATTTTCTAAATAGCCATTGTTGGTGTACTGGTTACAAATGAGGGGGCTCATTATTGTAGTCAATGACTGACTGCACTCCTATATGGCGTGATTTCGAAACCTCTTCGAGTCGATTTCAGTAGCTCAACTTTTGAATACAGTGGAAAACTGGGAAAGAGGAAGTGTATGAATAGAAAAAAATAATCTACCACTAAAATTATAATTTAAAAACATGCTATAATTTACTGAGTGCATTTAAGAGCCCAAAGCTGAACCAGTGTGCTAGCTTAAAAAGGCACGGTTGTGAGAAAAGTACGTGACACGAGGGCTGCGTAAACTAACAATATTTCCCACAAGCAAGAATGACAAGAGGATGACGTTATCTGCACATTTTATTCATTATCTCTCACCATAATTAAAAAAGATACTTCTAAATGCAAAGTCGATATAATATGGCTAGTCATTATTATTATTTATTAGCGTCCATTTTTTGCTACTATGGCTAATTGGAACGGGTTGTCTTTTCTAACTAGGATGGGAATGAGGATTTTATTTAATGAGCTCGTCACTAAATAAATTCCAATTGCACAGGCAGTGTCGAACTCGCAATGGTTAGTGATATCGCACTAAAATCAGCTGGAAATCACGAACTGACGTAGATTCTCATTGAATACTTTCGACCAAAATGAATAACTACTAATTTTGAAGTTAATGAAAAGTGTTAAATAGCCCTTGTTGAAAGAGAGCCTTAACTAAAAAAGAGTTGAAAAACTAAAGCTATCCCCTCCCAATGAACCTTAGATGCATACAGTGAATGCTAGGCTAATTAACATGTGTGAAATGGGAATTAAAGGGTGTTATTATTACAGTTGGTAAACGTTGAGTGGTAAGATCGATTCCCACGTGAGCAATAGCATATTATTTAGTGGTGAACTCACTAAATATCCATATTCCTAAGACTAGAAAACTTGGTAACCTGTAGATCAACCGACACTATTACTCATAGTAGCATGCACTTAGACGTTAATAAATAATTATATATGTGTGTGCGTGCTTTTGAAAAATAATTAACAGATATCATTTATTACCTTATTAAACAAAGTTTCAAAAATACAATTTCCCGCTCCAAAATATTCTATATTTTCTAAGATACATTCACGAAGGCCACTAAACAATTTCCTACACTCCTCTCTCCCAAATTAAATTCTGTTAATGCAAAAATTATAGACAGCCGTGTTTATCAACAAACCCATTAAATTTATCATGAACATCACCAAATTACACTCGAAAACTAGCAGCTGACGAAGGGAACGAAAGAAACAAATAGTATGTACTCATAACATAAGAAACAAAAATTTAAGACTAAAGTAAGTGCTGTATAATTATCATTTTTAATATAAGTAGGACGGACTATTAAAAAAATGAATGAAATTGTTTTAAAACATGAATCGAATGCTGGTGATTTAGAAACCACAGGATAACAACTGCTGACTAAACCCGTAGATCATTTATTTTCACTTAAAAATCGGTCTGGCTAAATGCTGTTCAAAAAATAGTCTTCTAGAACGTCAAAAATTATTTTTTTACCTAGATACATTAATTTGGTGAGTTAATCAATATTCCATTGTAGTTTTTTTTTAATGTTTGCAATCTTGTTTGTATTGTTCATTTGATTATGGAGTAATATTTTATGTAGATACCTAATTTTTCGTAACTTGATTTCTGTCAAACACAACTTCTGCTATATAACACCTTAAAATGGTCACCGTCCTCAATCTTCGGGACAGAACATAGTCCAATGGTTTTAGAAGTCTTCCAGTGTGGAGAATGGCAACACTGGTAGTTAATAGTGTTCCGATGAAAAAATAAATTCCTAATGGGTACGTTTAAATGCACTTAAAACATAGTCTACCTTGGGACAAAAACTGGTTTGTCTTTTAAACCCTGGGGTTTCAACATTAGGGTCCAGGCAGGTTTGGCTCAAATTTAAGAGACACGATAGATAGTATCATATCTCAAAATGAATTAGTAACGCATCTAATAATCCTTTTTTTTCTCTTTCTCTTCAGTTTCTAGAGGGTGGTAGCTGAGCGCCCCCCCCCCTTCTCTTAAACTTTATCACCCTTCCCTGGACTATACTCTAGATTTCAGCTGCACGCTCTAAACCATGTTTTTAATATAAAATATTAATTGTACATGCTAAATAGACTAGAGAGGGAAGTTTTAGGTTAGTTCTACCTTGTTTAAAGTGTTTATTATCTGGCCAAACAGCCCTGGGGGTCCAAGGAAGGGGAAGATATATACTGAACAAATTGGGAGCAGGCCATGGGAATATTCACGTTTGCGAATTTAATCTTTATACATGCATTTTCAGACATTTTAATTAGGGACTATATCAGTTGTTTATAATTCACAAAAATATTTTTGTAGTTTTCACTACCATTCTTTGTTTTTATGTATGCATTTACTTAAAGACAATACATGATAAGAATGTTTGCACAATATTCCATGGGGTTGTATTTTTATGTAAGATGCTTTATATTTGACTGCCTTAAAATTCCTTTAAAGGCAATAAAAATTAGGCTCTTACTAATTTATCACAGCAGTGGTTATCATTGAAATTGACACATAAATGCCTAATTATTATAAATAAAAAGTTATATAAATTAATGTTAACCATTTTGGAGTTAAAATTTATACTCTGAACCTTTACCCCAGGAGTAATAGTTCCTCTGCTTCTGAATTTGAAGCCAATGAATATGGTTATTGTTTGTAATAAAATAATATTTGTTGATTGTTCACTGGTTGCCGGATTCGTCAGCTTCTGAAGTATTATATCCATAAAATAAACTTCATGCGGTTATGATAATTAGATGAATCACCTTTTTTGAACTGAGTTCTTATGATCCTTTGAAGGGTTTCTTAATAAATGGAATCTAATTCATAATGCTTCCAATTCTACCTCCAGTATTAACTCCACCTAGAATACATTAAGGGCACTATTCTGGGATGAAGGGCCAAGTAAAAATAGAAGTATTTTGGGAATCTACTTTGCTTATATTTAGGAATAATTGTAAATTAAATAAAATATATCGCCCACTATATGAAACTGAGGCTAGTAGAAATTATTAACAATTAGGACTCTTTTCTAGCCAAGGTTAATGGATTACTAAATAAATTCTGTTTGACCACTTTGAAATAAAACAAACGATCCAAAGCTTTCCCAGTGTTATTAAGGCCAATAACAGATAAAGCTAATCTGAACACCCTAAACGTGCAATTGCATTTGGTTGAGAGGAAATTTAACAATAAAATTAATATTTAAGAAATGAAGGTGGCAAAGCCTTCTCAGGCACAATAAATTATAATGTATTTCAGTAACAGAAATTTGTGTGATTTAACTAATTTATTTTTACAACCCTATATTCTTTTCAAGTTCATATTATATTGTACATTGCGCCAGTGTCAGGATAGTTGCTTATAGCATTCATTTACAATGTTAATTCCTCCCCAATACACACTAAAAATTTACCTAAAACAACAGGCCTTCCTTCATAAGGTGAATGCAACCAAGTAAAAGCCTGAAATTCCCACTGAAATATTTAGCATTATAAATAGCTCATTTCTTTCTTTCTTTTTTCATTTGGTAAAAGCACAAATTTTGATGCATTTTTGCTAACAGTTGATGGCTCTAGATATATCATTACTGTTGAGTAGTTGTTGTTTTTACCAACTCTCTAAATTAATAAAAGACAAGGAAGCTCCAGTGCCATGAAATCAATGGTCAAAATAAAAGACAATATCTAAGATGAATATTTGCTTTAAGGTATGCCTAATAAGATTTCACCTTCTTTACCCACGGCACATATACATTCAGTTTCCCCATTTAGAAAAACTCCTCTTTCAATGTCTCCTGAGCCAAAATGATTATGTGTCAAAACCATACTTTCTGCAGTGTCCTTCTTTTCACTCTTAGGACAGCACTGCACACACACACATAACTTATCAAACATTTTTTTAATATTAATATCCACAATTATGTTGTTGAAAATATTCTTTTCTCTACGAACACATGCTTAGCTAATTACAAATTTGTCTGAAGATTAAAATTATCTGAGTAGTGTCTTTTCATTTTTCCCTCTGGTCTCGCCACCAGTGCAGTATCAACTAGAAATCTAACTCAATAAACTGATTTCATATTGTATGTGTAACTAGTACATTTCTGTCTTTTAAGCTACTTTAGCTTTTAACTTACATTATTCTCAGATTTTATGATCTTCTATAACTCTCAGAAAGGTGTTGTTCTATAAAGTTCTCAGAAAGGTTTGTCAGTCTCTTTGTAGATCATTACCCTATTTTCATGATGAGTTGATAATATGGTTATGTCTTCAGGCAATAGGTGGCATAAATATGCATTGTACGTTTTGAAGATCTATTTTCTCTCACTAAGAAGTGTAAAAACTTAATTTACCTAACATCTCATTTTCAATGGTTGCCAACTCTTAGAAAGTAAGAAAGTAATAAGGAAGAACCTATGAGAGGGGGGAGGGACATGGGGTAGCATGAAGGGGAGAGAGGGAGGGTCAATGTTGATGATGATGGTGGTTAGGTAGAAGGGTGTTCGACATTCTTTGTTCTTCTATAGCCTATTCATTTTTTATTCTTATAGTTTCTCTGACATTAGCATATCCAGAACGAAGCTAGTAGGGCAAGTCCTTAACCTCCCCATTTCAGATCAATCAGCATTATGTTGTACACGGTACAAGAAAATTAAAACATAAATACTACATATTTATATTTGGCATGTACATGAGATTTTTGTTCACATATAAATATACAAAATACAAAAATATTTTTTGAAACTTAAAAAAAAAAAAAGAACATAAATGGCAGGAAAAGACATAAGTAATTTTCTATCACATAATAATAAAATTTAACAGTCAATATTAATGGACGGATCATTTACATCATATAAACATAAAATGAAAAGATTATGAGCAATGATTATCTAAATAGACCATTATTCGTAATTACTAAATGACAGTTACTGCAGTCAGAGTAAGAAGTACCCATAGATAGTATTCTGAAAAATAACATATATATGAACTCATATGGTTTAACTTGAATATATTGGAAACCATGTAGCAAGCACATTCTTTATTTACTTATTATTGAAATTCATATCTAACAAAGAAAATGGATCATAACTTATAACACTGGCTTCTAAATTTAATGTTGGATTCTAAGACAGATGAAAAAGCCAAGTGTATGGAAGTATTCTGAAAATAGGTTCATTTCGTATCAGAAAATTTCAAACAAAAATTTCTCTCCCTCTGATAAAGTATCCTTTATCAATTTTAGGATATAAGAAAAATAAATCAAAAATAATGAAGCAGCATTACAACAGTTAATATTATTTGAGTATTACACAATAAAAACAATCAAATCTTAATTCCTTAAAATATCATGTATTTTATATAATGGAACTTTACCAGACAGTTTATATTTTGAGTTATGACTAACATAAGTTGTGTAATGAAAATAAAAATATAGAAAAGTTCAATAAGATATTTTTAAATAGATTATTTTTGTATTAAGAATCTCCAACCACTAAGAATTTGTGATAACAGAATATTTAGCCTGAATACGAAAACTTATATATTGTTTTAATTTAAAAGTATTTTCTCAAAACGTAATTGGAATTCATTATTTTTTTCAGTATATACAAAATAAAACAAACATGTAATGGACAGTTTTGTTTCTGGATACTTCTACCTCTGCTGAATTAACTTTTTAAGCTATTTTTTTCTAATAATAAAACCCTATATTTTCAAAAAATCTACTCTGGTTTGCCTTAAAAAAAAAATGTCTTTTGTATATTATGCTATATATGCATTTGTACTTACACAATTTACATTTGTATACATATGCATTGTACTAACACAATTACAATGAAATGTAAAAGGGAGATTCATACAATTGGAATAATTAAATTATATCTAAAAATCTAGCTGTCTTTTAAAGTTATCACACGTTAAATATATTGTAAAGTTTAAATAATGTTAAATATAACATTAAGTATATTGGTTTAATATTAAAAAACAGAATCAGATCATAACTATACCTATTATATAGATTTATTATATTCAATGAAAAAGCATATAACAATGAAATAGAAAACTAAAAAAATAAAAAATGGAATCAAGCATAATACATAATGCTAAAAACAAAATTAACAAATCTATAAATTTCCCTAACAAGCAAATTTAAATATAAAATAATAATAACACTTTCCATTTTTTTTTATGCTCTCAATGGCAAAGGAAGGAATGTTAATGAAAATTTAATTTTTGAAAAAGCTAATCAAGATGACGCTTTTCTTCAGCTTTATCTACTTCATCTTTATTTTGATGGACAGAACAGGCTATAAATATTAATATTTTTAATATGAAGTAAAATATTAAAGTTAATTCTTTCTTTAAAGATAATTAATTCTTGTTCATGAAAGCTTTATTAGCATGAGAAAAATTGAAATTGTAATGAAAGAGCTTTGAATTAAATTCAAATTATATGAACTATTTCAATGTTTTAATTGCATTTATTCGTGTAATTGTCTTTTACATTTGGACTTAGTCATTTTAATTATTAATTTTAAAGTAAATTAAATGTTATGTTATTTATAAGAATAGAATACATAAATTGCAATGAATATTTTGAAAAAATAATAAATGCTTACTAATGTTCAGTATATATAGATATGGAATCTCAGCTGCCAATCTTAAATGTTAATATTAATGATAATTGTATTAATTATGCTCCATGCACTCTAGAACACAGGGTTGAATGGTATTAACATTAGTTAGTTAATACTTCCTCAATGTCAAATAAGAATAGTGTTCAGAAAAACAATGGTTCAACTAAGAATAAAATATCTGCAATTTCTTTTTTTGGTGAGAAATTGTAAACAGTAAATTAACACTAACATACTCTCAGGCAGATATCCACAGTCCCTGTCATAACTATTGTCAAATTTTGTATGTTTCGTCTTTGATTTAGGTTTTGGTAGTCATATTGCAACCTCAGGTTATTCTAATTTTAATTAATGTGATGAAATATTGAATTAAGTTCATACTGTTGAATGATGTATTGTGTGTTCCTAAAGAGAATAATTTTCTTTGAAAAATGTAATGTTTGTACAAAGTTCCTACTTATTTTGTGCACTTGTCAAATTCTGAACAAGAACACAGCATAAGGTTCACAAACATTTTCAGTATGACCTGAAATTATTTTGCAAATTGTTTGAATTTATCTTTTCTTAAAATATATTTTACAAAACCATTATCTCTGTTGCTTCTCATAAGTAAAAATGATATCCAAAGATTATTATATTTTTTTAAAATGCACTTTAACAGAGGAATACCATAAAACACATTTTAAGATGGAATGGTTTGAGTAATAATTGGTAATTAAACTATTCCGTAAACCATAATACATGAAACCATGAGTATAATTATATTTACATTTAACAAAACTTAACAAATGGAGTGATATCAAGACATAAAACAGGTACAATACTAATCTCCTTGTTTCAATGGACAGACAATGTATATATTACATATTCTAGACTCTGCAGTATAATTTGAAATGAACTAGTGTCAAAAAGGTGTTAACGTTAATAAAATTACCAGAATCTAATAATCATTCATGTTAAAAGAAAACCACTAATTAGCATTCATTTAAGTAACTCTTTTAAATGATTGTCAATTATGTCTTAATAACACAAGAATAGTTTCTATAAGTAATTTGGGTATTTTTTATTTTATTTCGCTCATTCATAGGTAAATACTATGCAAAAACTACTATAAGGTTATGAATTAATAAATGTCTATTCTATTAAAATTATTTTTATATGGTACATGTTAAAATTATGTTTCTATTCTTCATAGACATAAATTATAAAACATTTTGATTTACGTGATTTATGCTTTAAGTAAAGCCTTTGCACAAAGTAATCAAATATTGCACTTTAAGTATATTTTAAAAATGTATTATGTGCAACTAATTAATATAAAATTTTAAAAATAACTATGAAACACTTATCGGAAGAATAGAGCAACAATCAAGAAAAAGATCAGCACAACCATACTGCTTTCTATTCCTGCAGCACCTGCTATCCTGCATTTAAACATATCGTACCTGCAATTCAAAATTAAAACAATTTTAATAAACGGGGCACAGATATTTATAAAAATAATAATTAGTTATATTTTTTAAGACAAATTCAATTACACATTCAGTTAAGCATGCATTGATATTCAGTAAAAAGCTATTAATGAACATGACAAACTGTAACTTAAAATAAGAAACAAATTTAAAATTTTGATTTCAAAACTATTCCTGATAATAAAAATAAATCAAAGCAAACTTTACAATTTATATATTTATCCCTCAAAAGAATCGTTCTTATTTAGTTAAAGAAACTAAGCCGGCCAATAAGAAAACCTATGAAGAAAAATTTGAGGGGGGCACCATATGACTTTCTTGTACTCCTATAAATTAAACACACAAAATGTCTTGATGCACTTATTTAACCTGATACATTTGAAAGTTATATATGACATCTCTGCTGTTCCATGGAAAAGAATTTATAGAACAAAATTTGTAGATCTTTTCATGATAAACAAAAATGGTTTTATACAAATTTGTTGTATCTCTAATGGGTAAGGAGAAATTTGCAATTTCTTACCCCCCCCCTCTTTACTCCACCTGCCACTTAGTCAATTTTAATAATGTAATATGTGCACAACTAGACGGTGATTCAACAGCCCTAAATATTCGATTTCAACATTCTTAGGTCAGTTCTTTTTGAGTAATATGAGATAGTTACATACATACCTATGTAAAGGCTTGTTGAAATTGGTAAAAATTGATTCAGATAAGGTCAAAATGATTAATTATATTGAAATCTGAAAATCGATAATCTTTTTTTTGTGTATAAGGAAGTCAAATATTGAAATTCTTGAATACTAATGAATTTATAACTATTGCATTTTTTCATCATTAAATAACTCAATCAATATTTGCCTGGCTCAGTACTAATGTAAATAATAATGCATATATGAAACCTAATTTAGCCTATGCCGAGAGACACACGAACTACAATTTTTGAAAAATTGAATATTTGATTTCCGCTTTGATCTGTACTAAAAAAAAAAAAATTTACTTCTTGAATTTTGCTATCCATGGTAATGTGCTCTAATGGTAAATTCAACTTTGGCTTTTGTTCATTAATAATAATACTATTATAATTTTTTTGATTTTATATATGTATATATATGTGTATATATATATATATATATATATATATATATATATATATAAACTAAGAAAAAAGAAGCTCCTATTCATGTAAATTATTGATAGTAAATTTAAACCTGTTTTATTTTTTTTAATAGTCTGTTAAAAAAAATTAACAGGGGTACGGACCAGTTAGATACCACATCTCCATCCTCAGTCAGCATTTTCATCTCTACTCCCAATACCCTAACATGCCTTCACCTCCAACTTATACTGATTTTCAACTTATCCTTCATATAATGTAATTATGTCTTTTCGAATCATAAAAAAGTAGTCTATAAAATATACTGAGTAACATTAATTTGAGGATATGGAAGAAAATAAGGATTATCCCACAATGAGCACATTGGGATGAAGTAAGTTATGAAAAATATATTTCAACAAAATGGTGGTATTTGCCTAGCAATTGTTGAGTTCATCAATACATTAATTTCAGAATAAATTGATGAAAAAATAATTAGTTTCTATTATTTTCCAAGAAGACTTATTTTCCAACATTCAGATGTGAATGCTTTAATTAGGGATCATGTGGACTTTACCAGTTTTCTATGTGCACCCTTGAAATATATCATTCTGATCTTAGTCATTTATTTTATATTTAGATTTTTCTCTCCCTGCTCCTAAGAGAGTATTAGAATTTTTATAGACATTTTACTTGTATTCTATTCGTTAACCATTGTTGTATTATATTCTTTAAACGTGTAAACCTTTGCATTTCCTGGTTGGGCAGAATATAAACATTCATCAAGGAGATAATTGATATTATCGTTTTATGACCTTTGTCTTGTCATTTCTTGTCTTAGAATGGGGCAATCACTTATTCTTCATTTCTTTTTCTTAATTTTTATATGCAAAATACATTTTTTAAGATGAATTACTATGATCGTATAATAAATTACAAACAGGATTTCATAACGAAACCTAGCTATCTATATAATGCAGATTAGCAACTTGTTAAATATTCTGTGATTATTATAATGATCATGAATTACGATTTGTAATTTCATAGAATGTGATTAACAATTTCCTATTATTTTAATTTATTTGAGTATTTACGAAACACATTCAAGAAAAATTGATGGGGGCGGGGTTATATTTTACATGAATTTTGAATGGTAATGAGTTTAAAAGCCAAACTGAATTTAAAAGTATACAATATAAAAACTGATATAAAAAGATCAGCTCAAAGGAAGAAGTTGAATAGGAGGAGGTGGGGAGGGGAGGTAGGAGATAGGAGGGGTGGGAGAAACTGGTTCTATGGAGGGGGGAGGGTGGGGAAGGAAGGGGTGGGGAGTGAGGGGCTGCTTCCTAGGCAGTCACCTGGTGGCGTTGTTAACGACAAGGTTGAGGAACTCTGCTTCAACCAGCTGACCGTCATAGTAAGTGATGAGATCTTCAAAGGGATATTCGTAACCCTGGAGACACTCACACTTGTAGCCGCCTGCGTCGAAACCTCGACCAAGGATTGGCACACACTGCAAAACATCAACAACAACACATCAACATTTGATCTCTTCACAAAAAAGTTAGTACTAAAGTGTTATCGCGAGTGGTCGGTTATGTTGAACAAGGCGTGTGATGGACGTTGGCCCAAGTGACCTTACGCACCCTTCAAACAAACCAATCTCTGGATATTTCTCAATTTATAATTTCAAATTGCGGTGAGTTTTTTTTAAATTTTACTACTTTTTTAATAACCTTCTTTTTACCCTGTATAACAAATTGAGCATTTATTGCTCCTTTAAAAGTGTAGAAAAGAGTCAATTACTAGTAAAATATGTTTATAAGATCACTGAAATCTATAATTACCTATTGGCTTCTGAAACTGAAAAATTTCATTCAAAATTGTAATTGAAAAAAATTGTTTGCTATCAAAAATATTTTCAATCATAAAAAAAGGAGAATATCAAAAATAAACTCCTAATGGTAAATTCATATTCAAGTTCACTAAGCATTTAAATGGATTATGTATGGATAATAATGAATAAAACCTTGTATTGGGAGTTAAACTAAATAAAAAATCATTCTCATCTTTCAAATAAAAGATCATCATCAGAATTAGGAAAGTCACTGCTCCTTGAATACTGATTAAAATGGCCTTGCAAATAACAACTAAGGGTTCGAAAACAATTAAATATAAATTCCCCTTTAAACAAACAATGAAAACATATTTGATATTTCCTAAAATATCATTTTAGTAAATATGAATAAAATTTTATCTTTAAGTAGTCCTGACTTAACCAACATCAAAGACCCTAGCCTAGTCATGCTTGGCATTGTCAATTTGATATTCAACTCAGAAAACACAACATTTAAATTCAAGAATTTAAATTTTTTGGAAAAAATACATTAACTTTTTCCCGACAATATAGTTTGTGCCCCAATCTTGTTAATCCTT
The DNA here is from genome assembly GCA_019009955.1 of Riptortus pedestris. Lineage (NCBI taxonomy): Eukaryota > Metazoa > Arthropoda > Insecta > Hemiptera > Alydidae > Riptortus > Riptortus pedestris. Next base: position 46,140,031 of record CM032232.1, on the reverse strand, counting down.
TTATATTTCATTTTTATTAGTTCGCTTTCAATGACAATATTCTAGACTTAAAACAATCTTTCCAAGAAACATTCTTTACCCTAATGTTTAACTTAGGGAAGACATAGGTATTAGACCTATTGGATAAGATCTCAAACTTCATGTGACCCCTTAATATAACGCACAAACAGAAGCTAGAAAGTAGTCAACTTTTAGAGCCATTCTATCATAAAAATAAACTTTTTAGTTTATACATGGCAAAAAAAAAAAAATAAATAAATAAAATTTATCACCAGAAAAATCATAAATTAGGAATATATGGCAACATTTCTTATGCTTATTGATAATAATAATACTAATTTTAACATTAAGTATGACCTAATATTAGAAGATGACAACTCCGGCAGTTCTAGTTTAGTTCAATAAAAAACCCTCAATGCTTTTATTTGTGATGCATTTTCTATATTTTGTTAGTAAAACAAAAGTAAAACAAAAAATAACAAAGTAAATCATAAAATTTGACCTTATAAATCAGGAATTACCTAGTTATACAACCCCTAAATTCTGTTTAAATTCTAAGTGCCACTATTTTCTTCCTTTTCCTAGTATAACATTTCATGAATGAAAAAAAGAAGTAAACGAATTAACATAATAATTCTATAAATACTTACGTAGGATGTTTTTCTATCACATTTATGGGTGTCTTTGAAAGCATTCGGTTTGTAATATTTGTCTGGGCACTGGTTTATATCGAGCTGAAGGAGGTCCATATTCACGGCAACCACACCCCTAAAATCATTAATGCACAAGCAAATAATAAAACAGGTTAAAAAAAAACCAATACTTCAAAATTACCTGGTCGAAACTTACTTAAATTCAAGTTTGACTTTAATACTGTCCCATCCAAAAAATGGAACAGCATAGGTAATTAGCCATTTCTTAACTTTCCCTTTGCAGTCGAAATAAGGGTTCGTCCAAAAGCCATCCGTTAATTTTGCTGCCCTGTACAAAACCAACCAGAAAATATAAAATTAAGCTAATACTAGTACATGAGCTTTAATAAAACATATAATGTCTCTAGAGAAGCAACTATTTATTTGTTAACTTTCTTTGATACTAGGCATTTAAGAGGTAAATGTATTACACCAGAAATAGAGTTCATTGAAAACTAGAATATTTAGATATAAGTTTGCTGTTGTGTATGCTACATTTTGACAAATATAATTTTGTACGTGTGGTTACAATAAATCATGAATATGCAATCTCATTCCGTTGCCCTAGTGGAGTGTGGAATATAATAGACTTGCCTGTAATAATTAGGATATTGCTCAAATTTTTTAAGATGAAGTCCAGTTTCATTGAATCGTATTTTTATTTTCATGTAGTATTTCTCCAAGGAATCAAAATTAGTTGACCAACGCTCTTTTAAAAATTGAAACCACTCCTTATTAGTATATACTTCCTCTGAAAAAATAAAACATAACTATTACAATAGGATTCCAAATTGGATACTTACTTGAAAACATATACAAGAAAAATTCAGATTTAAAACAGGACAGACAGTTAACTTCAATTGAAAAATAAGAATGGGGTCTTGTTAACATGATTAAACTCAAATTATTTTATTGTGGAGTATTTAAAGTGAATATTTTATCAGAGATTATTAATATATTTAAGTTACATTTAAAATTAACTGGAGACAATTCAAAATTTTGAATTAGACTACGAAGAAATACTTTGATTATCAGACCACAAAATCAAATTATCAGCTATAATAAACACACACACACACACACACTATCATAGTTAACCATAAATCGAATAATTTGCATGCGTTATAAATAATATATCTATGAATTGGATTTAGCTATGCAAAAATTAATAAACCTAGCTCGAGTATTAACCGTGACATAGATTTCAGCTGTCAGTAAACCAAATCTTTGAGATTTTCACTTAAGCTGTTATACCACTAACATCTTACGCCCAACTTAATTTTACTAAGAAAACAAGGAATCCGTCTAGTTTTCACACTAGATGACACTTTTTATAACTCTGCGGATTCCCTTTCGGCACTCCTATGCACAACAGCAACAAAACTGTTGAATTTCATGCCACCAAGTTTTTGGATAAGATGTACTTCATATTGAGTACTAAGTTTGAAACTTGAAGCGTTGATGGTTCAGCACCAAAACTTAAAAGATATATTCTAATATCTTTTATAAAGTTTAAACAATTTAAAAGTTCATTTAAATTTATGAATAAGTGTGGTCCCTAGCACACAGGAACCGTTTCAGGGGGGCCTTATCATGTGTTATTCAAACTATTTTCTTCTCATTATAAATACCAACACATAACATAATAAAAAGAATTTTACCAGATGAATTGAGGCGAGCTAGATCTTCAAGTTTAAACTTCCGAGTAGCAAACGGTTTCCGATATGCATATGGAGCAAAGAGGGTGCGGTTCGTAAATTTATTCCTCCCCCAGTAAACTCCAGCTGACCAGATTTTGCTGTCACCAAGAACCAATGCAAGGGTTTCCCCCATCATTTGATCCTCTGAAAGAGGGCGATCGGCTACTCTCTTACCTGAGAAAACCTCTTTAGGGTCCGATATCTAAAAACAGATGAAAAAAATAAATACTCCCAACAGTTGTAAATCTTTTTGAAGCCTTACAGAGAAATATTATCCCTGGATTAATATACATTGGTTATCATAGTATTTATATGTACAAATATTTTTATTATATAATCTAATCCTGGAATGATTTATTATATTAAAATATATTTTAATATTAGAAACTAAATAATATAAACTTAATCAAGTTGAAATAATAAATGAACTGCATAACGCTATTAATAATAATAAATAAAATCATTTTTCCTTAAGCAACAATTCCAATAGTTCTCTATTTAAAGAGATTAAAAAAAAAAAAGTAAAGAAACTATTAGTTTTTTTAAAAATAATCCAGAAATCTTTATTGGGCACGTTTTTCAATCATCACAGACAGACACATTTGTTTTAATCGTCAAAGATGAATGCATTTTCATAATGATATGCCATGAAGTTGAATAAAAATCACTTTAACACAGTTTTAAATTGCTTACCAATTCTTTACGAAAGCAGAATAGCTATTAGGTAGGTAACTTCATGAATAAAGAAGAAGTACCAAATACGACAAAGAATGCACCAATCAAGGCAATCATTTGAAAAATCATGACCCACGCCCTGGCCCTTTGTGTGCTCTTGAGTCGATAATTTCATTAATTTCTAAAGGTGTAAGCAGATCTCCTCCAATTCATATTTCAAAATATTTTTACTCAAATAAGTACCATGTTTGCAGAACAAGAAAAAAAATAATAATGCAAAAATGTAATAGAATCCATAAATTTTAGTCCATTTAAGTGTTGTTGTATTTTTATATCTCAATTTCCTGAAACCTAGGAAAGTTAAGTACAATAACTTAAATATGTTTAGCTCAACATACTTAACATGTTACTTTAACTGTGAAATTTTCTAAAGAAATATTTCCATAGGAAGGTGGGCGAGGGCAGACAGGTCTGACAATATAAACTAAGCAGGTTTTCTATGATTAGGAATGGCTAAAATAAAAATGAGTCTTAATTTTTAGTCGTATGGAAACAAAAAGTCCATCTTAGAATTCAAAAAGCAGTTTTCTCAATGGAATAACACAGTAATGTCATCAGTTGGTTATCACATGTCATATACCTCTCTCCTAACTGCGAGAAAAAAGAAAAAAAAAACATAAAATTTAAACCTACATTTGATACATATATTATATTGGTTTAAATGTCATAAGGATAATTAATGAATGTGTGTTTACCGAAGGCCAAAAATAAAATCTGCTAATTTTCTTAATTTTGAACAATAAAATAACAATTGTTGGAAATGCTTTATCAAAAACTTGTTTATATAATATTTTTTATGTACATAATAATAGATATTATGTTCACATGTTTTGGTTAAGTGCTAATCATTTTGACTTGATTTCAGCCATTAACACACTAGCTTGATCAATTATTTTGCATGAAGCTTTAAATAGCATGTTTGGTAACAATCCAAATAAAAACATATATAAAAGTATTTAGACTAAATAAAATAAAATTTGGGCAAAAAGAACCTGTAAGAAAGCACTGATGAAGTTTGCTAGGCGAACAGCCATTTTCGCCTCATTTTCAAAGAATTCCTCTGCTCCAAAACTAACATCTCCATGTAAATGCAAATCCTCTGGTTTGTACCTAAGAAAAAAACAAATCACAAAGTGAAATAATCAAGTATATGTGAGTATTGGAAGCAATACACATTAGAAAACATTATATTCACTTACAAATGACAATTCTTTGGCTTAACATCAAGAATAAAATTAATGGCCTTATGAATGTTCAATAATTTTTGTTGAACTGGATTATTGTGATGATCTTGAGATTCATTTCGATATGAAAAAAAAAGATCAAGGTATTTTTCTCTAATGTAAGCAGGTGCCTTCTCCCACTTAATCGGCATTTTTTGAACCCCTGAAAATGAAAAAATAAATAAATAATTAAGAATAAAAGATATACCAAACAATGCACATCAATATCACTTTACATACATCCTATTTTGAGACAGTCGAACCCATTGTAATACTGCTCAGCAGTGGCACGCTCTACTATTTCTCCAAGAAAAGGTCTTCTAACGGTAGTTGGGAGTCGCCATCCAGGTTTACACCTGCACTGATATCCACCTCTTCTAAAACCCCATCCATGTAATGGTTCACACTAAAATCAAAAATAACTTTAATAGAAATAGTCAAGTACCAATTATGAAATATGTTATTGTTGGCATATACAATTAATCATTCTATAAAAAAAAAAATCCATTATGTAATACATAAATACATATAAATTCACTACAAATGAACAATATTATTTAATATAACATAAGAAATTAGTCTACAAGTGTACATGTACATTTTGATGACAAAATAAAACCATGAAAAATCGAGCTCACAATTTAAAGTTCTCTAAGAATCTCAAAGACCAATACTTTAATACTCATTTCATTTTTAATGGTCATGCTGTTTATTATAATAAATGTTCAACACTTCATGCTATAATAAGCTTGAAAATAACTATTTGACAAAAAAGCTAAAATTTCACAAAACCACTTTTGAAGTAAAGAGAATGAAGGTGTTTACCTCAGTTGTTTCCTTCTTACATCGTGCTGTATCAGCAAAACGGTTAGGCCCATTATTTCCTTCTCCTTTAGGACATTGGTTTATATCAACTCGATCAAAATCCATTTCTATGACTGAAACAGCTGTGTATCTGCAGGACAAATAAATCAAATTCATTAACAAAATGATTATCCTTAGTAATTACAAAACATAGTTCTAAAATATTACCTTGGGTATTCGATATGCCTATAGCCAGTATGCCTAGGATAAATATCTGCAATTGGAACTGAAGCACTGACCATCCATTTGTTCAAACGATTACAATCAAAATAAGGACGCATCCATTTAACAGGTCCAGGGTTTTCATCAGCACCTAACAGTTAGAGACTAATCAATAAACTAAAAGTGATAACTACATTTGTATGATAATATAAAGCAATTTTTATTTTTTTTCACAGCAAGAAACGAAGGTGGACTGACCTGGTGGACCGTGGAAAGTAAATGTTTCGTTGGTATTGTTAGCATAACGGATCTCTACTTGGTAAGTAGTTTTAGTATCATGTCTACCAACTACATTATCAGGCAACCATGCTTTGTACCTATTAAAAGAAAAAAAAAAAGATGTATTTATCTACTTTTTGAAAATAGTTAAATCAATATTTCTTAAATAAAACTCATACCACTCGTTAGTACGGTAAAAATCTGTACTGTAGTCTTGACTTTGACTTTCATTTGATGAAAATGCTCCCAAATCTCTAACCGTGAATGTATTCAATGTAGACAGCTTCTCCACGTGAATGGGATCGTTAAAATCATCAGCCCTATTAATAGAATATACAACTTGGTGTTAAAAGTGAAATCCATATTCAATAAACACATATCTTCATTAAAGTAGACTATTTGGCATTCTATATAAAACACACTGGAGTTATATACTTAGGACTTAGGTTTTGAGAACTTTAAATAGCATTTTCAGTCTTAACTAATAAGGCCATTAAAAGTTAAATCCAGATTCAGTAAACACAAGCCTTCATTAAAGTAGATTATTTGACATTATAATAATGTGTTTTATATAACACATTGAAATTGGTATACTTAGGACTTAAGTTACAAAAATTTTAAATAGCATTTTCAGCTTTAACAGATAAAACCACTTACAATATAATGTATATATTTATACTAACCGAAAGGTCCTTGGAGCGAATCTTGGCATTGTCTTGTTAAAGAATCCTCTGTAGGAAGGAGAATATGCAGAATTAGGAGCAAAATATATTGAACTAGCATTAATATATGGGTTTGAAGACACATCAGCAACAGTCGACAAGAAGTAGTACATCATTCCTGGGTCATAAGTATCATTTATAGCGGGTCTGATGAATCTTGCTTGTAAAATATAACTAAAAAAGAAGGATCTGCTCAAAGCTAAATTATGCAAATGAAGTAGAGCAGTCCTATTTGGAAATATCGGATTGATATTCAGTTCCTTTATATCAGGAAGGTGAGAGACAGTATCTTCAGGCAGAAATAAGTCATATAAATTTTGTAGTTCACAATTATCTTTAACAACCCTATCTATTTTCTGACGAATTTCGTCGAACGCATCTTTCGGCTGCCACTCATACTGACAGAATACACCGACTATATAAGCTAGCCACGTAAAAAACACTAAAGTCCTCATTGTTATAATCACTAAAATTGAACTAATAATAACACAAATTTACGACATTTATTTCTATAATTAAAAACAATGAGGCGAACACGCCCACCGTTTTGTTTACATCTAACAAGTTGTTGCGTATTGCCAACATAACCGTGATGAAATTGCAAATTTAAAGTGTGGAACAAATTGATTATAAAGAACAATATTTTTCACTATAATTTTTATTTTGGTTTATATTATTATGAAGTCAATTAATATTTTTAAATGCTAGACATATCGCCATATTACTAAAAAAATGTCTCATCAAAAATAAACTATTATACTATTAAAATTATGGAAATTATAGTATACTGATTAAAAATGTTCACAAATTATCTTTTCACGGAATTATAGTTATCGTTCTAATAAAATATTAGAGCGTGACTGTCTTTACCCCCCCCCCTCCTGCATTTTTCGGTTTTTGACTTTATATTACTAATCAGACTATATTGTATCAATAGAAATCTTTTAGGGACTTAAAACACAACATTATCCATTGATCTTACCAGACTCTGACCTAGAGTGTTTTCAAAACCAGTGGTAGCCCTCTGGACTAGGCTGGTTGTTTTTTATACGAATGCTCAGTGACCCGCCTAATAGTTCCTTGTAGAACTAGGAAATAGAACCACTGTTTGCCAACATCCTTCGAAGCGAGTCCAATAAATTCAAACCCTTTATTCAAATGCAAAATATATTCTCCTCCCCTTTGAGGAGTGGAACGGTCGGTGGGTGGGAATAAAAGCAGGTGGCTTTATGACGCCCTAGTGGGCCTATTTGAATACTGATTTTAAAAAAGGCCTTTGATCTAGGCCTCCCATATATTTATCACAAAGTTTGGTGGAGCTTACGATTGAGCTGCCCACTAGTCACAGGTTTTTCAATGGCATTAATTAGAATACATATTGATATTTCGACCCAAGTACTTCATTAACAGGAGCTTAACCAGGAAGTGAGTTAGGTGAGGGAGGGATGACAACACATTTCTTATTTTTAAAGACACTAGAACATAATGATACTTTGTTATTATATTTAAACAATAATTTATTTTAATTATAAATAAACACTAACTTATTGTTAATTCGTCTAGTTATACTGGTAATTTAAAATTTTGACCTGACTGGACAATTTGACGAGGTCATTAGGCCTCTGTGACTTCCTAATTAAGACTAAGTTTATTGTAGATTATATCATAGCTAAAGGAGAATTTATTTTGACTACATCCCTAATTTTATTTTCACTCAGAATTGGGTCTATTGAAGATATTAGCTGTAAAAAGTAAAACAAGTATTTTGAAGTATACATTATATAATGCGTTTAATAAATTTCAGCCGAACAAAAAGGTGGTAGCTCGGGACCATCGTTTTAAGTCCCTTGAAAGATGACTTGCTGCAGGATATTTATGTCATCCTTCAGGCCTCGGCCTTTATTTCGCAAAATTATCGTGTGCTTTCGATTTGGAAATTTAATAACATTTTAGTTTCATTACGTATATGAAAAATATTCATTTTGGTACTTTGAAAGGGGAGGGAAAGGCCACTTCTATTGACAACGCCCTTCTTCACTGTCCTGTTGTAAGCAGGTTTTCCAGAAGGGGAACAACTATCGAGGTTATACTCATTAGTATATTCGTGAAGAATGCCTTAAAATTATGCTATGCTTTTTCTGCTTATGATTTTTATATCTCAAATATTAACGGAATTATTTAATAATTCACAAGTTTTCACTAAGCGCGCAAGATAAGTGTTCAAATTTTCGTTCGGGTCAAGAAATCGCACGCTTAGAATTTCACCATTCCAGAGTATTGAATTTAAGTTCAGAAACTGACTGTTTTACTTTCGTTTTTTTTCAGAAGTGGCCACACATTTCATAACAAAAAAGCGAGTCTGCTAACTACTCTTTGCAGAACCCAATCATTCGTTGACTGAGGAAGCTCAATACGTTTTTTTATGCGCACTTGATGTATATTTACAATTTGAAATGTAAATGAATCTTATTGACAAAGTAATGTCCTATAATGTTCGTCCTTTAACATTATAGTTTAGCTTGCATTTTTTTCTGTCGAACATTAACACCTCTAGTCCTCCAGGAGGGAATCGAAATGTCGGTTTACCATGTGAGATTATTTGTTGTTTATTAACGGTCAGTTTGTGCTGCTCCAGCTAATTGGAAGGGGTTATCTACAGATTGCCACTCTTTTCTTGACAGGGTGGGCCTAAAGTATTTTATTTAATGAGTTAAATTAGTGGCTCAGGTTGGCCATGTGAATTAAAGCTTTGGCTTTAATCTCACATGGTAAACCTAGAGTGGCGGAGTACGATTCTCATCTGGGACAATAGGAATTTATTTAGTGACAAACTCATTAAATAAAATCGTTAATCTGGTTAGAAAAGGGCGGTTACCTGTAGATAACCCGTCCCAATTAGGCATAGTAGCATAAAGTGGATGTTAATAAATGATTAAAATAATGAGTTAAATACATTATTTGCCAGGCGGGAATCGAACTCTAAGTTTACTGTGCGAGATTAAACCTTAACTCGCGTGGCTAACCTCCGTCCCAATACAGAGATTAGAATGTTCAGCAAACGTCACACGCTTAACGTTCCCGCCAAAGCGCGGGACTTCGCTACCCCAGCGGGACGGACGTTTTTTTCTTACTTCTTTTGAATATACATTGTGATAATTAGAATTGTCTTGAGTTGATATTTCATCGAGAGTTAGCCAGTTCAGTATTAAAATATCGGGGCGGCTCGTTAGATGAAGGCGGGAATGAGGTGGTTTTGCTAAGGGACTACCGGTGTTTTTGGTGGGTGGATTGAGGCAGGAGAGGGTTGGTTGAAGCAGGGGGTACAGGGTACAATAGTAAGGGAGGGAGTCCAGTCCAGTACAGGCGGTCCCGCCAGCCGTTACCTCCGCTCTATTCAACATGTCACCCTAGTGTATGTTATACTCTCTATATGTACTCCATACTAATTTTTAATAGCAATATTTAAGGCATTAGTAACGCCTCTTAGCTTTGTTTATAACGAATATTTAAAACCCTTATTTGTGACGTTATTTCAAACTTTTTAACGTACTACAAAGCCCTTTTAAACATTATTTTAGGGCTAGCTTGTGAGTTAAGTTGTACACTGTGTCACATTTTATTTGAAAACGGCAAATAAGCCTTTAAAGGCGGTTGAAATCTTTCTAATTTCGGAATAGCACTCAAATGAATTTTAAATGCCTCCAATTCAAAATTGTCCCACCTTTCGATTTCAAATTTAATTAAAAATTGAGTTCACAATACATAAAGGGGTTGGAATAGACTAGCTTAGAGCACATAGTAATTTGAAAACTGTTAACCAGAAAAAAAAAGCTGAATGACAAGTATATTGGCGCATGTAGAAAATGGGACCTGTTATGCATTTTTTTTGTTGCTTAAAATGAACATTAATTTCATTTCGCAAAAATAAAATGTTTTTTTTTCCCCTTCAGATTATCTTTTTTAAATCCAACGATATTGAGTTTGATACTGATAACAGGTTTTTACATTTGCAAATTAAGAATCGCTTATTGATTTATGTTAATTTATGATTGGCATTGTTGTATTATTCTATAGAGAACCTATTAACTTTCACTAAGTCCAGTGAGCGACTTTTGCCGGCCCCCCGCAAATTTCAAATTTTCAAATTCACAAACGAGGACCGTCGGTCAGTTTCAAGGATACTAATTAAAGGGAATACGATTTTCAAATAGGCCAGGAAAATAAATTCCAAAACAGTAATACATCTGAGCAAAAAAAACGCTCGAAAAGGGCAGTAATATTTTAAGGGGTTATATTCATAATTAAGTAATTCGAATTTAAACTATTTCTAGTGCAAATTATTTTGTTAGCAAAGGATTAAATGATTTTGTGCACTTTTTATACAATGACGATAAATGGTAAACGATAGAGGAGTCTTTTAGATATTTGTAATTTTAAATATGAGGCCCTCGTGGGGTTAGCAAACCGGACCGTAGTGCTTTGGGTTCTAGACTATTTTTGCGCGTCGCTCCCTCACAAGTATGTGATCACGTTGATTCCGGCAGCCATTCCGCTTTTAACCATTTCTTTTATTTAAATTTATCAAAAATTCACACCTAACACACGTTTAGTACACAGTTTATGGCCTAAAATCGCCGCATGTAAGTCACCAATACCAGTTATAATACATTTGCAATAAATAACCTTTGGTTTCTACGAAATGGGTTAGACCCATTTTGGCTTTGCAAATTTTATGCCACGAGCCGTGCCGGCCGGTAATAATGCTCAGTTGTACTTGTTTCTTTATGATTTTTGTTGCAAGTTGAGTCTTTGCTTTAAACGAAATAAAAAATTGTTTATTCTATATATATAATGTGTTTTCTTTCAACATATGTGTATACCTCATCATGGTTTAACCTGTCTTTAAGTTAGCTTTTATAATTGAGTTTTGTTGTATGTTGATTCAAACAATGGCCTGAAATCACTTGGTTTTACATGTTAGCTATGTTTTCAATTCAGTGTATCATACTCAAAGAATTATTCTCAAGAAATTTTTTAAAATATATATACTGTTGAGGTGTGGCTTACAAATAGACTTCTTTTTAGTTTAAATTTGAGACACTTAAAGCTTGTAACATTTTCAAAAGCTTTATAGCAAAATACATTATTATAAATTCATGATAACATTTTCGACTATTTTCTTTTTTGTTTTAAACACCTTTGTTGTTCATAGCCATGGCAGAAGGAAACGGGGAAGTAACAGCAAAAAATGAAGTTTCGACCACAGAAGAAGACAACGTTGAGAAAACTGAAGATTATCCAAAACTTATTGAGTATGGACTTGATGTAAAAGTAGCTGCTAAGTTAGATGAAATTTATAGATCAGGTAACATAATTTTTTCTTTTATATCACCTTAATTTATTGCTTGACTGCATTTCAGAGTGATAAAAAAAAAGGTGCACATTTTTTGCTGTAATGATTTGGCTCCATAACTCCCTTTCATATTGTTCTCAAACTGGTTTACTGTTTCCATTAGCTCATTTTATTGTGCCTAACTTGTTGCTGTGCTGGGTTTTGCTTTAACCTATCAACAAGTGTGCATTTTTTTCTTTGTGGTGTGACTATCATTCATTCCTTTGTTGCAGTTTTTTCTTATTTATCTTTATGTAATTTTATGAATTTAAGATATAACAAAATTTTACTGATAACTTTTATTATGTTTTTATTTATCAACTGTTATATATTGTTCGGTTAATTGATTTACTTATAAATTGCTCGATTCATAAATTTTATTATTGATATTAATGACTTATTTTACTATTGAAAGGGTATTTTATTTTTCTTTATAACAATTCATTGATATTTAAAATAGACTTTACTAACTCCAATGTAGACTTAATTTTTAATTTTTATGGTGAATTAATGAATCTTTTTTACTTTTTGTAAAGAGCTAAATAACAAATTGTTGATATTCGGTGTCAGTCTACTTATATAATTACTTTCTATAAATTAATGCTATATTTCTACAACATTTTATCAATTTAATTCTTTATTGTCAATTGTATTTAAATTCTTATAAAATTTTATCATTGCTTGCTTGCTTTCCTTTATTCACATTATTTATTTGATCCAAAATTGCAGCTTTTCCTTTCTGCATATGGGTTTAAACATTTTTTACTATTTCACTAGCCGTATAAACTCTTAATTGTCTCAATTCTTGGATGGTCCTATAAATCATCTATATATTAACTATGTGACCCTTCTTAATTTAATCAGAGGAAAATATCCTCCGAGCTTTCTACTAGCCAGTATTCTAAAGTTATTTATACTTCATCTACTAAAATACTAGATAAGAGCTATTATCTCATATATAATAGTAATATGAATTTATTTTTTAATTTAATGATAATACATCTTATTTTTTGTTATTTTTATCAGTTTCTAAATAGATTTTTAACCCTTTCCTTGCGCAAAGCCACTATAGTGGCTTCGCGCAAGAAAAGGGTTAAGTCATTCATATACTAATTGTAGTAAATTAATTCATATACATAGTACCGGGATACAATTTATAATTCACTTATTGAGTTTTTATAACTTTAGGAAAGCTAGCTCATGCTGATCTGGACGAAAGAGCTTTAGACGCACTTAAAGAGTTTCCTGTTGAAGGAGCAGTCAACGTACTTTCCCAGTTCCTTGAATCAAATTTAGAACACGTTTCAAACAAGTCCGCCTACCTTTGTGGTGTTATGAAGACATACAGGCAGAAATCGAGGACTGGCGGGCCTACTCCCCCTGCACCTACTCCTGCCCCACCTGCCAAGGGGCCGGATGAGGAAAAGATCAAGGTCCTTAACATTATTCTCAAGGAATTTAATTTATTTTATTAATTTGAGTAATATTTTAATTTATCTAAATTTTTGTAGGCAATATTGGAAAGGACTGGTTATACGCTGGATGTAACTACTGGACAACGAAAATATGGTGGACCTCCTCCTAATTGGGAGGGACCTCCTCCAGGCCCAGGCTGTGAAGTAAGTTATATATATTTAATTATAATCTATCTGAAGGTCAGGGGGTAACTAAAAAGTTAAGTCCTAGCAGACTAACTAAGTCATACAATGATCACTTCTTGTTAGAATGGACCATTTAAATTATCTAGTTATTTGTCCTCAATAATGTGATACATTTCTGTTTGTTTGCTTTTTATAACAATAAAGGTGTGCATGGAAATGGGAAGTCCAATTGTCTTGAATTCATAAACAAAAATTAAAAATGTTTTAGAACTTATATCCTGAACTCAAATTGTTCTTTTTGATAATACAAATATATTTTTGACTTTAAAGTTAACCCCTTTCCTGTTAGAGGTAAAAAAAATATATCTCGACTCTTGTTGACTATTTTTATTCCCCCAACAATGGAATATACAATAAAATTCTTAAATTTTATGGGAGAATTCTCATGGAAATCAAATTCTATTTTGCAACTAAAAACTCATAGTCAAAACCCCCTCATGAATATCGTTAACTCCACCAAAATTCTAAAATTTTAATTGTTCTTTTAGGTTTTTTGTGGTAAAATTCCTAAAGATATGTTTGAGGATGAATTAATCCTTTTATTTGAAAAAAGTGGAAAAATATGGGATTTGAGGTTAATGATGGATCCGATGACTGGAACAAACAGAGGCTATGCCTTCATCACGTACACAACTAAAGAAGAGGCCCAGCAAGCCACTAAAGATGTAAGTATCATATTTACTTTTCATAAGGTAAAGAGCCTCTCTGAACTTTCCTTCCCTTTCTTTAATCATTAAAGAGTATTAGACCCCTTTATTGTGAGAGCTTTCTTTCTACCTAATCTTTTTGTTTTATGGAGTTAATATATGTTTCGGGGTTAGGCCTTAATTGTAGATGCCAATACTGGTGCTTGTTTTGTTTTATGATATATGGCTTATTTATTAAAACATCTTGACTAAACTTGTCAAATACTTGTTCGTAGTATTTGAAAATATATATCTAGTATTAAAGTTTGTTAAATTATTTACTAAACGGCTCTGGGTATAATTGTTTCATTGTCTTGGTTTCCAACATTTTACCTAAATTGGTTGACTGTTATTTCTTAGAACTTTAGAACTTTGTATCCGGATTTCAGAAACATATCTCTAGTCACTTTTGTTATTACATTTTTTAAATGAATTTGAACAAAATAGTTCACTCCTAAAATGTTTCCTCAATCCGCCTGTCTACCTTGTGGGGTACTCTATTGTTTTAGATACATGACTACAATGGATTTTTAAAAATTTATCATATGTATTTCATTCCAAATATATGTTTCTTTGGTCTTCTAGCAAAGACGGAATATATTTCATGGTTTGTGATTTAGGTGATAAATGAGTGATGAGTGTGAACTATATTAAACGAATTTGGTAATTTGTGCTTTATATTTCACAAGAATCTCAGTTACTTTGTGTTACTTTTAAGCCTTTTTACTTGGCTGCCAACATGTGCCGTTAGCGTATTTAGGAGAGGACCTCACCCTCAGTGCAGTTTGAAGTTAGTTCAAATTGATGGAGTCATACTCTGAACACTAAAATCTATTTTTTTAGTAGTGTAGGAACTAGCCTTTTTATTGTAACTTTGATATAAGCCCCCGCCATTCAGTTAACAGATACGGAAGAAAGCTCTTTGTATTTTCTCTGTCTTATGTAATGAATGTGTAGAAGAAACGCATTACTATATTTGATTTGTTGATGCTATCTTGCATTATTGTGATTGTCTCTTTATAGTAAGCCTCAAGTTTTGTATAATTTAAAATACAATTAATATTATGGCAATACTGCTTATTTATTCATTTTTATTATTTTATTTGCATGTTTATTAAGTTGTGTTGGTTTTTAATTTTAGATATTTAGTAGATTTGGTCCATTAGAATCTCTTTGATGAAATCAGTTTGTCTGTTTATTGCTTGCTGGTAACGTTGGGCGCACTACCTGTTACTGCATGTTCCAGACAGTGCCATGTTTCTGTATTCAATCATCTATATATAATACGCAGTCCAAGAATATTTTATACTTTTAATATGGAGCAAATTCTGTGTTATTTATTATATACTTTGTGTTAAAATGTTACGGTTGTTTCATGTTATTAACATTTTTATGGGATTGGGGGACATTGTATGGCAAACTATTTTCTTAATATATGAAGCTTTTTAATAAAGTGATTTCTGCTCAGTTTCTGAAGTGTTTTATCAGATTTTAACAATACTTGGGATAGCTTGCCATCGAAGAATCCAAAGCACTAGCCAATTAAAATCATGCCTATCCTGCACTGTAGAAATAATTGAAAACTGTATCAGGGGGGTGGGGTTATATGCAAGAGTTGTTTAAACATTGTAAACCTCAGTTTTTCTGAGACCATCCTGTGGTCAGCTTTCCCAGGAGAGAAAAAATTCATTATTAATCATTATGTGATTTTTCTCAGGAAGTGTTGGTGTTATATGTCATACTAGAGCTCTCGTTATTATTCGGTGTCAAACATTTGTAAATTGAGCTTGCTGTTTTGCTCACTTTTTTAATAATTTTCAGTTGATATTTCATAACATATATTATTCTATAGCATTTTCCTCTTCATCTCTTGTACTATTTGTAATTAAAAGTATTACAGAAGAACCTTAAAAGTTCCTGTACGTTCTTATCTTGTATGTAGATTCTTTTCTACTTAGCAGGAGAAGAAATATCAAATGAAATTACAAAATTGGCCAAACATAACTTTATATCAAACTTCCTCTTTTAAAGTATCCCAACCTATTTGGCTTTTTAAAATTCAGTAATTTTTAATTTCAATAATCAGAACTTATCATCAGTGTATTGCTATTGTACATGTGTAAATGATGATGTTTAGTTGGAGAGGATGTAGATACAAATGAAACTTTTTTTTTTTTTCGCTACCCACATTTTGGATATAAATGAAGTAAATTTCAAAATTTGTTAACGTTAAAATTAATGGGTAACAATCATAGTTTAGTTGTATAAAAACTACCAATATTTTATTTGTACATTTAAAATTTAAGGGAATCCTTTGACAAATTGATCCTGTTCATACTCATTAAATTAACATTTCTTTGTTTATCATGCCCAAATCTATTTATCTCTTGCATGAGCTATAACAAAAAAATATTCTTGATATAGTAAATATATTTTGTAGACAAATAAATGTAACACACTTTTATATTTAATTGTAAAATTGTTATTAGTAGTTATATTAAATTTTCACAAAATTTGTCGGACAGTAGCATTTGTGTATTGCACATATTGATGATTTGTCTTTAAAACCTCGAGGCGTAATCAGGATCTATTTATATGGTTATGAAATAAAAGTATGGAGAATCATTTTCTTAAAAAAAATGATCGCCTGATAGACATGTTAGATACGGACGATTTAGCATGGAATCAAAATCAATACCTTTGACTGCCATACCTATCAAACATATTGTGATATAGTGCTTTTCTTAGCTTGTTCTCCCAATAAATAAATTTATCAGAACATCTGTTTAGAGAGATATAAACTGGGGTAACTGATGCCGTTGTCAATAAGTTTTGGCGATGGTTGAAATAGCAGCCTGATAAATTCTTACAATTTTTAAACTCCTAATATTGTTGAATTTTATTTAGATTGCGATATTTATTCCTAGTCTCCTCTTTGTTCATTGAAGCAAAGTTTGTATTTCTTTTTCTAAGGAATGTGGTTAAAGTGAGAGAAGGGGTCGAATTGGAAGGTGTGAGGATGTCCAGATAATGGTTGTAGAACTGAGTGATTGGGAAGCTATAGCTTTACTTGCGTTTTTGTTTCTTCTCTATTACAAACTTATTTTGTCATATTTCTTTTTACTAATACTTGATCAGGTTCTGTAGAAGCGGAATACTATTTAGTTGCTAAGAAGCAACCTTCAATTAAGCATGCCTACTGCCTCGTAGCTATTTTGTTTTGTTTTTTATTTTCTTTGTTTTTGTTTTAAATTATGTTTGCATAATATTTGCTCATTTCAAAATTGTCTTTATTAAGAACACATTTACCGTTTTCTTAATCTGGACCTTTTAGTGTCAAAATTATTTTTTTAATAAAATTAATGTTTTTATTATTTTTTGACATTTTGGCATGTGTTTTCTAAATCCACAGCTCGATAATCATGAAATCAAACCCGGCAAGCACCTAAAAGTGAACATTAGCGTACCAAATCTGCGACTTTTCGTCGGCAACATACCAAAGTCGAAAGGCAAAGAGGAGATACTGGACGAGTTTGGTAAATTAACAGGTAAAGTTGATCCTGATCAAAATTGAATAGACTTAACCAATAAAGCAAATGCAGTAATGACGGCTTTTTTATTTTTGTTTTTCAAAAACTCATATTGTTTGATTTAAATTATAATTAGCCCTCGTTGCTGATTGTATTGATATTTTATAAAAATAATCCCTCACCTCGCCCTTCGCTGTGCCCTTATGATTGTTCATAAAATGTGATTCTGGGTTGATATGTTATTTTATATTTTAATTTTACGAAGTGAGTGAGATCATTTATCTCATAGAATATAATAATGTGGTTCTTATTTTATTTAGAGATTAGTCGAAAATATATGGGTACGGAAAGAATGTGGCTCTTCAAAACTTGTAAATTTCAAGATTATATAATATAATAGTCTACTTTTATAGTTTTACTAGTTGACTACATAAATCTAGATGCATGGAGGATGGTTTGTGACATTAAGGTTATTAAAGAGGTTATTTAGTTATGTTTATATAATTAAGTGCAAACAAATATTTTTAAATTATTGTTTTAAATCAGTGTCAGGGTCAAGATATGCTTAAATGTTTATTTTTAATATTTTTTTTAAATTGTTATTAAGGCAGGAATAGATAATTACTGTTATCAATCCTAATGATGTCCCTTTGTAGAGTCTGCTTTTGAATAATTTTTTTCTTTATTACTTGCTGTGTAGATTTTATATTTATTTTTTTTATGTTGTTGTTGCTAGATGTGCTTTTCAAAAGGGCATTTACACAATTGTGGTGGCTGACGTATTACCCCATGATTCACCACTTCCTTACATATAAAAAATAACTTCTGGTGTTCTATAAGTGTTGCTTTTTTTATTTGTGCAAATTAAATTCAAAAGAGCATGCTAAAATCTCTTATCAAGCTTCATTGTGTTTGTCCCCACCCTTTGTCCTTTTCCGCATCACTGCATTTAAATTATAATTTTTGTTTGAATGTTAAAATTATTTTAAATCCAATATGAATAAGTAGTTGGGAACAAAACCTGCTGGAGGAGGTAGGTAATCAAAAAGCCTATTCTAGCATTCCCAAATAAACATGTGGCAGTGTTAATAAAAAAGAGATCGATCTGTCTTAAGAAATAATATATTTAATTTATATTTCAAATCCAAATCATTATATTCAAATATAAATTTTATAAGTTTATTTAAATGTTTAGTATTTGATCAAATGCTCATATTGGCATTCTACTAATGGACAATTAAAGTTACCTGTGTAGTATGTTATGGTAGTATTGATTGGCAAGAAATTGTTAGATAATTTTTTAAATATATTTATTCTTGGCAAATCAATTACTAACAGGTGAATAGTTAGGTAATAATTATTTCTTAAATGAACTTGTGAAGTATCTTGTTTCCCCTAATTAATTTAGGTGCTAAACATAATATTTTAATAAATATTCAAAGAAATTGGTTTTGATCCCTAACCTCTGAATTTTGAATTACGTGTGTATGAATAGAAGTTTCTTCCATTGAAATTGCACTGTTGGTTTAGAATAGGATAATATAACTAATATATTGATGCAACCAATTATTAATTAATTATATATGTTTCTTGACATATTTTTTTTTGAACTGCCTAGAAAAGATACTATACTATTTAATACTGAAGTGCATTGTAATGCCTTTGCTTGTTTTTTAGATTAGAATAAAACTAAATTTTAAATTTGTTTATTTAATCTAAAAAATTAACATGATTGAGTTTGAATATTTAATTTGTGACATTTTACACGATAAATCAGTTTGTTCTAATTTGGAAAATGTGGAAAATTATCAGTGTAGAAATATTCTAATGTGGAAAATTATTAGTGTAGAAATATTTTCAATTTTCGTCACTTTAAGCTTTATTTTTACAATTAGGAAACTGTCACATGTTCTTATACTTTTATTTATTCTTGTTACAAACGCAAAGTATTGTATGTGAAATAATGCAATTTCCAAATTTATATTTTTTAATATGAGTTTTTAGAATATAAGAGTTGTATGACTAACTGTGAAACCTTTTCCACATTCGATACTTCACAATTGTAATGCCAATATATGGATGTTACTAAAATAACATTACTCTTTTTTTTTATTTTGATATATCTAGTTTGATCATTTATAATTTTCCTCTCTAACAGCTGGCCTCACAGAGGTGATAATATACAGTTCTCCGGATGATAAGAAGAAAAATCGTGGATTTTGTTTTCTTGAGTATGAGTCTCACAAAGCTGCTTCGCTGGCGAAACGCAGGTTGGGAACTGGACGAATAAAAGTTTGGGGCTGTGACATAATTGTAGACTGGGCTGACCCCCAGGAGGAGCCAGACTCAGAAACTATGGCTAAGGTAAATTTATTTGTATCTTCTAGGTCTATATTCTTCAACAATACGTATCTTGGAAATTATAATATTAAGCTATTTATGAATTACATTGAATTGACTTCATCCTATGAAGAACAAGTCAGCATCTCTTACGCTTTTGATTACTTTATTGGTCAAATAATTGTACAGTCATTAATCAGTATTGGTTTATGCATATTATATTAGACCTTCTGCATTCTTCAGGGTTTCATTTGAAATTTGAAAAGCAACTAGTATTTTGTTGAATTGGAATTTCTTTCAAGCTTAAACCCAAATACAAAATTGAAAGAATTAATCTATTAACTAATTAATTAAACTATCTTTCACATCTTGAAGTGAAAAGTATTCATGGAGTTCCTAACTGAAACAGCTGTTGGGTTTGTCCTTAAAGCATATGTATAAAGTAATTGGAGTAGGATACGTAGACTAAGCTCACATTAATATAAACGTGGCTTGTAAATGATAGCGTAAGAAGACATTAGTTAGTTGGAAAGGAAAAAAAATATACAGAGGGTAAGTGAGCGGTATGGGTCAGAGAAGGGTTTTGATCCTGTAGTTTAATATTTATGGTGGCAAAACAAAATACATTTGACGTGGTCTATTATGATGGCAATTAATAAAATTTATATTCTATGCTTTTGAATTATTCATGAAATTAAATTTTATTATTTTTTTTTTAGGTTAAGGTGCTCTATGTTAGAAATTTAACCCAAGAATGCTCAGAAGAAAAGCTCAAAGAGGCCTTCGAAGCATTTGGAAAAGTAGATAGAGTTAAGAAAATTAAAGATTACGCTTTCATTCATTTTGACGAAAGAGATCATGCAGTTGCTGTAAGTAAATGAGTAGTTGAAAATTTCTCTCGTATGTAAATCTAGTTAAATATTTTTCTCCTCATTATTTCATTATTATTTATTGATCTATCTAGGCGATGGAAGAGTTGAACGGAAAGGATATGGGAGGCTCTTGTATAGAAGTATCATTAGCAAAGCCACCTTCAGATAAAAAGAAAAAAGAAGAAATTCTCCGCGCCAGAGAGCGACGAATGATGCAAATGATGCAGATGAGAGGAGGAGGGTATGCCATCATATTCTTATTATTAACTTTTAAAGTATTTTTTATTTTTGGATTATTGGAATTTTCTAGTGTATTAATTGAAACACTTAAATATATCTCCCCACAGGATTATAGAATAATAGATAAGGGCTTCAGGAGATGCTGGTTAGTATTGTAAATTGTCTTGAAATAACCTCTTATATTTACAGTTGGTATCTAAAACTGTAGGAAGACACAATAAATGATAATTGTTGTGCTTGGAAAATGTATGTAAATTGATGATACAGTTTCATTGACTAATTTACAGTTATGACTAGTGCATAATCTTTAACTTTAAAAAGAGCCCTTTATGAGAGAAAAATAAGTATCTAACATTATCTTTGTAATTTACAACATTACAACTTCCGATTTCCAATTTTTATTATTTTATTTTATTTTTTACAAGGGGGACTCAAAAATCTTGAGTTTCTTTGCTAATTGATAATCAAAGCAATTTGTAAGAAAAGGCTGTAGTATTTACCTTTGTAATGTTATTTTAAAAAAATTAAAAACTTTGTCAGATAAGTAAGTTTCCCCTATTTTTAAAAACTAGCTTAACCTTGGAAATTTGGGCTATTCTGTGTTATTAAAGAGGATTTAAAGGAACTGATGTGGGCCATGAGATTTGCCAAAATCTCTTAGAAAACTAATATGATGTTCATTGTATCAAATAAATTGTGATGCAATCTATAACCGGGTTAATCCCAGACAGTCTGCTCTGCTGTCACAAATGTTATGATCTGCTTATGATGGTATTTGAGTGCTATTGTCCGCTTAGTTTTAGTAGTCCCTGAAGGTCTAAATATTTCTAAAGAGGTTTATTGTTTCTATCTTAAGAGAGTAAATGAAGTTTTACTGAAGATGCAATACAAGACCCCAAACATATATGATTTTCCAGTGCTCGTATCTTTCAAATTTTTATATTGATGCTCCCTGATGAAATGAACTCTCTTAAGAAGTTAAATAATTTTCTCTTTATCCCTTGCCTGAAGGGCTTCGAAATTAGGAACCTTGAAGTACTTAGTTTGTGTACTTTACCGCTTAGTTGTTTATGCTTTTATTAATAGAATAATTTATTATTTTGTAGGTTCTCTCCTCAGCATCCAAGTATGATGGGTCCTGGTCCACGGCCACTACCTAGGAGTTCAGCTGCTTCTATGAGGAGTATGGGCAGAGGTGATTATGGTAAGTTTCTTCTTACTCTCCCAATATGCATGCATAACACCATTCAATTATGTTCCTACTTCATATTTCGACTATTGCTTAGCTTTTTAACATCGGAATTCCAGTTCAAGTTTAGATCTATTGACTCAGTAATATCATTGTAAATAATACTGATTTTTTTAAAGATATTTTTAAATTGAATTAGGGTCACATTGTGTCTACCCTATTATATAATGTCATTTTTGTGTACATCTTTGAAACATAATCTTTATCCAACAAAGCATACATTTAATTATTATTGTAATTGTTAAAGTTGCAAACACAATTAGAAGTGCATGTTTTATTTCTGACTTGTTTAGATGTTTTACTGGGTTAGTTATGGTCTGGGATTAGTAATGGGGTTTAGTAAAGGTATTAGTTCCTGAAAGCAATGCCCTTAATTAATTATAGATATATTCTACGGGTTATGGTATTAACCATGCTGACAAAAGGTAACTGCACGTGCAAGTATTTGCGATTAATATGAGTATTCGATTTGTGCGCCTTCTTGTACTTCCTTTTCACAGCATGTAGTCACACGCATTTTCTTTTTTCTTTCTTTTTTTTTTCTTTTTTTTTTTTTTTTAAACTTATGGATTGTATGGGTGTAATGACATTTTATTTTTTAATTTGTATTAATTGTATGTACTAGTGTTGCTTCCATTAATCACTTACTTTTTCTTGACTAATGGAAGCAAATAAGATGTTAATTTTTCTATTTTTCAAAAATAATAGCTGCAATATGAGGATTTTGAGGTAAGTGACTTTGTCTTAAGAGCTTTCTTTTAGTCGGTCAAATTTATAATTTTTCAGATGATTGTAAAAAAAAAAAAAAAAAAAAATATGTAATTATCCACTTGAAATATTTATTTGGTTAATATTAAAAATTATTCTTTCTCGGCATGACATTTATGTTTATTTTCTTTTAATATTTTGTAGAATACTTTCTTATGGTATTATAGCATCTGTAATTTAATAAATATAATCACTAAATTAATTTTTGTCAATTAAAGTGTTCAATGAAATAACTAATATTTTTGTAAGAATTCTGGTTTATCGGTGGCAATGACACCTTTAGGTATTGTGATGTTGTTATGTTTTTATAGATTATGATTACGACTATTACGGTTACGGGGATTATCGAGGCGGCTACAGTGATCCATATTATGATGACTATTATCGTTACGAGGATTACTATTATGATTATGCTCCACCTCTACCACCCACGTCACGTGGGCGAACAAGGCAGCCACAATCGGTGGGTCCGCTAACTTCTCTAAATCTCTTTGCTTTGGACCTTGGCACAGTACTACTCTATTTCTTTACCTAAACCACAGCCTTTTTATTATCTCACAATTACATCTTTCCATTTTATAACCTTTTCATTTTATATTTAAATTCAAATGAATTAACTAAATTTACCACTTTATAGTTCACCATTCTTTCATTCTTTTCTTTTGTTCTCTCTATCTTTTTCTGTTGTATAATTTTTTTCTTAAGACTGTGCTAATGGGCCAAACGTGGCATCATATCTGATGTTTGATGGGGTAAAATTTGTAGCAGGTTTAACAATAGAATCTGAATATTATTTGTTAATTTTTTTTTTCTGTTTGGAAAACCATTGGTTAACGATACATTGTAGAACAGAAATAATGTGATAATGGGTTACTTAAAAAAAATACCACTGATTAAGGGTTTTCAAAGTTGCTAAATCTAAAATGGAGCCACATTGTCAAAGTGTAATTTTTGATATGTTGCAGTTATGACTATTTTTTAGGGATCATACTCCTGGTTATATTTGTTTTTCATTTCTACTTTAGTAGATTTATTTATTATTTAACTATTGAATCAAATAGAAAAAAAGGGGGGGGGATTGAATATTTGTCTATCAAATAAGTATCCCCCAAAATGGTGGGAAGCTTATTATCCTAAAATCCTTCTTTGTGAAATGACCTAATAAGTTCACTTGACCGATCATAAGGGAAAGGTCAATTTTAGAACAATTTTCAATAATCATTTGAAGTTTTAGACTTGACCTTCACCCATATGATTGGTCTGCTGAAGTTCTTCGATTAATTTGATTCATTTTGACTTCAATACATAGTAAACTCATTCATTGAAATATTTCTTCCTTGTAGTCAAAAATGCTTTAGGATTATGGTAGTATAATTTTAGGAACTTTTAGATTATTAAAGTTTAAATTGGTTATGTTAGTGTTACAATTAAAGAAGCAAGGTATAATTAGATGGGAAATATAAAATCTAGACTAGACATTATTCATTTTCAGCCGATAAATAATCAAAAATGGGTCTATCTATTATAAAGCCAAATAAAAAATCAAATAAAGAAACCAGATTATTTTCATACTTATGTGGCTTTAAAAATCCTTAAATTAGTTGACATTTCTCTAGTTACCCATTGTCAGTTTTTTATCGTTTCACAATAATTTTATGCTTATTTGTGAAGTAATGTGTCTTGATTGTTTTGTTCAATGTCCGGTGTGGGCTGTGCTCTTTATTACTACGCCCTCTAGTGTACTTTTTTTTTTAAATTTCATCTAACTCTGTTCGGCTCAGATATGATGCCTATGTTATTATGTGCTCTCATTTCTTTATATCTTATTTTCATCTTTTTCCTAGAAGAGAAACATTTCTTTCTTGATTCTTCCTTAGTCTCCAGTTACAGGGTTATCCAAAAGCTAGGGGCGAAGACCGTGAGCACAATCCCTGCACCTCGTCGCCGCCTGCAACTCCATCACACTAACCTCCCAACACACTAGCTGGCTGCCATAACCGACTTCTCTATTTTGTTGTCTGTTTCCTTTTTTTTTTTTTTTTTTATTTTTTTTTTTTTTTTTACTAACTACCTTTCTCCCAGGATATTTTATTTTTATTGAAGCATTTAGAATTGTTTTATTTTGTATTGCCCAGTGATGTATTAATTTGTTTAGACATTTAAAAAATAATTTGCAACATTGAATTATTCTTAATTTTGTTTTGTATTTATTAAAGAAGAAAAATATTTGACCGCTTTAAAGGATTTCTACATTGTTTAAGTCTACATGCAATTGGTGTGTTGAATATGTAGACATGGTCAAGTACTTTTATTTTTTTTATTTGTGCCTAAGTACTGTGTGAGCTACACATCTTAAGTGGCTTTTTTTTGCTTCTTACTTTAATTTTATCTTTATTCTTTCTTGCTTTTTATATTTTTTTTGTTTATCGCTTATTTAATATGCTAGTAGATTAAAGCTTAATTATTTATGTAAGAACCCAACCAAATGCTTTGCTAGGCTTTTTAGTTAGTAGACGCTTTGGGTTCCCTGCTTTTTTGTCATCTTCCTGCTTATTCACCCTGCTTTAAATTTGGATAACCCTGCTACCTGCTGTGTAATAGAATGTGTTTGTTTTATTATTTAATATGTACATTGTGTCAATGTGTGTGCATTTATATTATTTACCGTCACACACATTAACACATGTATTTCAAATATTGGTTCTAACTATGTTTAAATATTGGTGTGGGAAAATTTCTTTTACAGGTCAATTCATAATTGACAATATCTCACATCTTCAGGCTTCAACAGGCTTAAGTTGTGATATTTTGGATGAAATTTTGTTAACTGGCATTATTTTTAAAGTTACTATAACCTTAACTCACAAAAGGCCCTAAACATGATAAATCTCTATCTATACTGTTTACACCCTTACCTGAATGTATAATGTTCTTTTTATTTCATGAATCTAAATGCCTAATAATGAAGATGGCATGAGTACTGATCCATGATATTTGACAATTGACTTCATATCATCAAAGAACCACATTTTTTATTTTAGTTAACCTTATATTAATTTTCATGATGATGGGGTCATTAGCCAACTATAAATGCCTCTTTTCTTAAAGCCATTTTCTGAAAATGTGAACTTCCCAAAATTATTAAATTAAAACACTTTTTTTTTCTACTTTACTTTTTTATAAAAGTAAAACTATAGCTTTCTTGCTTTGATCTATTGTTTTTTCAAAAGGGCCAAATAAGGGGTTATTTTTTTAAATTAAGATCATTTGTTAAACATGACTTATATAATTTGCCTGTCTGTGCAAATTGGATGTGATTTATTTCAATTCTTCTTTCCAATGAGAATTTTTCAATTCGAGTGAAATGGGAATTTTTTGAACGAAGTTACATTTGATTGAGATTCGTTAATATATCCTGCGTAACCTAAAGACCAAATATCATTGTACACCTTTACAGACATAGTTAACATTTTTGGAATAATAATAATAATCAAATAAATCAAAATCATAAGCCTGATGAAAAATGTGGAATGTTGAAATATTGTTTTTTAAAAATGTAAGGAGACTGGCTACATGTAAAATTATTTTTCTCACATTTATTACATTAAGTAACAAGGAGGTATATTTTATACTTCAGCGACTTGTTTTCTGAATGTGTATGTATTTGGTATAAAAAAATGTATATCATATATCCAATTTATTTTAAGCACTTAATTTTGAAAATTCATTTGAGTTGGCATAAAAGCTGAGTTGCTGTTTGTATGTAATGAGTTGTTTAGAATTTTTAATTTTTTAAATAATGAGATACGACGCTTTGGTGTTGCCACCTTAGGCTATCATGGAGGGCGCTATGGAGAGAGGACTGGGCAGTACGGGCATGAATTCTGGGACCCAGGTTTGTCTTTTTCATTTTTATATCATCTACTTTGAAATTACATATGACACCTGTAGTTTCCTTTTTTTATTGCAATTTACCAACTTAGCATTAGTTTCCCCCCAAAGCATTAATTAATAGGTGTTATTCAGAAACAAATGGCAACTGGCTAGCTGCATGGAGAAAGCAATATTCTGCTGGTTATTGACCATGCAGTTCATATTGATAGCTAATAGTTAAATTTCATTTAACAATAATAACTGCAGAATAAAGTTTTAACTAATTATTGCATAATAACATGTCATTAATTATTTCAATTCATCTTAAATGTTAAATTGGTTTATAGAGTGCCCTGCTCATTGCCTTATGTGGTGCTAGTTTCCATGCCGACTCAAATTGTTTTTTCATGCACATACTGTTTTATTTTTTAATGCAAAAAGAAAGAAAATTATATAATAATGTTATAGGGAATTTCCCTTTATCAAGATCTTCTATAAAGAGGTATTAAGAAAGAAGGCAAGTTGATTTGATGACTTAGACAAGAAGAACTGAGAGGAAGTTGCGGGAAGGGTATGCCGTTTGCTGACAGCGTTAACACTATTCAAAATATACACTGCTTAAAGAAAAAAAAAATAAAGAATTTATCTTTTCTTTGCCATTTGCAACAGAAATATAAGAGTGGAATGAAGTCATAAAATATTGACCGCATTGTTCCTCTTTTCTTCGAGTCTGTATGTATTCAAATATAGAATATTGTTTTCGGGATTTGCTTTTTATTATTACATATAGATTTAATTTAGGATAAGAATTAGCTAGGTCTGGTCAACGTACATCTGCATAAATATATTATTATGATTCTTAAATGAACATAAGATTTATATGCATTGAAGGTTTTCCATTTGATTATGGATAGTTCGGTGAGAATTAGCAAAAATATTCTTTACTAGAGATCACTTTTCCAAATGTTATTAAATTGAGCTAGAAGATGTTGATATATAAATATCAATTTCATTTCATTTGATACTGAAATTACTACTTCGCTTCTAAAATTATTGGCAAACATTAATTTCTGTCCTCTAAGTTATAACACAATGAAATTATAGAAAATGTGGATTAAAAGTTAGCCTTTCTTATATGTGAAAAATATTTGGGGTATTCAATAAATAACAATAAAAATATATATGATAAATGAATATTTTATCAGAACTTGGGAAAGAACGAAATTAGGGGTTGTATTTGTTTTGGTCAAGATACGTATGTTTTTTAATTATCCTCTCTGTAAGGCTAAATTAGCTCTTTTCCCCCAGTCAATTTTTACTTCCTTATGATATTTCTTATCTTTTAAGGAAAAAGAGTTGTAACTTATTAGAGCTATAGCAAGAAGAATTGTTATTCTTGGATTTTTCTTAGGGAATTCTTTATTAATTCAAAGATTAAAAACT
Source organism: Riptortus pedestris (assembly GCA_019009955.1). Taxonomy (NCBI): domain Eukaryota; kingdom Metazoa; phylum Arthropoda; class Insecta; order Hemiptera; family Alydidae; genus Riptortus; species Riptortus pedestris. The sequence goes on along the minus strand of CM032232.1, from coordinate 46,111,600 downwards.
AAAACTTCTAGACACGCCCCCAAATGGTTAGCGGTTTACTACCTCATCTTAGTAATCTAGCTAAGATTTATTATTTATATTAATTGCATTTGTGAATTTGTTAAAATCATTAATCTAAGTGAAGAAAACAAAATGGAATCCTTGCAAGTATGTATTGCCATTTTATTATCTCAATATTCCTTTAGAATTTTTTAGTTATCAGTAATTTAAGATAAAATTCATAGATTTTTAATGAGAATATACCAGTCATATATTTCACTGAGGATTCCTAATTGCGTATTTTGTTTTAAACACACTATGCTATCGTAAGTTTTTGAATGGTTCGCCCAATTCCTTTACTATTTTCTTCTCAGCTATTTATTAATAAGCCTTTACATGTTAGCAATAACAACTCTTGCTTTTACTACTATTTATTAATATCCTTTATTTACTCCTGAAATTCTCCTAAAACATAACATAATTGCTTTTATTAACAATGGGCATAACTTGCTTTCTTAATTGCATGGAATAGTTTTGTTTTCGTGACGTTATTGAACTACTCTTTTTTTTGTAATGTTTCTGAAAAATATTTTGATGGAAGCTTCTTGCCAGATGATTTACTTGTTATTTTGTTAGTTTAGGATAATCTGTCATCAGTTATTTCAGTTGCTCACTTTCTCATATTCATTACTCGTTGTTAGTTATCTCTTATTTTCACTGAATAAAGAGGTAGTTGTGTCATTGCCATTCTTTTTTTTTTAATTTGTCTCAGAAGAATATTTTGGCTGTGTCGGTGGGTTAGGGTTTTGGAAATCTTCAGGGCTGCTATCTTTTCTTGTCATATAAATTGACTGTTAATATTTATATTTATTTTATTACTTATCCAAAGAGTAGTTTATGTTAAGTATGCATTTTTATTTATCTGCCTAGATAGAGCAATTGCTCTTTTTAAAGTTGTATTTGTGAAAACATTAAGTTAATAAAGACACATAGTTTCACCGTTGAAAAAAAAATGTATGGATGGTTATTAGTAAGGACCTGTAATGCAATTTAGTTAACTATATGATTTCAGCACAAAAGTTAATGTTAGTTCCTCTTCAAAATCATGATTTTGGCCTAAAAAAGTTGTGGCGAAGATTATTTCAAAATTTGAACTACAGAAGACTCTAATAAATCCTGCTAATTCTGTGATATATTTTTCTAAAAAATCGAAAATGAATCGTGGAGTTACTTTAAATTACAAATTATGGCTTTAACTTGAATACTAATAATTTAATTACCACCAACTCCCTTTTTCTAACTTTCTGTATATAGTCTTATAAAACATTCTGTTTATCATCATAGGAAATAATAGCAAAAAGGCCACCTCTTTGAGTTTAGAATCAAAAACTTATTGGTAATTTAATTATGGATTTAGGTAGAATAATTTATTAGTACACCTTTTATTGGTTTAGTAAAAAAATTGTTTGGCAATCCGTGGCCTCCTTTTTCTTGGCCTTGACCCATCATTAAATATTCTATTCATCGAATACTCACATTTCCTAGGTTTTTTCTTTAATGAATTGCTAAATTACTATTCATTTTCCATTATTTAAACAGACATTTTTTTAATCAAGAGCTTCTATTTAAAATGTGTTTAATATTAGTAAGTGAATCCTTATTTAAATCTATATAAATAGAAAACCTGTAATTCATGTGCTGCGTAAAGTAAGCATATTTCCACTTGCTGGAATGACTTACTGAAATCTGGCGAAATTCAATTCACTATTTTTTCTGGAATATAAATAACAAACTCTTGATTAGTAAGATGAACATAAACTCCTGAATGAGTTCTCTTAGTGCTTTTTTGTTAATGGGACTTATTTATTAAAATTTGATTAAGTTTTACAGATATTGGGCTTCTATTTGTTCCCTTACTCTCCACCATCATCGTGAGACTATTGATAAGCTATGAAATAAAAATATTTGGATTGCCATACTATCACAAATACAGCATGAAATGTGTCAAATGACCGATTGGCAGATCCCAATTAATGCCGGTTGGCTTCTGTTGGCCCAAAGACTTTTATTCAAAGCGATCTCACTAAAAATATTGAAGTTGGATTACTGCTTTCTGATATTGTGCCTCGTGGTACTTAGGATATAATTCCTATTGTATAATATTTATTAATTTCACGTCAAGTTGTCTATAGGTTACTATCCTATCCTCTTCTAGCCAGGGTTGTATTAGGTGTTTTGTTTAATGAGTTACATACATACATATATATTGTAAGAAACCACAAGAGATCTTGTTTGTCTCAATCATCATATTTAGTAAAAGAGGAGAAAGATTTTGACGAACATTTACCACTTCAGTTATATATTGAAGATTTTTAATATGTCCATTGTACAGGCTAGGATTTCCTCTTCCAGAATTCAAAGCTTAGATATTAAAGTTAATGTTACTCATATATTTAATGGTCAACTATGCTTAATTGGCTCAAGTTAAGTACCTTTACTACTTTAGTAAAATATTTTTGACAAGGTAGGCTCTTAATTTGGTTAAATCATTGCAAAGTTACAAAAGACTATTTCACTGGGGCTGGGTCAACTAAGCAGATTTCCCACATGTATAATTGACTTGTAGATGACTTCATCTTACTTTCTATTCTCTATTTCTCTCAGTTAGTATCCTGTTTAAATAAAACCTGAAATTTAAGTTGGCTATCACGTGTTTTAGCTTAAAATGAAAATTGAATGTGAAGGAGTTATTTATTATATTACATCCCAATACAAAAGATTTCTTTAATTTTTGAGCTAGAGAAAAGATATAGACAATTGGAGGATGTTACGAAAGAAACAAGATTACTTAAATATCTGTCAAGAAATGTTTACAATATACTCATACATTTATATACACACGAGCGCATAAGTTCACACACACAGAGACATATTCATATTTATTACCCTAAATACTTCTTTTTTATTGTCAAAAACTCAGTTATATTTACATTAATAGCAGTAGTGAAATTTCCTCAAGGGAAATTCGCTAAAAACTCTTGTGAAATTATTACTTAATTTATGTTCATTTATCTGGACAATACTGTTCTAAATGAAAGTAAAACACTTGTTTTAATTTTTTCATTAAAAATGTATTTATCTTTTAATATTGGAATAATAGTTCAGAAAATGAATTATGAATGTGTATATAATTTTCTTTCTTTTGTTTTATTTGATTTATGAATATACATTTTTCTATAGCAAAATTACAAATTATTTGGAGTGAAAGTTTTCATATATTCTTTATTCTATTATTTATATACCTAAATTTTAATATTCTGTTACTTATTTTTTTTTACAGATTTGTTTGGTTCGTTCTGAAAAAAAAATATATTAATGACCATGGTGAAATTATTTTTGGATTATAAATTAAATTCATGTAGATCTCACTACTTGAAAAGAAAAAAAAAACTTGTTAAATCCTCGATATTTATCTGCTGAAGAAATTTTAGTAGGATTTTTTTTCTGTGATATGCAAGTATTATGTGAAGCTTTATTATAAAAGGAAATATTGAATTTTTCTTTGAAACAACTAACTATCGCTCCAAGCATATAACCAATCTTGAATAAACTTTTGTGATATTTTTTGAGAATACCTATAGCAGCATTATTTTTTTGACTACATACCCTCAAATCGTTCCACTCTCGGTGATAACAATATTGGTAGTTATATCATTCAGTGAAATGTTTGAAGCTTTTGATGTGAAAAACAGTTTTTATTTTAACTGGTAAACGTTTCTATAACTATTAATAATATTGAACTATCCCCTCATCTATTGTATAATAAAAAAGCCTGCAACATTGGGGCTAGAGAAACTATGCCAATTTACTTCATGCTGGAATGACAGATGTTCCATTAAGTCATACCTACAAAGTTGACATTTGCATGTCGTAATTTATATTTCTCTCTTTTCCCGAAACTTAAGATGACAATGAGATGTTAGAAGCTAAAAGTGAAAATCATGAATTGTCAGGAGTAGAGACTCTGAAGGATGAAAATGCAAAAATATATGTATAAGTCAATTAATACTCTAATTTGGGAAAATTTACTAAACAACAATTGTAGGGCAATGCATTATCAAGATTACTATTAGCGAATTTTTGATCTGACTAATAATGAGGTTTTTCCATTCTTCGGTATACTTTTTAGCCCTTTTCTATTGAATTTCTGATCTTAGTTTGGTTGTTAACAAACTTCATTATTAGTTTTATATGAAGTGTTTAAATATTGAGTTTGGGAGCAATCAAGGTCAAATTGTGGTGGATAAAGTATTACAGACAAATATAACACATACACATATATAATTGCCATTTACTAGGTGGGAGCAGTAAGCATTTAAAAACATTTCTCAAAAAATGTATCATGAGGACACTATCTATCACCTCCAGAGATTGATAAGGGAAAACTGCTAGAACTGTTTCCAATAAATATCTGTAACTGCAGAGGATGACAAATGTTTTGTTACTATTTGTGCAGACAATTAATATTGTATTTGAAAAATAACAACTTGCAGTTCACCCTCATTGATTTTTCCCTGTGTTGAACTCTCTTGAGCCGCCTATCAGCCAAGACCTTGAAGGGCTACCAGTCTTATGATATAAAGAATTCATAGGCTCCGTTTTCGATTTCCTCTGGATCATAAAACTGTGTTTCTCAAAGAAAATAAGCCATTGAGCAAAAGGAGTATTAGTCGGTGAGGCTTTATGTAGAAGGGTATTTGGTAGAAGTTCTAGCCATAAAAGTTCTTAGTTTTATTTAGTCATTCTAGTCGTATGTGGACAAGCACTATTTTGTTTGAAAGAACTCTCTTTCGATTGACCAGGGTAGGATATTTCTGAACCAGAGCTTCATTAACCCACTCCTGTTGCTGCAAATTAAGTTCCACATTTATAGCTCTAGCATCAGGAATTCAAAGTGCACCACACCCTCAAAATTCTATCTAACGCAAGATAACTTAATATTCAAACCTCCTATCATGCCTCACAATCAGCTTTTGTAACTGCCCTGGTGTTAATCACTGCTTGTGTGTGTCAGGGTTGCAGTAAAAGATCCATTTCTCCTCACAAATGACTTCCATTTTTACAAAAAATGAGTGCCTTTAGGATTGGTGAGCTGTTGTTGACATTTGTATGTGGCTTTGGGTTTGGGTGATCATCAAATCAAGGGGTATGAATTGGCAACTCTTAAAATTTCTTTTACTATAAAGCTTTAGTATCCTTCCTTGTTAAATGAGATAAAAGTGAAAGGCAGTTCTAAGTTTCCTAAAACCCATTAATTCTATTTGAAAATTTTGTATCTAATGATATAATAAGTCTTAATGCCTTGGTAAACCTATAGTCGGAAAGATTCCTGTGCGTGCTTTAGTACATGATTTTCACTATAGGCGACGTTCGAAGAATATTGTAAACGAGCGAACAACTTATTGGTTTGGTATTATGATACTCTTCTCCAGGAGAGTGGACTCAACCTCATACTCCAGGAACTGCACAACTTAATAAAATTGGTGTGCAATCTCCAACCTTTGACCACCATCTTCTGGTATGAGGGTATGGTGTCATCTCCCATTTGAAGGAATATATTTTTTTTTATTTGCTTTTTTTTCAATTAACAAATTCATGAACATTAATTTATTTAATTATATGATATTTTTATTTGACTCTGCCTTGGGCTGGTAAAATCAATTTAATTTTCTTATTGGAGGAAAGGGAAAAAGGTGATGTGTAAAAGAAATTTAAAAAAAAAAAAAACGTTTAGCTACATTTATTGACTCCTGATTGCTATATCAAACAAAGGACACTTGGGTGGATAATATATTAAAAAAAACTTATTTTTTAAATGGGTAATGGTCATTATTCAATTTAGAACAATTTAATGGACTTTTTAATAAAGATGAATTAGGGGGTCAGATATTGCTGAACAACACTTTCTGGCTAGAGATGGCTGGAACCTTTTGTTTGGTATGTATACAACTGAGTCCCCAATTGGAAATTAGACATCCAGCTTAGTTTTATGTTTATCTCTTTCTAGCGTATTGTAACAGTCAATCACTTTAAATTGTTCACTTTGTACTACTGTGGCTAATCGAGATAGGCTGTCTATAGGGTACCACCCTTTTCTAAGGTTTTTGTGAGTTTGCTACTAAATGAAGCCCTATTGCCCACATGGGAATCGAACCCATGACAATTTATTATTTTCAAGATTATTCCATAACATTAATTGTGGTACAGACAAAAATAAAAGTAAATTGTTGTGAAGTGTTGATTTTTTATAATGTTACTTTAACTGCTATTATTACCAAAACAAATATAATAATTAGACTTTTTTCAACAAAAAAATTGGAAAATAAGCATCCTCTACATGCTTATTTTCCATTTTTTTTTGTCTTTTATTACTGTTTTGTTTTATGAATTAATGTTATGATAGGAATTAATATAAAACTTGATTACTAGGTGGTTTATTATAGTCTTCATGTATACCGTTCTTCTTTCTGATCTTATTCTCCTTGATTTTTCCCAATTCAATTATGAATTTGTGAACATACAGTTGAAGAAGCAATAAATAAAATATATCTGATTAAGTATATATCTGTTGCCACCATCTTTTTATACCAATTTTTTGGATAAAACTAATCTTTATTACAAATTATTTTGGTAATTTTGTATGAAATATAAAGTTCTTTCAGCTAATTATAAAAATCAACTTTTCATCTAAAGTCACATAATGTTTGCTCATGTCAATAATAAAATTTTTTCTGGCTATTTTCGTTTTGTGTCTGTTAAAATTGAGGTATAGTAAATTTGTGTGTTTTTATTTTTCATTTACAAAATTTGTCTGTACATTGTTATCTCTTTAGAAAGTAGAAGCGTCAAAAATATTGATAGTATATTAAATGGTTAGAATTGTTTTAAAAAAATTTATTCTAAGTATAACGACATGATTGCCCTGTCTTGAAGACTGCTTTTTCAAGATTTTACTATTAATTCAATTTCTTTAAAATTATGAAGAATCTTAACACCCACTTCCCGAATAGAATTTCCTGGCTAGGAACTTTTGTTTGCCGAAATAATAAACAAGTTTATAGTAAATCAAATAAAGGGTTGGCACAACCAGTATAAATGATACTGTTATATCATCGATAATGTACATACCTATCGGTAAATCGGTGCTGTCAGCTGTAGTCGATCATCAGCCAGTGATGATGGTCTTTACCAATAGGTATAACAACAACAAGTTTATTAGTTGAAAATAGATTGGCTCTCTGTTAAACAGTCTAACTCAACTTTTGTCTATCTAGCATCATCAAGTGAATTTTAAAACCGATTGAAAGAAATGTATATTTTTTAAAATTTCACCATGGTCCCTAATTTATTTTATTATGGTTCATTGATTTTTTTTAATGGAAAATTATTGAATTGTACCTTCAAATGCTGTAAAAGTTGATGATTTCTAAAGGTAATAGTGGCCATACGGAGATATCGGTGGCATAGACGTGTGACGTGAATGTGTGTTCTAGGGTGGGCGTGGGCGTGGAGCGGTACAGGCTCCGGGGGGTCGGCGTGGGGGCGGTGGCCGTGGGGCCAGCAGCCGGCGCAGCGCCGCTCAGCAGCCCCCCCACCGTACCACCAGGCAAGGCACCAATCAGCGTGGCACTTCCAATCAGCGCAACGCTCCCACCTCCAAACAAAGTTTACCAGGTATATATAATCGGACTCTCTACTTTTGCCTTCTTATTATCTTCTATCACTTTCTTTTTGTTTATTTACTATTTTCAGTAGTAGTAGAATTAGTAGTTATAATACATGTCTCATATCCCTATAGCTTTTATAATTTTTGAGTAATGTATATCTTTCATTATATTATACAACTCTAATGGTATCTTCTTTATTTTTAAAATGGACTAAATTGAGACAAATCAAGGTGGGAGAAGGTATAAAAAGTTATCCTTCTCAGTATTAACATTGCAGTATTCTGTTAATATCATGATTTCCTTTTCATAAAAGTAGTAGAGTTATTCTGCCAGCGGTACACTTGGGTTCCAAACAGTTAAAACCTTGTACTGGTATGCCCTTTGAAAATAACAAAGGCTGATCTTGTTAGGAAATTCTCATTTATGATAAAGAAGTTCTTAACTGAACTTCTACAGGGAAAAATGTCTCACCACTTGAAGGATTCGTTCACTTTCAGAATGGATGTTATCCAGCTTATCTTCCTTTGATATTGGAAATGGATCTAATGTAACTTAAAATCTCCATTTATTTAACCGATTTTGTCAGTTTTGTTGTATCTTTACATTATGAGTTTTATGTTGTCTGATTTTGGGGCAAGAGTATCCCTTTTCAAGGATGGTACTTAGTCCCTTAATTGGTTATGAATTGAGAATTAATTTACCAGATGAGAATACCAAACAATTTCAAGCAAGGATTCCAGCCCTTGATTGATTAAACAGAAACTTCAGAATAAGGAAAACTGTTCTTTAGACCGGTAGTACTCCAAACAAATGGACAGTATCATCTATAAATGATGATTTTGAAGAAGATATAACCCACATAATATTAATAGTACACTAGGGAATTAATTTTTTTTATTATTTAATTATCAGGGGTATGGCTGAGTGAACCTAATAGGTCATAGGGGACCGATGCCTATTTTTATATTGTTGCTCTTTCTATTCTGCATTTGGAGAAGGATTAGTGTGAAAAACAATAGGACCTGGAATGGACTTCTGTGACAAAGTGCTTGGTATTGTCTGTGCTGTCGGGAAGTGGGGGACACTCTATTCATTGGGGCAGGATGATAGAATGGATCTAAAACTGCTTCCCAGAAAAATTTATGGTGGGGCTAGGAGTGTCACAAACCCTTGGAGAGGCTGGGGTACCAAGTTGATGCCTAGCTGTGGATATATGTTGAACGGTTTAATATTGTAAAATAGGCCCCTGTTCTTCAGGTGTCTGGTAGTAAAATGAGCGTATTTTATTAATGATTTTGTTTTTACTCTTGTAATTTCAAGAGATGTTCTTTCACTGTTAATTGATTTTGTCTGGGTTCCCATATTCTTTCCCATGTGTATTACTCTATGACATGAGTATATTTAATATTTTATGGGTGTTAATTATTTTTGTAGTCTATTGTTGTGCTATGTAGTTACAGTTGGTTTATTTTATATTTCCCAGATTTCCCTTTTCTATGGTTTTATACTGGTTCCTCAGCATCCTTTATTTATTCTCTTTTGCTCTCTTAGGCCCCAGGTTTGTTTCTTTGGTCTGTTTCATTTTTGTCAGTTTTCTTTTGTTTCATACATCTCATTACCTCACTTAATAATTTGTTTAGTTTAGTTTCATTTGAAGTTGGTTCTCTTGTAGCTGGAGATACGCTTAGTTAGATCTATTTAATTACTGACCTCTTCTATCTCTTCTAACCTTTTTACTCAGAGTATACTTTTCTTAGTTTTATGATTAAAGTGTTTGGACTCTTCCCATTCTCACTCTGTAATTACTAATTCACTTAGTTGCTATTAATCTCTTTAATTGTCTTTTAATTTATTTTTTCTTATAATTGCCATTTAATAGTATAGTATTGGGTTGTCTAGAAAGTCATGACTCATTTTTCTTAATTTCTAAAATTGTATTGTTTCATACACATATGTTATGATCAATAAATTATAGAGTTTCTATTTTACTTTTGACTTTAGTTAACTGTTGTCCCTTCGCATAAAAAAATTGAACAAAGGGTATGCTAAGATAATCCTAATTAAGTTCAATTGCAAAGGGTTTTGAAAAGAACAAAGCATATGGGATCAATGGGAATTTCTTGATATAGTTATGTATTCTGCCAAAGATACTTCCTTCAGTTCCTAGGGAATCTAAACATTAAGCTAACTTATATATTCAAAGATATCGCATTAATCGCTGGGATATGTTCGAGTAATTACTTTATTTGGCCATCATCAGCCTGGGAGTCTGTTTGACGAAGAGTGCCTGTGAAATCAAAATACCAGGTTGAAATTTTGCAAACCATCTGCACTCTTTTTTTAGGGCATCCGTAACCTTTATATTACTTTTCATATGCTCTGCCCAAGCGAAAATAAAACAATAAAGTTTACCAAAAATTAAATGTTTAGTTTTGTGTCTTCAAATATTCATCAGAAATAAATTTTCAAAAAAATTGAAAAGAATGTAAAACTAGTGCAAAATAAAGCCATCACCTACTCTTGTAGGTTATTATACCATTTATGGTAAGTACATGGCCTATAATACAAATGTCCCAAGTTCTTACATAGTGGATCATCACCATCAAATAGGAAAATATGCCATGACTTTCTAGACAATCACATATACATGTATAACTTGTAAGCTATTATTAATGCATGCATTTATATGTTGTGTATCATGATTTTTGTGAATTTTATCCTATTTTTGTGATTATTTTTTCTTATAATAATAAGTTTAAACTATTCTGCTTTAAGGTTATGTGAATAGAACTGATTCATATAAATCTTTAACATTCCAAATTACTTATTGCTTGCTTTAAAATTATTAAAATATTGAAAGTATCTAAACTATCACAATTGTTTTGTTTTGTCTTTACTTTTGTTTCAGAAACATTTTTGAGTTCAAGTTTATTGTTCATTTATTAGAGCAACCAATACAGCCCTATTCAGTATAAACTAGTTTTCTATAATTTGTTACTTATAAAAATTAGAGTAGACCATTCAAATTGATACTTTAGAGGGATTTCCAAATGGAGATTCAGTATTACTATTCGTACTGCTCCCCTACATTTTAGCCCCCATTTTGTGAAATAATAATCTCACATAAAGTTGGCTATGTATTTTTCTTAAACTATTCCCTATTATCACTATCCCCTGAAACTTCAGAAGTTTCAATAAATTTACAAACGATTTAGACTCTGTAAATGAGTTTGAACTAGTAAATTTGCTGTCCTTTACTCTCAACGAGACAATAGTCCATAAGTGAAATCTTTATTGCCCGATAGATGTCTAAATTTTCACAAATATTGTATTTCTTTTTAGTATCTAGATATTATTATTAAAAAATCCTACACAAATATTAAAAAAAATTAAAACCTGTTCTTTGTTGTATCTATATATTTTTTTTTAAATAAACATTTATTTTTAATGCCACTCCTTTTCTTAGGGATTATAGGCCAATATTCAACTATATTGAATCCAAAGGAGGATGGAAGGTGGTTAGGGTGAAGTAAGTGTGCTGTGTTTTTTTCGTATCATCTCAGAATGGCCTTCCCGTGAACTGCTGAGATCAGATTTTATTTAATGAATTATTTGTCTCCAGTACTACACTGATTAGTTTATAATGTGCGCTGAGTGGTTTATTTTGTACCACACTATTCTATTTCAATACAATAATCCCAGAGATGAAAGTTATCTTCCAAAAATGCTCTTGTAACTTCTGACAATTTTGTTCACTAAAAATAATGGCTCATTCCCCCCCCCCCATAAAATAATAGAGGTGGCAACTGTTCAAAATTTAGTTTCTCACTGTTTTATATTTTTTTTGTTATATTGTAATATTTTTGTTCATTTATAGAAATGTTGTCATTGTGATTTTCTTGATACATAAGTTGATTCCAACTTCTCCACAGCATCCTTCTTGACTGCCTTCCTCCTTTTGACACTGTATAATTCGATATTCATGTTTCTCCTTTTACATATTTTTATTTTAGATGAATAAACTTAATATGGTTATTTTGGTTTGTTAGGTAAGCGTAAATTGGACGGGGGGAACAACCAGAACCAGGGGGAAACGAAGCGGCGGTACCAGGAGCGAAGTGGAGGCTGGGAATCGCTGGGAGGAGGAGGCTATGGCGGTATGAACGGAGGTGGAGATCAACAGTGGTACCAGGACTCCTACTCTACCTGGAACTAACTATGTCCACAGTGCCACATCGATCAGATGCCTCCATAGATTGTTTTATATTTGTATTATATATATACTCAACGTGTATATATAAGTCCTCCCCTAACTTAAGTTTATTCTGTAATATTTTTTTTATGTGAAAAATTGTTTTTGTCCTGTCCCTTGACTCTAAAATGTTTTATATTCTTAATCTGAGATAATTTTTATTTTTTGAATATTTAAAAGTCCCCCTCCTCTTTTTCATTATATATATGCATTTGGCTTTAAAATGTATTTTGAAATGATTGTGATTTTTAATTTGATTTCGAATGGATTTGTATTTTTTAAAGAAAAAAGTATATAAATATAAAAATTAAAAATTGAAAAAATTATAAATAATGGTTATTTGTAGGTGTACAAATTAATATTCTATTGGTACAAATAGTGTTGATTATATATGAATTAATTGAATTGAGTTGAAATGTGATTAGTTATATGTTAAGTTATACATTCCCCCGAATTGTTGAACGTTGATGAATGCATTGTAAATCCCCCTAGTTCTGGAGAAATACATCATCGGGGGGATCTGCTCTCTCCCTCACCCTCGCCCATCACCTCGCCCCCTCTCTATCTCTATCTCTCTCTTAATCTCTATCTCTATATCTTTCTTGCCTTTGCACTCACACTCACTTCTCTCTTTTCCTCTTGTTCTGTTCCTTTTTTATATTACAAGTTATCCCTTTTCTCATTTCTTTCCTCTGTTATTCGTTATTACAATTATTGTTTAAAATTGTGGTTATCGGCTATTTGGGTTTCTCGTTAAACGTTTAGGCCCTTATCTGTTTTCTTTTTAATTTAAATGTTTTTGTTTACAATTCTCTTTTTATGTTTGTAGAATGCAGTTTGTAGATTAATTTATCATCTTTATAAGCACTTATGAAATTATATTTTCAGTTTTGTTTAAATTGTAAGTTGATTGACGCAAGAAGTTTACTGTTACTTGCATTTTTGCCTTAAATGTTTTTATGTTATGACAGAAACTGATGTCCAATTTTTTATGAATAAATAAGCATATTTTAATGCTTAAAGAGAATAATTACAAGTTTGTTTAATTTTATTAATTTACATAAATATTAGCATGTTATTTTTATTGGGGGTATAGTGTAGGGAAGATAAAAAAAGGCGGCACTTGTTTTACTGTTTGTGTCCGTATTTTTAACCCTAGGTTTGTTACAGTATCTATGTTACTACTAATATTGGTTTTAGCAGTATATTTTATGCATTGTTTCTCTTTTTATATTAAGGAATCATGGTTTTCTTTTTTGACTTGAAAATATATATATATTAAAAATTTAAAAAATGTTTAAGAAAAAAAAATATATTTATATATCTATAGGTACTACTTGACTCCATGTTTAAGTCTTGCGTCATACTCTTAGTAAGCAGTAGATTCGCTTAGCTTTTCTTCATTTTCAGCTTATAATAAAATTTAAGTATCCTTTATTTTAGTGTGTGAAAAATGTTTTTTTTTTTAAAGGAAAAACGAAAAAAAAAGAACAAAACCACATCCTTGTTTTTTGAGTTCAAAATGGCATCTTTTCTTTCATATGGATGTTTTCTGGAAAGCCAAATGTATGAACAATCTAATTGTCTCAATAAACAGTTGTATGTGACCATATTTTATAAAATGTGTACATCATCTTTTTTTTAATTATATTTTGCCTGGTCACCTTTTTTCTATTTATTTTATACTTTGCCATTTTGCCATCGGCAGAACTGCAGGAGTTTGGTATAACAGTGTTTTGAGTGTTTACTAATATATGCATGAACTTCTATTGAAAAGAGAGGGTTCAATATGTTTTGTTTTTATATGTTTTTGATTTGTTTGGTGAAAGGTTTTTGATGAGCTTAAAAAGCCATGTACATGTGATGGACACTTGCCAGTAATAAAGTGCATGTTGCCTTATAATGCTGTTAACATGATAATTGCAGTCATTTTAGCTTATTAAATTATTTTTTTCAATTTTTAAAAAAAAATTGATTACTAACATGTAGTGTATTTGGTACTGTGATTACCACCAAATCTCCAGACTGCATATATTTATATAAGAATAAGAAAATATAGAAATAGGTAAGTTTTCATTTTAGCATTTTATTCTGAACAAAATATATTGTGAAAATATGGACATAATGGTTTCCAGTAAAATGAAGTTTATATGATAATATTGTTCTGTAAGATGTAGCACTTAAAAATTTTGAATTATGACAATCTAATAAGAAGAGATCTATTAGTTGTTTTCAGTTTTGCTAACAGCTAAATATTCTTTTTATTAATACATTTTATGAATCATTAATATTTTTGAGTGATATTAATAAAACACAGAATAAAAGTGCCCAAAATTTTGTGAGTTAACTTTTTTGGCCCAATTTTGTTTTCTTCCAAATTTAAAATGTATATAAAAGAATGAGACGATTTTCAAGGTTGTTTGCAAAATCAATTTCTGGCATCAGGAATTAAATACTGTGGGAAAGGCAAGCGTCGAAATAATATATGGAGGACTTAACTGAAGTAACACTTGCTATTTGAACGTCACAAATATAACTTTTTTATTAAAACTCCTTAGGTTCAAATTGCTTAACATACATTTTAAAAGTGATTAAATCAACTTCAACTTCATTGAGGAAAATCAGCATCTATTGTGGTTGAGTTGATGATACTTTTGACAACTTTCTTGGAATGCACTAGTAGATGATTAGTTTTCCCGATCGCTTAACTATTACTTTTGAAATATCTTTACAAAAAGAAAACCAAAATAGAAGCAGTTATTACGGTTTTATCTACAAAATTAAGAGGGACAATTATAACATATTAGTTGAAATTTTAGCATCTCAATTGAAAATTAAAGGAGAAACAGATCTCGGTTAACTCAATATCTTAAAAAACATAATCTCAAATATACAATCAAACCAGTTTTCAAAACATCTGACATGCCATAAATCATTCACAGTGTGTAATGGCAGAAATTAGAATAAAGAAGAGGAAAAGTATCGTCCAAAGCCATAGTCGGATGAAAATTTAGTTAACTACAGCAAGATTACAAACAAATAAATTACAAAAATTATACCAAAAAATAGTACAATTTTATGAGACTTAAGAAAACAAGAATATTTAAAATCGGTACAAATTTATAAACAAACTATCCATAAGAATATATATATATATATATATATATATATATATATATATATATATATATATATATATATATATATATATATAAATAAACCAAACTTGATTTTTCGTTTTACATGAAATGTTTAAAAATTGAATATAGCAATGGTATATTAAAGGTTGTGACTTTAGAGCATTTACATCGGTTATGAAGTTTGTTAATGGTCGAAATCTGGTCGACTGATATGAGGGTAAACAGGGGGGGGGGGGAGAGGGAATTGGCAAATTCACATGTATCTCTTGCTACAATATAATGGACAATTTAAAAAACTGATTTATGGACGATCTCGTTAATTACGTTATGCCTACAATTGTTGTCTTCTGCTGTTCCCCTAATTCGAATATTAATGAAATTACCTGTATTTTAGTGCCTTCAGTAAACCTCGACCCCCGTCTACAATATCTAGGTAAGTATCAATTTTTTTTGTTATATATACTGCTCAAAAATGAATAGGGATATTGGTTATTTTTTCTTATCCTATTAATTTTAATTAAATCGATCTTAATTAAATTTCTTTTTTATGGGGGAAAAAATAAATAATTTCTAATAAATATTAATGATATTTATAATAAAAATAAAAAAAAATATGCTAGCCCCCATACATACCACAAAACAGCCAATATCCCTATTCATTTTTGAGCAGTTTATATAGGATTCTTAAAGAGGAGGAAATAAGAATAGAATGTACAGGTGACTTTAATGCTGGAATTATACAACAACCCTGTGGCATCATTTCCACACAAAATTGCCTCACATAAAAAAAAAAATTGAAAACAATAGCTTCAACTAATGAATTTTACACAATTTATGTTTTTTCTTTGGATGTACAGTGTTATAGTTTTTGGGATCCAGAAACTTAATCATTTAACCATAAATTTTAATTAATGTGGTTATGACTTCAATTGATGTCAGAATCAATTCTTAAGATTAGGTTAGTTCTTATATATTATTAGTCTTAAAGCCTTTTATGTGTGTGCCATGAATGTATATCCTGTGGGCAATTTGTGTCCCTCAGACATTTCTCTTGGCTGTTTAGTGCTCAGTATTGTTAAGCCCTTTGATATCTCACCACCAACAAGTAGCATGGGCCTGCAGTTTTCTCAACTTTTTTCTTTAAGAGCCGGCTTCCTAAATTGTTTTGAAATTATTTATTTATTAGTTTGACTATCTTAGAACTAGTCCCTAGTTAAACAATAGGTATGGTAAGAAATCATTTAAATATGTAGGTGTGCCTTAATTCTTATATGGTCTGTGCAGAAAGAAATGGTAATCCACTGAATGTCCTTGTGACCCTTGTTCGCTCCCGTGAAAATCAGGTTATCAGAAATCACAATAAAGTAACATTTAAAAAATATATTGATAATGAAAACAACGCATCACTCACTAACAGAATATAAAATATCAACACAATTTTTAGATTTCCATTAAGGGAAATGAGCTATTGAGATCGTACTCATGACGCGCTTTTCGAAAAAGTTTCCTCAAATGTCCATCAAACCTAGGAGATGACATCCATTAAAAAATGAGGTCCATTCAAAATTTTATATACATACATACACATATATATATATATATATATATATATATATATATATATATATATATATATATATATATATATATATTCCTTTGCACATTACCCATGCACAAAGGGCGTTTATTTGCTACATGTGCCTTACTATTACAGTATATAACATGTATGTTCATAATACATCGTGTTTTGTGTACAATGAAATGATATTCATAAATTTGTTCTTGAGATTAAAAATAAATAAATAAAAAGAAAAGAAAACAAAAGAAAAAAAAATGAAAACGAAAATAAATAAATAAATAATATACATAATAAAAGAACAAACAATCAAAGTGATGAAAAATTAGTACGCATAATAAGAAAAATCGAAACAATCCAATAACATGTTAATTTAACTTCATTCAGAAAGTTATGCCACTCATTCTAATACATTATTCTTGATGTAGGCGTTAAAAAGAAAAAAGAATGGAAGGAAGACTTAATATATTAGGTGTTTAAAACGTCTGCTGTTTCTATTAAGGTTTTAGAAAAATGCCTAAATACTAATGGGTATTTTTTAAACCAACTCTTTAAATCCATTGGCCACTGGTCTTTGTTTCTGATAAGTGTTTGTTGGAGTGTATTTCGTAATTGTGTAGTAAGTGTGCAAGTGTAGATGAGGTGTTCTATAGTCTGTTCACTCCTTCTGTCACAGTGGCAGTTTTTGTCATTAAGTATTTTGAACCTATGTAAGTAAGATTTAGTAGTTCCGTGTCTAGTGAGTACTTGTGTAGAGTAATAGTCAGTAGCAGTACAGGTGTTGAGGTATTCCTCAATATTTGGGATGAATGTTTTTAAATGCTTGCCTTTCTCTGTTTTGTCCCATCGCTCCTGCCACTGTTTTATTGTGTCCGTGCGTAACGTGTATTGTAGACTTTGTTTTGTTATGTTGGAGTATGTTATGGGTATGTTTTGGTCCTTGGATGTATTTTTTGCAATTTTGTCAACTAATTCGTTTTCGTAAAGTCGCTGCAAAATTAACCGAATGAGACGCTCCAAGATTTTGCCATGGAAATAGAACGTCTGGTCCAACTGACTTACCCAGGTGAAAATCATCCGTTCCTAGATCAGTTCAAGATTGAAGCATTTGTGAATGGTATACGAGATCCAGACTTTAAATTCGCGGTGTGTGCTTTACAAAAATCATTCTTTGCTGAAACCATCTCTTATGCGCTAGCCCAGGAGACTGCTAAAGTCATTTCAAAGCCGCAAGTCTACAATGTGCGACGTCTTGTTGCTGAAACACGAAGTGGCGGTGACGAAAGGAGTGACATAGAAGAAGTGGTCAAGCGGATACTGGAGGAGCAAAGGAATAGATCACGCGCCGAATGCTTCAACTGCGGTATGGTTGGCCATTTTCAGCGTAACTGTAAAGCACCAAAGAAAGGGTTGAGATCTTTTACACCATGGAGGGACAACAAACGGGCGACTGACGTCGAAATCTGAAGAGCCAATGTTAAAGTAGAACGAGCTCGCACTGAGGGGCAAGAACTAGCTCCTAAAACCGATGGCTCCACCATCTCCATTTCCATTATACGACAGAAGAACAGCAACCTGACTGCTCATGGACTGATCAACGGGAGGAAGCAGGTCCTCACCATGGACACGGGAGCGACACACTCCATCATTCGGCCCGGTTTGGTAAAAGGGGCAGTGGAACCGTTGGAGAACGTACGACTGCGAACTGCTACAGGGGAGTCAGCCACAGTCTACGGAAGAGCCAAGATGAGAGTGGCTATCGCCAACATCAGCACTGAACATGTCTTTGTTGTTGCTGACATAATGGATGAAGTGATCATCGGTGTAGACTTCATGATAGCCCACGGTATTGACCTGCACATGGGTAAGCAAATTATGATCTGGCGAAACACCGAAATACCTTTGGATGTCGGACATGAGAGCAAGACCACAAAGGAGCTACGTACCGACGGACGCCAGAAATTCTCACGTCGAGCAGAAGCCTCTTCTATTGTTCATAGGAAAGGTGGAAAACACGATGACGCTCCAGTCCTCTCAAGGCGGCCATGCAATGTAGAGTACAAGGATTGTACAAAAGCCGAGGAAGAGGAGTGCATCATTGATGTACGACTTAGCCATGTTAACTCAGGAGGAGCCAGGTCGACGGCGCAGAAGGGTGACACTATTCTGGCTAAGGAGGGCAATGGAAGGTCGACCCGTCATGAAATATTGGACAGCATTAAAGTGACCAGTAACCAGATGGGTGGCGTGCGTGGTCGAGCAGTGAATACGAAGGAATTTACGGAAGGACGAATGGGTCTACTATTCAACCCACAACGCAAGAGGGGACTATCGCCTAAATTGTGGACCTTGCAGAGTGATCGAGAGATTGGGCGACGTTGTCTGCAGGATGCAGGGATACCACAGTCCGGGGTCTGGAAGGAAAGTGGTACACCTGGAGCGACAGGCCAAGTATGGCAATGGCGATGTTGAGCCTATTCGGGACGAAAAGACTTAAGTGGGCGGCAGTGTTGCGAAAATTAATTAGATGAATAATCCTTCAGAGAGAGAGAGAGAGTCGCGTATTTGGAAAGTGTGACGTAGATCAAAGAAACCGACAGAATGTCCTAGTCCCTACCAGTACCTTCCAGCCAGGCGTCGAGGGGTCCAGACAATTCCCCTTTGATGTATGCTGACAAACTATATAAAGAGCGGCCAGCTGCGAGCCAGTCAGTTTTATTCTCACCTGTCTTGATGTTCACATCAGTGCTACAGTGCGACTTAGTGAAGTGCGGTAAAGTGTTTTTATAAGAAGAACAGTGTTGTACTGTGACTGTAAGTAACAGTTTAGTGCCATGTTTAAGACAGTGTAGTGCCGCTAAGTAAAGGACAGTGCAGTGCCGCGAAGTAAAGGACAGTGCAGTGCCGTCTTGTGAATTTCAGTGACCGTGAGTGAATTATTGGACTGTGTAATCTGAAGAACAGTAACTCTATCAGTCTATACTGTGAGTAGTAATTAAGAATAATTACCAAGTTTATTGTGCATTATCCAAATAAATTGTGCAGTGATAAAAACTGTGAAACTTGTGAGTATTTAATTTTGCAATCCAAAAGAACTCTTATTAAAAACGTTTATTACTGGTTTTGGTAATAAAAACGTAACAATATATATATATATATATATATATATATATATATATATATATATATATATATATATATTTGCATGTTAAACTCTCTGCGGTTGTAATTTTTATTTGATCGTTACCGAACTTGATAATTAAAAGTTTTATGCAAAAATAAAAATTAAGTTCATTAATGGCTGGAATTGGACTGGGGAGGGGGAATTTCAGAAATTCTTAGTATCTCTGTAGTTCCCCTTCTATAGTTTTTCATAGGACCCTTTCTATAGTTTTTCATGTATACCTCATTTATATTTCATTATACAGCAAAAGTGCATATAACAAAAGTTACTTTAAATAACAAAAGAAATAACTTTTGTTATATGCACATTTGCCTAAAAATGAATAGATCATGAAATATTGAGATTTTATATTTCGTTTAGTTGAGTCGTTTGTGCCATATAAAATTGTTGACTCCCTCTATAGTTTTTAGCGTATAACTATTTATGCTTCAGCATACGTCAAAAGTGTGTATAGCAAAAGTTACTCTAAATAACAAAATAGCCACATTTGTTATGTGCATATTTGCCGAAAAACCAATCAACTGAAATATCACTATTTTTAATTTCAGGCCTCCCTTATAACCCCACTCCTGTTCGTCTCAGAGAATATTAATATAGCCAAAAGCCTAACCTGGGTTAGTAGTAATATACATACCAAGTTTCATAAAATTTGGTTCAGCCGTTTACTATTCGATAAAGGACATACAGACAAATATTCATTTATATATATATATATATATATATATATATATATATATATATATATATATATATATATAGATGATCTGTCAGGACTCACGAGCATTTTCATTGAAAATCCATCAAAACTAGCAGCTTTGCAGTTGTCCTATGTTCTGTATAAGCCATTTAATATTACTTAATTTTTTTAAAGTTAAATTTGAGGAAGTTGACAATGTAATAAATAATTAAAAAATCTTTCATATATTTTAGTGATGCGCACAGTGGTTATACATAACAACTATTAAATTAAAAATTGAATACTATTTTCTTATAATTTATATATTTATAACCAATATCCTAAGATATCACGAATTAAATTTTTATTCTATAAATAAGGATTATCAATTTTTTGACTTATCAATTAAAATATCACATTTGGGAATAAGATTCCATAGGGTTTTGATGTTAAAATTTATAATCTACTGCCTTTTGTGATGTTCACTGCTGTATAAAATATCAGTCCATGTGTGTGCATTCTCAGTCTTCTGAAAAGAAAAAATATTAATTTGAAATAAAATAATTAATTAAAAATAATGAAAAGCTATTGTTATTTATTAATGTCCACTTTGTGCTACTAAGGCTAATTGGCAAGGCCTATATATCTGTAGGTTACAACCCTTTTCTAGCCAGGGCGAGACTGGATTTTATTTAATGAGTTTGTCATCTAAAAGAAATTCCTATTTCCCAGATGAGAATCAAACTCATGACTAGGTTTACCAAGAGAGATTAAAAACAATGCCTTTACTCACATGGCTAACCTGAGATCGAAATGAAATGTATTGAATTGTTTTTAGGTGATGTAAAAACACATGGTTTTATATAAGTAAGCTTTTTAATACATGCCTCTTTATTTAGTTACAATTTCAAATAAACATTTAAAATTACAATAAATAGCATTGTATAGTTATTATTTTCATCCTGTGATCCTAAATTACAAAAAAAAAAGTGTACGTCTTAAAGTTTTTAAAGAGGCAAAGAGATTTTAAAGTACAGAATAATATAAAACTAAAAAATATTTCAACTTATTCTTAGTAATACTTACATTTGAAAATATAACAACACATACATTTGAACTCAACCTGTATTTATTTTCGCTAGATAAATTTTTATTTAATCCTAACATATAACATATAATGAGATTAGCTTATTAAGTAATATATCACAGCCTTTTTGTTAAGTTACTGGAATCAGATTTCAAATACCATTGAAACCTTATACAATTAAATATTAATTTATTACAAGTTCTGTGAAATACAAACCTGAAGTATTTAACTTCCGTGGTAGGGAAGTTTTTACCAGAAAAAACAAAACTAAAAGAAAAAGCAATATCTCTTATACTACCTTCTCAAAATATTAAAATCTAAATATATTTTGCCAGGACACGAATAATGTTTATATTAACTATAGCAGATTGGACATAAGGGAAATCAGTTATTGAAAGTGTACTCATGACAAGATAATTGAAACATTTTTTTTCAAATATTCATTGATACTGTCTTGGAGATGACAAAAATTACTTAGAAGCTGCAGATATATATGTAACCTGTGTACACGTATAATTCGTTAATGCTCGGGAGGCCTTATTTTTGATTAGATCATAACCATATATTCTATATTCATTGATATGAAACATCTCATGTCCAGCTTTAATTTCAAGTCTTGTTAATTTGAGGTTCTAAGGGAGAAATAGAGAATGGAATATGAGCCCCTTATTCATTCCAGGTCATGAGAAATCAGCTTATTTTAGTTAAGCAGGATAATATTATAGATGATAATGTTTTGACCTTTCAAAGTATTTCCTTCCATCAAGAATTAAAAATATGGGTTAGCTGAGGGTCTAGAACAGCTCTTGTTCTATTCAAATTGAGGAGTGCTAGTGTGAATCCACCCTGAAATGGGTTGGACTTTTTCTAATACATTCCATCTCAACAAATTCATTACTTCAAACAAGAACTTATACAATATCAAGAAGCAGTTCTTTGAAAATCACCTTATGAGTACAACATCAAAAGAAAATTTCTCTAACGGATAAACTAATTAAAAAATTCATGCCCCTGCCAAAGTGACCTAACCTGGAGGTCTGAGCATCTATATTGATAGAAAGTTGGACATCTGTAATTGGAGAGCCTGACTTAGAGTTGCAAGATATGTCTCAATTTTCATAGAAGTTGAGGTTCAGGTCCTTAAAGGCATGTAGTGCCTGGTTAATAGTTTAACAGTATGTGAACTCTTCTTTAAATGCAACTGAGATGTGAGGACAACTTTTTTTTATTAAAGTATACCGTAACCATCCATATCTTTTCGTCCTCTGATATATCTTGTATGATCTTGATGTAAGAATCCAAGGTTTTACGATTTTTGGGGATTGCATAAGAAATTAAATTTCATTTGCTGCCAGTCTTCATGCTAATATGTAATACACAATAAACATGCCTCACACATACTTTGTGCTAAACATAGATATTTCCCTTAGAGTAATAACTATTCTATAAGCTCCATTCAGTTTAGAATTAGTAGATTAGGGTTATTTACATTTTCTACAGGGTAGTTGGATTCTATTTTGTTTAGATTTCCTGGTTAGCATCTGCTAAGTGTTCTGTGCATTAAACATGTTAATTGGTATTAAAATGATTTTTTCTCTATAGTGGAAGAATAAATATACAACTCAAGTATATTTTGTCCTAATTTCTGATATGAGATGGCTCTGTAAACCGTGATCTTAAAAAAGTTATCTTTATTCAGACTAAATGTGTACACTAGTATGCCTGTCTGCATTACGTTCTATCTCTCAGATTGCCAGCCATACACTACTATGTGTGTATCTGTACAACATCAAAACCTACAGAATAACAGCCAGACTCTAGTATGTGTTTCAGTACTAATTCCAATTCTACAGAATAACTGCCAGACAAGTAAGGTATGCCATTACCATATCCAATCCCACTGACTGACAGTCAGATCCTAATATGACCAGTACTACATCCAATTCCACAGAATAACACTCAGAGCCTTGTATGTGTTTCAGTATTAAATCTTATTCTACAGAATGACTGGCAGACTAATGTGTCTCATCCCAACAAATGACAGCGCGTGTATGTATGTATGTATTTATATATTTAGTGCTTTTCTGAAATATGGATTAAGTAGGCTTGTGTGTGATGGTATCTCTAGTGTATAAAAACATTATGTCGAGGATGTTAAAAGTATTCTTGATTCATGGTGACTGTATCATGTGTGTGTGTATATATATATATATATATAAAACTCATGGAATAGAGAAGCGTGTGTGGTGCAATATATGAGTTAGGTTTAAAAACTTACACTTCTCTGGTATTTTAAAGTTGTTTGTTGCTATAGAACATTGTATCCCTATAAGGGTCTCACCAAAGGTATTTGACATTCTTCAGCAGAGTCAATTAAGGAATTTACCTAAAATGCAGAGGTTCTGTTTATTGTATTTATATCTGATCCCCTCTTCAATAGGTACTATAGGTTTTACAGGCTTTCCTTTTTTTTACATAACTCAGTACGCATTTTTACTTGATTTATTGACTTTCTACTTAGTAAATAGGAAGTGCAAAATTGACTGAAAATGCATTTTGATAATAACTGAATTCGGAAAAACAAAAAATGAATACTGACATCTTTATCCACACCTTAGCGCAATCATTTCTGGAGATCAGTAACTCCTGTGCCTCAGCCAGAGCAGACTATACTTTTTGCTATAAATATACATATATATCAAGTTCTCTATTGGCTAAAGGCAATTCACATAAAAATATAACCAGCTTCTTTTGAGATCTTTTAGCAGATTTCCCTTAAGGGAAATCAGCTATTAAGGCGGTACTCATGACACGAGTTTCGAAAAATTGCTTCAAATGTACTTCGATCCTACCCAAGAGATGACGAAAACGAGGTCCGTTCAAAATTTTATATATATTTGACTGTTAACGCTCTAGCGGTGAAATTTTTGTTTGATCGTTACCAAACTAGGAATTTAATCGTTTTATGTAAAAAGGAAGATCAAGTTCGTTAATGGCTGAAATCGGACCAGTGGGAGGGGGGAAATTTGAAAATTCAAAATATCTCCGTTATTATAGTCGGATCGAAAAATTGTATAGAATCAATCTTATTGCAAATTAAATTTACTATAAATATTGTTCTATACATTTATTCTGTATCTTGAATATTAATCGAGATATTTGCATTTGTATTGTGTGTATGGTCTGCAGGAGTGGGCTATGTTCGGGACTTTCCGCCGAGAACTCTGGCAACCGTTTCCGGAACTGTTCGTCCATCGTGAATAGGTTTAGAGATCCCTTACTACTACAGTTGTTATTAGGCAGATTTCTATACTGTAAAACTTCACGTGGGAAATCTGCTTGGTTTACACAGCCCCTGACGGACTTTTTAATGTGCCCTTATCTAGTTCCTTTTCAGGGGCTAAATGATTTTGATGATTCTCAAATTTTGATCACTGGTAAAATACTAATAGAACATACAGAGTTCTTGACAGCTGTCAAGTGGACCCTCTTAAACATTAAGCCCCTGAGGAGGTGCCAGAAATGATGCAAAACATTTAGGGCACATAAAAAGATAAATAGAACTGGTTGTGGCTTTATTTAAATTTATCGTAGTCTGAAAAGGACTTGATTAGTTTAAATAAACAAGTTCAGTGCATACTATTGATAATATGGTTTTATATGTGTGTGGAGTGTGTCTGTGTGCTTTTGATGAATAAAGTTCGCAACCCACAATTCAAAAAAACTACCACCATGTTCAAGCTCTGTCACCAGTATTTCATTATCTTTTCGCTAAAGCAAATGAACCAAAATCCTAGACATATTTTCCTAAGTATTTTAAAGTATTCGTTTTATGTCAGCTGGAAGTAATTTAATGATAAAAATTCAGACAAGATATTTGACATGAAGTTCTAGATATAGGGGAATTTACCTTGGATGGTAGGTCAAAAAACTATAATTATTTTATTTATTCATTTTCTGGAGCATTGATAAGAAAATAATATCGAGTAATTTAACAATTTCAACGACTGTAAACATTTTCGTTCTATTTTGTTATAACACACAAACGTTTGTGCCTATATATTGGTATTGGGATCCCTAAAATTGATTTATTTATAGCCACCAGATGTAGATGAGTGTTTTCATTTTGTTTATTGTTTTGAAAACTGCTCAGTAATTTAATATGCTAATTGAAGTGGAACATTTAGACCAATTAATTTAATTATTATTAAACATTTCCTACCTGAGACTCTCCTAAATTAGCCGAAAAGCGTGGACTGATAAAGAGCCAAGCTTGGAAATAAAATAATTTAACAAAGAATAACATACAAAATACAATTTGACATACAAAAAGAAATATTCAGTTAAGTAGCCTAAGCAACTTAACACCAACTTCTTCACTTTTTACATAAAATTTCAGCAACCACACAACATAATTTTTGTACAATCACTCATTGACACATTAAATGGAAATGCCTACAAATACATCATGCATAAATATACCTTATAACCATACACTTACACAAGGTTGTGCCCACACCATGAGATATAGTTTAAATCTCTATGCAAAGCAATTTAAACAGGTGTTACATTGAACTGGGCAGTGTAATTATTCTATACCAAAATAGTGTTGGATTGAGCTCCCCCTGAAGGTGGTACCCATCCTCCAAATGCTTTTTCTAGCTCAGATGCTACTGCTAATGTTAATCTGTCTTGATGTTTGTTAGCTACAATCTGCAAAAAAATAAAAGTTATTATTAATATTAATTAATTAGTAAAACAGCAATTAATTATGTGACTATATAACTCAACGCATCTATGGATGAGGACAAAAACAAAAAGTGTACAAGAAATCCGTTTGAGTTTGGAACATATATTGTAATTTATAGTTTTCATTAAATTTACTTTGACCATTGAACCACTTTATTTTTCAAGTGGTGTTTGCACACCTTGTCATGAAAATTCAACATCGGTAACTTCATAAATATTTCATAGAAGGGCATAATGGAAACAATTCCATTGGATCTGTTGAGTAGTTCTTAGTTGCTCAAGGCACTAATGCAAATGTAATTATTCCAGACTATTTACTCATACATTCTTTTCTGTTTCTCTAGAATAGTAAGCTTATATAAGCAGAAATTAAAATTTAAGGTGAACATGGGATGTTTATTGATAAAGTTGCATTAAGTGAAATTGCACTAGCAGACATGGAGATTAATTTAAAACTGAAAACTAAAAAGAACAAAAAAATATCTCTTTAATATTCGAATTAGTGGTGACATGTATTTAACAAGAATTGTAGATCATAACATTTTTCTGAAGATAAGTTATATGTCAGTTTTTGATCTCACTCATAACAACAAACATATTTCAATTTCTTTTTATTTAACCCCTCTCTAAAACCCCATGTTTGAATTAAACTATTAACGAGGAAAACCTTTTGGTTTTAAGCAAAATGCTGAAGCAGAATTATTGAGCAAATAATAATTGGGGTTTCTAAATAAAATTCTCATTGATGATGTTTATATATTTGTTAATTATTAACATTTACTCTATGCTACTAAGTTTAATTGGGATGAATTATATATAGGTTACCTCTTTCTAGGCAGGGTGGGGCTAAGGATTTTATTTAATGATTTTACCACCTATTAAATTCCTATAGCGCAGGTGAGAATTGACTAAAGGTTTACCAAGTGAGATTAAGACCAACATGTTAACCCTCATGGCTAACCCAAGCTCCTAAGTGTAATATATATATATATATATATATATATATATATATATATATATATATATATATATATATACTAGCTCAGATACCCGGCTTCGCCCGGGAATTGATTTGAGGCTGAATGGTGATGGTATTTTTTTGGCAAGGCTTTACTTTGCACAATATTTTGACATTTACCCGTCGCAGTGTTTAGGGTTAATACCCGTTGTTGGCATTTGTTAATAATAAAATTAATTTTTTATGTAAGTCTTCACTGTCCTCCAAATTGTCATATTTCCCGTCTCCTGTGCATAATGCATTGATTTCAGTTATTAAGGGCAAAATATTAACATAGATTTGAATAAATTTTTCCAGGTGAGGTACCTCATTGTTCAAATTGGAATGAATTGTTGAGCATATCAATATTTCTACTCAAATTACTTGCTCCATACATTGTTCCTGGAGAAATGTATAAAACAAAAGTTAGTCT
The DNA here is from genome assembly GCA_019009955.1 of Riptortus pedestris. NCBI lineage: Eukaryota > Metazoa > Arthropoda > Insecta > Hemiptera > Alydidae > Riptortus > Riptortus pedestris. The sequence continues at coordinate 46,083,800 of CM032232.1, read as the reverse complement.
AAATAACAAAGTAAAAACTTTTGTTATGTGCATGTTTGTCGAAAAACAAATAGACAATGAAATATCGCGAATTTTTATTTCAGGCCTCCCTTATAACCCCCACTCCCGTTCTAACCTAAAAATTTTAATATAGCTTTAATCATGGAAGAATTAATGCTAATTGACATACCGAGTTTTTTTAAGTTCGGTTTAATCGTTAGCACCCAATGAAATAGTTGACTCTCGCTTTAGTTTATAGTGTATATCTTGTTTATAATTTGTTAAAAGACAAAAATGAATATGACAAAAGTTACTCTAAATAACAAAATAAAAAACTTTTGTTATGTTCATATTTGCGGAAAAACCAATAGGAAACGAAATATCGCTATTTTTAATTTCTGGCTTCCCTTATAACCCGCACTCCTGCCCGTCCCTAGAAATGTTGGTATGACTTGTTATAATGAAAGCGTTTGTGCTAGTACATATACCGAGTTTTATTTATTTCGGTTCGGCCTTTAGTCCCAAAAAAAATTGTTCACTTCCGCTATAGGTTTTAGCGTATATCTCGTTTATAATTCGGTATAAGAAAAAATTGTATATAACAAAAGTGACTCTAAATAACAAAATAAACAACTTTTGTTATGATCACATTTGGCGCAAAACCAATAGGAAACGAAATATCGCTATTTTTAATTTCTGGCTTCCCTTATAACCCCCACTCCTGTTCGTCTCAGAGGATATTAATATAGCCTAAAGTCTAAGTTGGGTAAGTCCCCTTCTCAAGCCTTTCAAACACGGCACCTCCCCAGACCACTATCGGCCGATAAGCCTTCTTTCACATATCTCCAAGATACTGGAGCGTGTTGTGCGCCAGTATCTTGTAGATTTCTGCGAGAAGGAATGTATCATCCCCCCTGAGCAGTCAGGTTTCCGCAAACGACTCTGTACATTACACCCCCTGGCAAGGGTCCAATCATTAGCTACCCAAAGCCTGCGACGGAATGAGTCGACTGCCATGATTTCCATAGATTGCACGAAAGCGTTCGACTCCGTCGACCACCACATCTTGCTAAACACCCTCCACTCTAAGGGCTGCCCAGAGCAGCTATTTAATATTATTGCGTCATTCCTTCAGAATCGCACACTACAAGTAAGGGTAGGGCAGAGCTTCTCATCCACCCACACTCTGCCAACCGGAGTCCCTCAGGGCTCGGTGTTATCCCCTACCCTTTTCTCAATCTATACAGCGGATGTGGTAGGTCGACGGTACAACGATCGCACGTCAGTACTTGCGTATGCGGACGACGTGGCAATCATGAGCAGATCCCTCAATCCCCAGCGGGCATTAGCTCTTGCAGAAAACACTTGCCAGGACATCGCCGACCGACTAAAACAAATAAACATTAACGTAAATCCTACAAAGACGGACGCACTAATATTTTACTACCACAATGGACGCAAAAGACTACCTAAAACTTTTACACTAAACAACACACGAATCAAGACTTCAGGATCCATATGCTACTTAGGTATACGACTTGACAGACACATGACTTTCTCCACACACATTTCACATAAAGTCAAAACACTAAGACACAAATACCGCTCCCTTAACCACCTATTGCTCTCCCCCAATCTCACCATAAACCTCAAACTCATGATACTCAAAGGAGTCATAAGACCGGCCCTCCTGTACGGCGCACCCCTCTTCAGACACATATACAAATCAAGCCTAACTGACTTACAACAATACCACAATGGACTTGTTAGGAAAATTGTACAACACACATCCCTACAGAGACAAAAGAACGACATAATACACTCTACACTAAACCTCGTACCAATCTCAGACACGATTGCACGACGACACATAAAATTTCATGACTCACTACAGCACCTGGACAACCCATTATACAACAACCTCCCACCCCTCATGCAACCGACGAGATGGCAGATGGACGATAATACTCCACTTGTCGATGTCGTCCGGATTGCAGACCTACCTCCGTAGGACTTAGAGGCAAATTTTTTCCCCCACAATTTTCTGTACATATTTTGTAAATAAAATTTTTCAACATAATTAAGTAGTTTTAAGTATTAGTTTAGTAGATTAGGTTAGATTAGTTTTTAGGAAGAGCCCCCCCCTGGATGTCCTTTCCGGCCGAGCGAGCCCCCCTCTCCCCCTTAGGTTAAATTAGGCTAGTTTTAGGTAAGTTTTTAGATTTATTTGTATATACTGCGTGTGTGTGTTCTATCATCTTTTCTTTCTTCCTCCTCCTATCCTCCTTTCCTCTTCTTTCCTTTTCCTTCTATCCCACACCCCAGCTGGCGACCCATACCCGCCGTCAGCTAAATTTCAACCCAACCATCACACCCTACTATAAGTCTGACAATCCCCCCTTCAAATAAAGCTTTGGTTTTAGCATAAGGGCCTATTCTTCTTCTCAACCTGTAGCCATCTGACTACATTAGTACAACCCAATTTAAACAGCTGGGTATTACTAAAAAAAAAAAAAAAAAAAAAAAAAAAAGTTGGGTAAGTAGTAATAAATATACCAAGTTTCATAAAATTCGGTTCAGCCGTTTATGTGTGAAAAGGTAACAAACAAATAAACAAACAAACAAACAGACACCAAAGAAACAAAATGCAGTTATGGTGTCTGTGACATGTGAAACGAAAAGTTATCATGAAATTTCGCGAAAAAAAATCAATGTACAGACAGAGGTTACAATTTTATATATATATATATATATATGTATGTATAAAGGAAAGGACCTTTCCATTTTTACCACCCTAGTCGAAAGACAAATGACATTTTTTTTAAAAAATTGTCTTATGAGAAAAGGTCTGATTTTCCTGAGGGGAAAACTGCTAATGCATATTATATGTACCAAAATATACTAATATATATAAATATATATATATATATATATATATATATATATATATATAAGGGTAATAAACCCATCTGGTAATAGTAGTAAAGAATTACATAACCTTTGTTGACACTAATTATTCCCTGAAAGTATATACAACAAATTTTGATTTCAAAGTATATTAAGATCTTTGAGTGCTTAATTATTTCTAGAATCAGTGCTCTAAAAAATTATCCAATACATAAATAAATGGAATTGTATTAAATACCTGCACTCCTATGGGTAGACCCTCTTTATTGAGCCCAACTGGACAAGCAGTAGCAGGTAGTTCCATTAAATTAAAAAATGATAAATATACTGTATTTAACATCTTGTAGTATGTTCTGTAATGCTTGTGAGCTGGATCTGTAAATACTGGCAGAATGAGGACTCCATCGTCTCCAAGCATATCCTGCAAAACCAACGTAATAATTTTATAATCGCAATGGGTTAAGCTAGTTCAGGCTTTTTCGTATTTTTATCAGAATAACATATATATATATATATATATTTATATATATGATTTTCAATGTATTTTATAAACAATAATAGTATTAGGTTAGGTTAGGAAAAAAAACAATGTACAGACAGAGGTTACAATTTTATATATATATATATATATATATATATATATATATATATATATATATATATATATATATATATATATATATATATATATATATATATATATATAGTGTTGCGTAGATTAGTTATACCAGGAACCACGTGATTGGGGAGTGCGGAGAAGTTCAGAGAAGTGCCGCTAATTGGTCGCGTCCTTACTAGTCCATTCTAGTCTTTCTTGGAAAAGCCTCCGTCTCACCCTGCTCTCCATTTAAGCCTGTACAGCTAAATCTAATTATAGCCGTCTCCCTGGAACTTCTAGACCTTTCTCGAACTGGAACCTTCTATGCCTAGACACTTCTACAAGCATTTAAAAGGAAGTCTCACAGTACCCCACAGTTAGTTTACGGTCTTGATGGTCACATTAGTGTTACAGTGCGACTTAGGGCAGTGCGGTAAAGTGTTTTTATAAGAGGAACAGTGTTGTGCCGTGACTGTAAGTATAGCGCGTTTCACTTCGAGATGGCAGTAGATCTCGTGCGCTGTTGCCAAATCTCACTCAAATCCGCCAAATTTCTAAAAAACTCGGGAAAAATTCTGAAATGTGCAGAATTTAATCTTCTATCGGCCTATACTAAGAATAAATCAACAAAACAAGATACACAATCGAAATAAATTGTATTGTGCCAATTTTTTACCTAAAAAATTTAATGGAAATTCTTGTTTCTCTCGTCACTGCGATCATATTTTTTAAGATATTTGTTTGAAATTCTATACGAAGTTAGTTTATGTTATCTATATTCGTTACAAGGAACATTTTTTTTTAAAATGTCATTCCTTATCATGTTTTTTCCATAATAAAAATAAAAATTGTGAAATCCAATTTTAAAAAAGTAGCCTGCGGGGAATTTTCGTTCTATAATAGTTTATTATGTTTTGTCATAATCCTTTTAAAAAGGACAGTTCAAATTTATTTTTGAGCCTCCTCCGAACATTATGGGTCGATTACAACTGATGCAATTAATGTTTATATGTTGTGCGAGCGTCGCGGCGCGGCGGCAAGAGGAGAGCTGGACCCCCTGGCTCTCTCCCGCCTGCTCTGCCGTTCAGCTACCCAAGCCTGCATACGAATTTCAGTTTAATAATAAAAACGACAAGTTACTCTATGGTTTGGTATTTTATTATTTTCAAAATTTTTTGTGCTTCTGTGAAATGTTATTTTCTTTCAAAGTTGTAAGGAGGATGGCAAAATAATGTTTAGAATACATTGTTCTCCAGACGTTTACATTTTTTTAAATAACACCTAATGTAAGTATGGAAACATATTTCTAATAATTCTCTCTTTCCTTAACATGACATTCTTGTTTTACAATACAATGGTCCTTTAGTTATACCTGCTGATCAAGGGTTGATGCGTTGGTCAGTGATGGAGTATTACCCACGGGGTTATTCCCCCTACCTGTTTGGGACAACATTTGACCCTCTCGGAGTCAATAAGCAAGCTTCCTTACAGCAAATATGATCATTACAGTTTATGCATTTGCCACGTACACATCCAGTTCAGTGAAGTTTTACAAGTAGTCCTTTCAATTTTTTTGGTCATCTATTTGTGATAACAATCCGATAGGATTTCGTATAAGGGTTAGGACATTTAGTTGCGCATCCGATTTTCGTTGAAGATGGCTGAACCTGGAACTTCATCAGCAGTTCAAAAGCGACGAAAACAGGGGGAACAACTTCGCAGCAAAGAGCAAGGTATAGTTTTCAACGTATATAACTACTTCAGACGGAATTACACTGTGAACAAAGCTGTGAGCGAAACATGTAATGCCATGGGAGTTTCAAAGCGAACTGTTTATAGGATAATTAAAAGAAGCAGCCAAGGCCCATTCACAACTCCCACAAAGAAAAGAAAATGTCTAAAAGTTCAAAGAAAGGATTCTCGATTAGTCAAGTATGATTCTTTTGTATTATCGGCTATCCGCCAGAAGGTTCACAGCTTTTATTTCCAGAACATTCCCCCGACTTTGAATTTATTATTAACCAACATGAAATCGGATGAAGATTTGCCTAAATTTTCTCGAACAACACTGTATAGGACACTCGTCGATATTGGTTTTGCCTTCGAAAAAAGAAAGAACAACGCGTTACTAACTGAGAAAGATGAGTTGATTTCGTGGAGGCATAAATATTTACGAAGTATCCGGAAAGCAAGAGCAGATGGAATGTATGTTGTATACCTTGACGAGACGTGGGTCAACGTTGGGCACACTATTACGAGTACATGGAGGGACAAAACTATTTCGTCGGCTCGAGACGCATTTCTCGCAGGTCTATCTGCTGGTCTGAAGCAACCCACAGCACGAGGACCGAGATTTGCGCTGGTTAATGCTGGAGGCGAGCAAGGGTTCGTCTGCGGAGCAGAGTTTACATTCTTATGTAAAAAAAATACAGCAGATGCCCACGAGGAAATGGATGGTGAATGTTTCGAAAAGTGGTTTCAAGAACAGCTACTCCCAAATGTTCCTGAAGGGACCGTAATTGTTATGGACAACGCTTCGTACCATTCTCGGCGCCAAGAACAAATCCCATCGTCCAAAAACACTAAGAAAGAGCTTCAGGAATGGCTGGAATCTAAATATATATCATTTGAAGCGGACAGGTTAAAGAGGGACTTGCTGGAATTAGTGAACTTTCACAAAACCAAGTACATTACGTACAGAGTAGACACTATGGCCGAAAGAAGTAACTGTCAAGTTCTACGGTTGCCACCTTACCATTGCGAGTTAAATCCAATAGAACTTGTGTGGGCTCAAGTGAAGCACTATGTAGCCATGAACAATACCCGGTTTCAAAAGAATGAAATGGCAGCATTGATAAGGGAAGGCTATGAGAAAGTCAAATCTGAAAATTGGCAGAATTACGCGGAGCATGTTAAAAAAATAGAGGAGGCGATGTGGAAGGCAGATGAGATACAAGACGATTTAGAGCCTTTCATAATAAGACTGGGGTCGACGTCAGGATCCTCCACTCAATCGGACTCGCAAGGAATGAGCGGAGTTGAACCTCTGTCAGACGAAGAAACAAGTACTGATGTTTTTATATAGCACCTAATATAATATTATATTTTCTTAATATAATATTACATTTTCGTGCTTTTTGTTTTGATTGTTAGGCATGAAGCATACTTAAGATTTTGACTATTTTGGCCAATAATCTAAATGGATAGTTTTTTCTTTAAACGTTAAATTTAATAGGCTTCTTCTCCTTGGCAGATGGGCTAAGAAATTAGATACTCTAAAATTAAGTTGCTTTCAATAGACATTTTTGAAGGTCATTAAAGATTTTTATTAGGAATTTCTTTGATTAAAATGGTTTTATTTTTTAATTATGCAACTATAATTATGATTATAATGAATAATTATTAATGGATTAAAGATATATATTAATATTATTGTTATAAATAATCATCCCAATCCTGTTTGTTCACAGTCCTCTATTGCTCTCAGTTTATAAAAGGCCTTAACTCCAATTTTTGTCGAAAATTACATTTTGAAAGATATATTTAAGTTATTAACTTCAAATCACATTAAAAAGATTAATAAAAAAAAGTGCTTCCCAGTAAAATTTACAATTTCTGAGTTGAGGCTTTTTAAATAATCATGGTAGAATAGACAGTTATAAGAAAGAACGGGAGAGCGGGCGGGAGAGAGCCGGGGGGGTCCAGCTCTCCTCGTGCCGCGACGCTCCCACAACATATAAACATTAATTGCATCAGTTGTCAGCGTCCCATAATGTTCGGAGGAGGCTCAAAATTAAATTTGAATTGTCCTCTTTAAAAGGAGTATAACAAAACTTAATAAACAATTATAGAACGGAAATTCCCAGCAGGCTACTTTTTAAAAATAGGATTTCCCAATTTTTATTTTTATTATGACAAAAACATGGAAAGGAATGTCGTTGAAAAAAAAATTGTTCCTTGCTACGAATAAAGATAATATATACTAACTTCATGTCGAATTTCAAACTAATATCTTAAAAAATAAGATCACAGTGACGAGAGAAACAAGAATTTCCATTAAAAATTTTATGTAAAAAATGGACAAAAAACAATTAATTGCAAAAGCAGGTGTTATTTTCTTGATAAATTTTTAGCATAGGCAGATGGAGCGATAAATTCTGAACGTTACAGAATTTTTCCCGTAAAAATTGGACAACTTTGAGATATAGCGGCAACGCCGCACGGAGGGAGGAGGACAGAGCTATCTAGCGAGGCATATGCAAAAGGGAGACAGAGCACCCCATTGAAAATACATACTGCCATCTCGAAGTGAAACGTTCTTTTTTTTCTTTTTTTTATAGCAGTTTAGTGCCGTGTTTAAGACAGTGCAGTGCCGCGAAGTAAAGGACAGTGCAGTGCCGTCTTTTGTGAATTTTAGCGACCGTGAGTGAATTATTGGACTGTGAAATCTGAAGAACAGTGACACTATCAGTGTAATACTGTGAGTAGTAATAATCAAGAGTATTGTGCATTGTGAAATAAATTGTGCAGTGATAAGCTGTGAAATTTGTGTGTGTTTAATTTTTGCAATCCAAAAGAACTCATATTAACAACGTTTATTACTGGTTTTGTAATAAAACGTAACAATATATATATATATATATATATATATATATATATATATACATATATATGCCTGTTACCACTCTAGCGATCCCAATTTTGTTTTATTCGTTAAAAAAACTCGATATTTAATCGTTTTATGTAAAACGAAATATCAAGTTCGTTAATGTCTGAATTCTGACCTGTGGGAGTTTAGTTTTCGGTCTTCTGTATACCCCTCCTCCTACTCATGACATATTAACAATAATCTGTTATGTTATGAAGCACTTTATTTGAAACATAAATATCATATTGCTTTTATAGTATTGAACTTTTAATTATTGAGATAAATGCAAATACGTGGCGGACGAGGGATATCTGCTTAGTTTACGCAGCCCCTGCGGAACTGGATATTTTTACATTATATGGTAATTTTTATTAATGTGGTGACTCTGGAAATTTAAAATTCCAAATTAGATGTTTTCGATCGTCAAATGATGATAAATGCGTGAGACACGTGGCAAATCTGCTGGGAAACACGGACTTTTTTAAAAAAAACATTTAAAACCCAAAGTAGCTTAAAGTGGACGTAAACAAATAAAAAAAAATATTTAGTCATCACACCTTAATAAGCCAATCATGAAGTGTCTTTTTCCAATTTTCATCATCAAATATTGTTTTGAACGGACCTTTATTATGTGAATAAATCCAAACACGTTGTTTGCTGTCATCATTAAGATTTTACGTTCTTAACTTGAAAATGTTTCGTGACCTATACCGTACTCGATATTTTAACTTTTCACTGAACACTAAAGATCAGTTTCATTAATAGTTGAAATGGGTTCAGGATTTAGATGTGGGAATTCCAAAGTTCTAAATATTTCCGTTATTGTGAGTCGGGCCGAAAAAAGTCATAGAACCAATCGTATTATGCTATTGGTGTTCTACACTTGCATACAAATGTTGATGCTGTACTCTGTTGATTTCATCCATCAGTAAACCCTATATGGTGAGATGATATCGCCGGCGTGGCTTTCATCACTTGGGAAATATGCTTCGTCTACGCAGCCCCTGCGTGATGGACTTTTTAAAATGTAAAATAACAATATTTGTTTTGGATATATTGAAGATCTACATGTGGTTCAAGTATCTAAAAAAAGAGAATAATAACGAAGAAATAAACACATTACCTCTAATTCTTTTGCGATTTTTGATTTCAATTTCTTCATGGACTCAATTCGTCTTTTAGGTGTCTTCTCGGCAAGTTTTTTCAAGAAACCAAAGTATATTGAGTAAGCCATATAATTAGAGCAGAACATATGCTTTTTAAACATTTCTCTTACAACGTCCCACATTGTCCAGTCCTAGAACAAAGCCAAATTCACATTTTACATAATGCCATGTTCGGTTGAGTCTTTAAATAACATTTAACACTAATTATGCTCAGGCATGAAAAGTTGTGATCAACACAGCAATTATACTCAATAGGTTTCATTGTTATTATACCTTTTCAATTGATCATATATCAAGGCAATATGTATTTATATATATATTTATTAATCTTTACGAAACTCGATATATAAGTGTTTTATGTAAAACTAAAGATCAAGTTTGTTAATGGCTCAAATTGGACGGGGAGAAAAGGGGGTTCAGAGGGAAGAATTTCGAAAATTTGAGATATTTTTATTATGTGGTGGATCGAGTAATTGTATAGAACCAATTTTATCGCACATATAATTGCTTATAAATGATGTTATATACATATTTCCTCTATCATGAATATTAACCGAGATATTTGTAATTTCTTAGTTTCCTGCCTTCAGTAAACACTCACTCCTACTCATGTCATATTAACAATAAGCTGTTATTTCATGAACCACTTTGTTCTAAGCTTAAATGCCAAATATTATTCTAATGAGACTTTTATTATGTGAGAAGCATGTAAATTCGTTATGTTCGTCGATAACGTTACCAATTAAGATTTTACATTCTTGTCTCGAAAATGTATATTTGGTCTATACCATATGTAGGAAACAACCGGTCCGCTGTAAGGTTTGATACGGTCCGCGAGACATTTTGAAAAAACCCAATTAAACAAAAATATTACACTACTTACTCCAAATGAGGAAGATGAGGACATTATTTGCATTTGGCAGTACTTATAAATGTGAACAGTTCTTTTCAATAATGAAGTCAATTTCAATGACTGACGATAATTTTAAAAATTCTTTACGTCCTTTTATAAATGGAATTAATTCAAACATCGATGGATAAGTTTCCCAAATTCAAGCTCAAGTGTCTCATTGATTTCAGTGTTGCTATTTAATTTTCTTTGTTTGTAGTAATTCCAAATTTTTACGATTTAATTATAATGTTGTACCTATTTTCTTCATTTAATTGTATTATAATTACATTGTCGTATAATTTCATTCTGATATCTATGGTTAAAAATTATGAACACTGCTTTAAAGTGCATTACTTTTAAAAGCGGCCCAAACACATTAAATTTTTACTTTTAAATTTTGGCCAACAACATGTCAAAGGTTGTCCATACCTGGTCTATACCATACTCGATATTTAACCGATTAAGTCATCACTAAAAAACATATATGTTATTGACTGAAACCGGAGCTGGAATATGGGGGACGTAGAAGGGTGGGATTTGAAAATTAAAAATATCTCAGCTATTATGAGTCGTATCGTAAAATCTTATAGAACCAGTCATGTTAAACTATTGATGCTCTACAATCGCTGTTCTATGTATTTTTTCTGAGTTCTAATATTAACCGAGTACTTCATAGTTTTTTTTGTTTTCAGTCAGAATGGGCGGTGGGATGAGATATAAAGTGTGTTATAATAGCATTTGGGAAATCTGCTTAGTTTACGCAGCCCATGTGTGTCGGACGTTTCTCTGTGGATTGACGTTTCAAGGGACCACAAAGAACAGCAAAGACTGGAGTTCAGGTTAATTCAAAAAGACATAGATGAAATCATGAAGTTTTGAAGGTTAGGGTCGTTAACTCTTTATACAGATGGATTGTTAAAACATACTAATCTCTGCGGTATCATCTGAAATGGAGTCTGTAGAAAGTTAATTCATGATATTAGAAGATTTCTCTCAAGGGAAATCAGTTAGTGACTAGCTTTGGCTACAATTGGAAGAGTATATATACATTTCTTAATGAACACAGTGGTAAATTAAACATATATGAAATAAGGATTAAACATATTCCAAGACATAATTAGTATTATGAATACCTCACGGTCTTCTGATTTCTGGAACACATTATGAGGGGCCTTCATGTTGAGCATGAAGATAACTGTGGCCTCCAGAGATACATCAAAATCATTCACTGACACCTGGAATATCAAATATTTAGTCCATTATTTTCTACTTAAACGATACCTATAAATTTAAAAATGGCTATCAGTTCCTAATTTTTATTTGACACAACGTTATGTAATTTCTAATAACTGTATATAATCCACATTTACTAGTACAATGGTATTACTGTAGATGGGCTCAAGAAATATTGATGCAACAATTTAAATATTGTAGTTTGTATGCATATTTTGAACTCATGATGCAATTGCTTACAGTGTTTAACTCAAACTCTGAATGGCGTCTGAAATGACTTGAATATCATGAATCCAAGCATTAAAAAAAAAATAAAACTACTTCAGTAATTTTTTTTTATCATTAATATAAAAATGAATACTGGGTCACAATCAGATTGCCCCCTGGGAAGACGAATGCCACAAAAAAAAAATAAAACTAATATATATATATATATATATATATATATATATATATATATATAACCTTTTTAAATTTCAATTCATCATCAAATATTTCATAAAATAATTACTTTTGGTAGTATAGTCATCTGATCTGAAGTTCGAAAAAATAAGAATAAAACATTTTTGAATGTATTCAAAATAAAGATGACCACAATAACAACAACACACACACACACACACACACACACTCGCTCACGTATATACACATATAAAAGAAAAAATACTATATATTTTACCTTTTGAGGTTCAGTGCCATATTTTTTGAAGTGCATAGCTGACTTTCTTATAGCATCTTTTATTTCACGGTTGACACTTTTTATCATGTGCGATTTGCAGTCTTCCATGTAAAATATCCTTACGTTTCTAAGGTCAACCTAAAATAAAAATAGAAATGCATTTGAAAGCGTACGATACAAATTATAATTTTCATTGAAGATTCTTATTGCTTTTCTCCAGTAAATAGTCCAGTTGTAATAATTTGTAACAAATAACTACTTATCTGTGTGTGTTAACGCTGTAGCAGTCGTAGTAGCAATATTTCTGCGATCGTTACCAAACTTGATATTTAAATGTCTTACGTAATAATAACGGCTGAAATTGGACCAGGGGGTGGGGTTAGAGAAGAAATTTCGAAATATCTCTATTATTATGAGTTTTATCGAAAAATTGCATCTATCCAATGTTATTACAAATTTTATGCCCCATAAATTTTGTTATGGACACTTTTCCTCTTCTCGAATATTAACGGAGATATTTGCCTTTTTTTAATTTCTAGTCTTCAATAAACCTCCACTATTAGTAATCACATGATAACAATAATACAATGTTTCATGAATAGTCTTGTTTCCTGCTTAAAAATATCGTTTTCAATGGGCCTTTATTATGTGAGTTTCATGGAAATATTCACTGAGTTTGATGTACCCATTATTTTTTCGCCTCAAAAATGTTTATTTCATCTATACCACAATAGATATTTTATATTTTGTATCAATACAAAAGATCAAATTAATTAATGTCTGAAATAGGGCGGGTGGGGGAGTGTTAGAGGGGGATTAGAAAATTCAAAATATCTCCGTTCTTATGAGTCCGATCGAAAAATGTTATTAAACAATTTCTCTACAGTTGTTGTTCTATACATTTTCTCATAACTCAAAAATATTAAGCGATTTATTAATTTTTCTTCAAGCCTACAATCAACCCCCAATAATACTCATGGAAGTTTGACTTTGAGAATATATGGGAAGATGACATTACTAGTGTGTCATTCCAGGGCGTGCGATATCAGCTTAGTTTAGGCATCCCCTGCGTGACGGACCTTATTGATTTCTCCTTGATAGGTATGATGAGTACTTGTAATTGTTTTCGAAAATGAGTACAACCTCATTAGCTGATTTCTCTTAAAGAAACCATAAAATTAGTAATAAGTTTATCTGAGAACTAGAACAAGACGAGGCGATTAGACTATGAGTCCATAGTAGCTGAACCTTCTAGTCGATGTGAAGTTGAAATAGTCTTAAAATCACTTCCGGGGATTGTTATAGGTTCTTCTCTAAGCCTACGGACACTAATTAAGGAATTTTCTAACTTGAACTAGTTGGTAAGCCTGCAGCTTGGAGTAATTACTTTAATTACATAGAGCAAGTTGGCAGATAAATAGCTTACAAAGAGGTAGCGTGATGGCTTCTCTCGTCCCATTACTTTGCTCGAACCTTAACGAACGACATAGCTAACACACCTGTATATAAAACTTGCATTACTCACATTACATTATTTGTACTCTAATTACGTTATGTGCGCATCGTGGTGCAATCAAGATGTACATCACGGAAATAATCGTCAGGCAATGGATGTCTCTTTAGATTCATTTCATACACATATGTGTGTCAATCATACAGGATTAGTGTATTGGGCGAGGTCCATATAACTTTATAGAATTGAAAAGTAGAGCTTCTACAGACCTCTACGAAAATATTACTATATACATATTATTTTTTCGTGTGAAATTATTAAAAATAAATAAAATATTAGACTGATAATATTAAGATGTACTTCTATATTAAGGTTCACATGAAATTAATTGGGAGCGAGGGGTTATTAAGAAGTCAGATTATCCAGAAAACAGTTTTGTGGCTCCTCAGAATTTATTTTGAAAAGCTAATATTTTGACTATTATGACCAGATTTTCCAGCTCAATTATAAAACACTTGTTAATAACACTATTGAGATTGTACTCATTACGCGATTTTCGACAATTTTCTTCAAATGTCCATCGATCCTACCCAGGAAAATGTGGTCCGTTCAAAATTATATATCTTTATATATATAATTCTAGCGTACGTGTGTATGTCACTGAACTCCTCCTAGACGGATGGACCGATTTGATTGAATTTTTAAATACGCGTTCGGGTGACGCCCCGGATGGTTTAGCGCCGCAGATCGGCCAGGCAGATGGCTTTTTATATATATATATATGTCTGTTAACGCTCTAGCGGTCGCAATTTTTGGTTGATCGTTACCAAACTCGAAATTTAATCGTTTTATGTAAAAAGAAAGATCAAGTTCGTTAATGGCTGAAATCGGACCAGGGGGAAGGAGGGTTTAGAGGGGGGATTTTTGAAAATTCAAAATATCTCCGTTATTATGCGTCAGATCGAAAAATTGTATAGAATCAATCCTTATGTAAATTAAATTTACTATAAATATTGTCGCATACATTTATTCTGTATCTTGAAGATTAACCGAGATATTTGCATTGTGAGTGTGGTCGGTAGAAGTCGGCTATATTCGGGACTTTCCGCCGAAAGGTAGTTCGGCCGTTTCCGTAACTGTTTAGAGATTCGTTACTACAACTGTTATTAGTAGGCAGATTTCTCTATTGTAAAACTTCACGTGGGAAATCTGCTTAGTTTACGCAGCCCTTAGCGTGACGGACTTTTATTTTATACTGGTGGTGAGGGTGATGAATCAGGTAAATGAGATTTATACAGTTCTGTTGCTCCTCAGAATTTATTTTTAAAAACGTTTAGCGCTTTCAGGAATTTACATTCCCATCATTAAAAAGCGTCAAAGCCTAGGTCGTGCCTAGAGAGATACTACTGGGCTTAACTGTACCGATGCACTGCTGAGTTACCGTTGGGGTGCATTGACAGAGTTAATCCCAGTTGCATCTCCAGGTACGTCCTACGCTCAGGCGGTTCGATGATGGGAATGTAAATTTATGAAAGTGCTAAGCGTTTTTAAAAATAAATTCTGAGGAGCCACAAAACTGTTTTCTGAATAGCCCAATTTCATCACCCTCACCACCAGTAGAAAATAAAAATTATTAAGAAGTGTTTTATAATTGAGCTGGATAATCTGGCCATGAACGTTAAGATATAGCTGAATGAAATAGCGAACTCCAAAGCCTTCAAATTACAAATGGATCTTTTAATTCAACAATAATTTATGTTAGCACTATATGGCCGAAACGAGAGAAATACCACCATCACACCGATACTCAATCAACATTATAAAACATGGACTTAAAATACAATTTATCAGTAACTCATTACCTTTGTATGTCAGGAAAGAATCAAATTCTGAGAAACCCAGAGAGCCTTACAGGTCGTCGTCGGGAAATACGTGAGGAAATACGTTTGTATAGGATACATAAGAGGACAGATCTAGAATTCCAATCAATCTTGATGTGGTGGATTAGTTAGTGTAACCAATGTAGGTGAAAATGTTAGAGGCAGATAATGATTTATGTGACAAAAATGAATCTTAGCAGGTTGACTATAAAAATGGGGTGGGGACAAGATGAGAAATACAGAAACTTTGCAGATCTAGTATGACCTAATGAAGTATAGGCCCAACTCGGGTACAGATTGGTGGTTATGCTTTACGGTTCTACAATTACCTTTTTTATATTTTAGGGAAAATTTATAATATTGGCATTTGTGAGTCATTAATGAGTGTGGCAATTTAAAAATTTCTTAAGGGTCAACCGTTTACGTCTTTCACCGAGAAAGCCATTTGCTCGTCAACAACCGACTTAGAGAAACAGTCATAAAAACCAAGAGTGGATCGAGCTACACAAATAGAGCGTGAGGAGACTAGGCCATTAAGGGCAGGAAAGTAAGATGTTTGGAGCAACAAGGAAGGTTACTGATAACAGCTGATAAGGGAATAATCTGGCTCTGGAAGTGCGTAGCACGAATCGTTCAAGGACAAAGGTGGAGGTGAAAGGCCCCTATTTGCTGTTTCATAGGGGAAACTCCACAACTACTCAGGTAGTTCTAGGAGAAAGCTATCCAGAATAGTCATTATCCATTCGACGAGTCTCTAGGAGTCAAATCCATTAGCCTAGAAAATTTGGAAATCTTCAAAATCTTTTCGATGTAGCTCTCTGTTTGCCAGCTGCAAACTCTCAGTCGTTCCAAATACAGGTATACTTCGGATCAGGACTTCACTAACAGACCTAGCAGAATAGACCACGGACTCTCTCGTATAAATCACATTAGAACGAGAGCTAAGCACTCTTCAAAATGTAAACAATAAGTTTGATTAAAAAGTCTTCCTTGAAGTTATTTGGTTCGCAATTGTGTCAGAATGAGTATTCGGGAGATAAACTGAAAAGATTATTCTTTTCGGTAGCTTGCCTCATACACAAACCATGAAAGAGACTGGATCTGCGTATCATCTTAATTTAAACTGCTTGATGGTGATTCCTAATTATGGTTTTATTTAATTACGATTAGGAGCATAGTTTCAATCCTTAAGGGAAATTGGCTATTAAGGTTTACTCAAGACGCGATTTTCAAAAACTTTCTTCATATGAGAGGGGGTTAGAGTTTGTGACAATGAAAATTCAAAATATCTCTGTCATTATGTGACAGATTGAAAAATGTTTAGAATCAATCATCGCTAAAAGGATTCCTACGTTTGTTGTTCTGTACGGGTACCCCCACTCTCATTAATGCGACTATTACTTACAACATCTGAACCTCATTTCCAGCTAAAATGTCAAGTCCTGTATACATAGGCTCCTTATTACATGAAAAAATCTGGAGCGTATCATCAAATGGGAAATGTGCGTGGCAGATTTATTAACTAGTAGTCAAGTGTACAGAAAACTTCGTTCTCCAAGCATTTAGAGGGTACGTAACCATGATAAAATACTAATTAATGTGAACATTAGTAAGTTAACAAAATTTTGAGATTAGTTGAATACATTCACACTAACTAGGAAACACCCACGAAAATAACTGTTTTTAAGGAATGTTGAGTGCCACCCTTACAAATTTGAATGTGTGTATAAAACTATATTTGAATTAGAGCAGAATATGATTAATCGATGAGGGTGCGGGTTGTTAGAGAAGTCCAAATACATAACTTAAAAAGTTAGTTTTTATCAATTTTAACCGTCGGATCGAAAACTGCTTTAGAACATAATTTGTAGATATATTTATGAAATTTATATAAAAAGCAGATCTCTCAAGTGCGCCACGTATTTGCATTTATCTGAAAACCCCCAATAAAGTGTTTCATGATATAATAGCTCATTGTTCATATGACATGAGTAGTAGTGTAAGTTTACTGTAGGCCGAAAAATTAAAAATACAAATATCTCGGTTAGTATTCATGTCACAGAAAATACGTATAGAACAGCATTTATAGGCCATTAAATTTGTAATAATATTGATTCTATTCAATTTTTTGATCTGACTTACAATATCGGAAATATTTCGAATCTTCCTTTTTACAAAAAAACGTTGCGATCGCAAGAGCGTTATATATTGTTTTGAACGGACATAATTTTCGTTATTTCCTTGGTAGGATCGATGGAAATTTGAGGAAATTTCTCGAAAATCGCATCATGAGCACAAACTCAATTCTTGATTTCCCTTAAGGTAAAATATCTCAGTTAATATTTGAGTTAGCGAAGGCGTGTATAAATTCAGTTGTAGATTATTGAATTTACAATACGAATACTTTCGAGATATTTCGGATATTCGATTTTCCCTTCTTTAAACCCCCTCCCCCTCTTCTGGTACGATTTCAGCCATTAAAGATCTTGATCTTTCTTTTTATAATTAACGCTTAAATATCGCTTTTGGTAACGATCGAACAAGGATTACAACCGGTAGAGCGGCATCAGACACATACACTAGAAGACATAGTAATTACCTCCTCATCTAACTTGAGGGCTGCAACAGCTTCCTTGGGAGCCGCAGATCGCAGGATGAGAGAGAGGTCCGCTGCATATCTAGCCAAGGGAGCCAGGACCAGGAACCTGTTCCAGTCAGGATCATCCGAGCCGGGCATGTGGTTATCAACGCTTATCACTCCTGGAAAAAAATAATCAGTCTTATAGCCCATTCCATTACTGTAATAAATTATATTATGAGTCTTATGCCAATGTTTTGGGTGAGGAATTTATTCCGAGACATCAAGCCATTGAATAATTAGCACAAGAATGCATTTTTTCAGAAAATTCGTCATGCAGGGGCTGCGTAAACTATTTCCCACGTGTGCCAAGGCAAGGCTTAGTATGAGTTAGTCGCGCTATGGGCAACTTGAAAAATCAGGTTAGAAACATGGGAAGACATACAAAAAGCCCGTCACGCAGTGGCTGTGTAAACTAAGCAGATTTCCCATGTATATGCATTTATCTCAAAAAGTAAAAGTTTAATCAGAACAATATGTGGTATTTATGCTTCAAATAATGTGCTTCTTAATATAACAGCTTATTGTCAATATGACATGGATTTGCTAAAGGCTGACAACTGAAAATTGCAAATATCTCGATTAAAATTCAAGTTGAGAAAAATGAAAAAAAAAGAAGGAATAAATTAAGCTTGGAGCTCGGGTTTGTCATGCGAGTTAAGGCGTTGGTCATAATCTTGGTAAACATAGAGTGAAGGGTTCGATTCACACATGGGAAGTAGGAATTTATATAGTTACGAACTCACTAAATAAAATGGTTAGTTCCTCCTTGGCTAGAAAAGGATGGTAACCATTAGAACACAAAGAAGATATTAATAAATAACATTTAAACATCTGTGGTCGGAATAATGATCAACAGTGATTAAATTTGAATAATGACCATACATTATCTAATAAACAGATACGGATTTAATGGTTAGATATCTAAATTGGATATTCTTCATACCATGTAATTATTACACGATTATAAAAGATGGATTTGTGTTCAATTTTTTTTTAATTTTATCAAATTTGATGAAGAATTCCAAGTAGTAATTAAGTGATAGTCATTCAGTTTGAGAAATAATTAAGGATAACACATGTATCGACAGAACTATGATCGATAGTGGTTGGAAGGTTTTTATTGGTTTTCACCGAAGAATGATTCAATACGAAGTATGACCTTGTTGATTAATCATATGTGGACATAACAATCTTTATTTGTGGTCACAAAAATGAAGAACTATGAATTTCTTCATATTGCTATAACAATTGAAATCCATGAGAAGTTTGGTGTCATCGAAAAATCTTCTTTTACCTTGCCCTTCCATCCAAACCATTCATCATAGCTTAAACTACACATGGGGGGCTCAGGTTAGCCATTGTGTTAAGGCGTTGCTTTAGTTGTACTTTATAACTTGGGGTCAAAGATTCAATGTGACAGTTATTTCAGTGTCGTGCTCATTAGATAATACAGTAGATAATACACCTAGTTTCTTCTTTATATGGCTAGAAACGGGAAGCAATCTGCAGATCTGTTAGTAGATTTCCCTTAAGGGAAATCAGCTATTGAGGTTGTACTCATGACGGAATTTTCGAAATTTTTCTTCAAATGTCCATCGATCCTACCTAGTAGATGACGAAAATGAGGTACGTTCAAAACTGTGTGTATATACATATATATATATATATATATATATATATATATATATATATATAAGATATATATGTCTGTTACCGCTCTAGCGGTCGCAATTTTTGTTTGGCCGTTACCAAACTCGATATTTAGTCGTTTCATGTAAAAAGAAAGATCAAGTTCGTTAACAACTGAAATCGGACTAGTGGGAGGGGAGGTTTAGAGTAGAGGATTTTCGAAAATTCAAAATATCTCCGTTACTATACGTCGGATCGAAAAATAGTACAGAATCAATCTTATTGCAAATTAAATTGCCTATAAATATTGTTATATACATTTATTCCCTATCTTGAATATTAACCGAGATATTTGGATTTCTATAAAATCTGGGCGGCTAACGGATGATTGACTTTCCCGCCAAAAGCTAGTTCGGCCGTTTCCTTAACTTCTAGGGTCTTGTGAAATTTCTCTATTGTAAAACATCACATGGGAAATCTGCTTAGTTTACGCCGCCCCTGCGTGACGGACTTTTTTAATTAAGCCTTGATTATGAGAAGTGGAAGTTAAAAAATATGTATTTAAATAATTTTTGCGATAAGGGCTATACTTTTCAATAATATTTTTTAAATACTTTTTTCCCCAGATAATTGTTCCATTTACATCGATATACGTAACTTGCCAAACTATATTCTTCGTGAGAATTTCTTTTAGCAGATTTGCCTTAAGAGAAATCAGCTATTGAGATCGTACATATGACACGATTTTCGAAAAATGTTCTTCGATCCTACCCAGGAGATGACACAAATGATGCCCGTTACAAACTTTGTATACATGTGTGTGTGTGCGTGCGTGTCTGTTAATACAATTGCAATTTTTGTTTGATCGGACCATACTTAAACGTTTTATGTAAAAAAATATCATGTATGTTAATTAATGGCTCAATTCGGGTAAGTGGGATTGGTTTTGGTTTAGAGAGGGAATTTTAAAAATTTGAAATATTACCTTATTATTATTCGTCAGATTGAAAACGTGTGAAGAAACCGTCTTATTGTAAATTTAATGTTTTATGAATGTTGTTATATATGTTTTTTCAGTATCTTAAATATTTGCCGAGATATTTGCATTCGAGGGGCATTCGAAAATTTAAAATATCACCGTTATTATGAGCCTGATCCTAAAATGTTATAAAACCAAACTTCTTAATCCTTTGATGTTAATACAATTGTCAGTCTATACATTTTTTCGTAACTCAAGTATTAGGCGATTATTCCAACATTCTTGTTTTCTTTCTTCAGCACCCCCCCCCCTCCTGCCCACCGTTTTTTCCATATAAATAAGGAGTATTTGGTGAGACTCGATCACAAATTTGTTATACCGGCACGTGGAAAATCTTCTTAGTTCTCGCAGCTCCTGACCTATTCATGTAATTTCAGTTTGTTCTAAATTTACTTTTTCTTAATTATTTTTCCTACATTTGAACTGTAATTTATGATTTACTAGATTTTCATAAAGCTTTTAAATTATTTGAGCTAATTGTACAAAATTCCTAATTTTGATATCAGACATATTTGGCAATTTGCCAAATTTTATATGGGACAACCAATCACGTTTCATACGCTTTCTCCTTGAATATGGGTCATTAATAGTTCTATTTTAGAGATCATTTCTCCGAGATCATATAGTCCAGTAGATACTATTATATTGGAGTAGTTCGTGATCCCTTCCCAGGGGACGAGCCAATTTAGTCTTATCAATGAGATTAGTCCATCCATTCTAGAACCACCCCCCCTTCCATAATCAGCTGACATGCTTATCATATCAAGTCGTCACGAGAACCCCCGGCTCCTGACCGCTTTGGCTCAGTACGTCCTTACGTGCTAATGGGAAAAATCAGTAAACTAAGCAGGTGCTGGTTTAACATACCAGTGATCTCATCTCATCACATATTCTATAAAAGTCCGTCACGCAGGGGCTGCGTAAACTAAGCAGATTTCCTACGTGAACTTTTACACTAGAGAAATTTCACGAGAGCTGAGCAGTTAATGAAACGGCCGAACTAGCTTTTGGCGGGAAAGCCACTTCGTCCGTTAGCCGGCCAGATTTAATAAAAATGCAAATATCTCGGTTAATATTCAAGATAGAGAATAAATGTATATAGCAATATTTATAGTAAATTTAATTTGTAATAAGATTGATTCTGTACAATTTTTCGATCCGACGTATAGTAACGGGGATATTTTGAATTTTCGAAAATCCTCCCCTCTAAACCCCCCCTTCCACTGGTCCGATTTCAGCCGTTAACGAACTTGATCTTTCTTTTTACAAAAAACGACTAAATATCAAATTTGGTAACGATCAAACAAAAATTGCGACCGCGCAATATATAGTATATATATATATATATATATATATATATATATATATATATAGTATATATATATATAATAGCTCAGATACCCAGCTTCGCCCGGGAATTCATTTGAGGCTGAATGGTGAAGGTATTTTATTAGCAAGGCTTTACTTTGCACAACATTTTGACATTTATCCGCCCCCAGTATTTAGGGTCTATACCCGTCGTTGAATATAAAATTCTAGGAAAAGACTTCACTGTCCTCCATATTGTCATAAATCCCGTCTCCTTAGCATTAAACATAGATTTGAATTATTAAAGACAAAATATTTACATAGATTTGAATTAATTTTTCCAGTTTAGGTACCTGGTAGTTCATATAGGAAAAAATTGTTGAGTATATCAATATTTCTACGCTAATTACTTGCTTCATACATTGCTCCCTAAAAATGTATAAAACAAAAGTTACTCTAAATAACAAAGTAAACCACTTTTGTTATGTGCACGTTTGTCGAAAAACAAATAGACATTGAAATATTGCGAATTTTTATTTCGGGCGAAATACCGCTCTTTTTAAATTTAGGCCTCCCTTACAACCCCCACTCCTGCCCGTCCCTTGAAATGTTGGTATGGCCTATAATAATTAAGGCATTAGTGCTAATACACATACCGAGTTTTATTTAGTTCGGTTGAATCTTTTGTGCCAAATAAACTGTTCACATCCGCTCTAGGTTTTAGCGTATATCTCGTTTATAATCGGTGTACGAAAAAAGTGTAAATAAAAAAAGTTACTCTAAATAACAAAATAAATAACTTTTATTATGCTCATATTTGCCGAAAAACCAATAGGAAACGAAATATTGCTATTTTTAATTTCTTGCATTCCTTACAACCCCCACTCCTACCCATCCCTAGAAATGATGGTATGGCTTAATATAATGAAGGCGTTAGTGCTAATACACATACCGAGTTTTATTTATGTCGGTTGAGTCTTTTGTTCCAAATAAACTCCTTCACTTCCGCTATAGGTTTTCGCGTATATCTCGATTATAATTCGGAATACGAAAAAAGTGTATATAACAAAAGTTACTCTAAATAACAAAGTAAACAACTTTTGTTATGTTCATATTTGCCGAAAAACCAATAGGAAACGAAATATCGCTATTTTTAATTTCTGGCTTCTCTTATAACCCCCACTCCTGTTCGTCTCAGAGGATATTAATTTAACCTAAAGTCTAAGTAGGGTTAGTAGTAATATACATACCAAGTTTCATAAAATTCGGTTCAGCTGTTTATGCGTGAAAAGGTAACAAACAAACAGACACGAAAGAAACAAAATGCAGTTATGGTGTCTATGACATGTGAAACGAAAAGTTATCGTGAAATTTCGCGAAAAAAATCAATGTACAGACAGAGGTTACAATTTTATATACATATATATATATATATATATATATAAAATTGTAACCTCTGTCTGTACATTGATTTTTTTTGCGAAATTTCACGATAACTTTTCGTTTCACATGTCGTAGACACCATAACTTCATTTTGTTTCTTTGGTGTCTGTTTGTTTGTTTGTTTATTTGTTTGTTTGTTTGTTTGTTACCTTTTCACGCATAAACGGCTGAATCGAATTTTATGAAACTTGGTATGTATACTACTGTTACTACTAACCCAACTTAGACTTTAGGCTATATTACTATCCTCTGAGACGAACAGGAGTAGGGGTTATTAGGGAAGCCAGAAATTAAAAATAGCGATATTTCGTTTCCTATTGGTTTTTCGGCAAATATGAACATAACAAAAGTTGTTTATTTTGTTATTTAGAGTAACTTTTGTTATATACACTTTTTTCGTATACCGAATTATAAACGAGATATATGCTAAAACCTATAGCGTAAGTGAACAATTTTATTTGGGACAAAAGTCCCAACCGAAATAAATAAAACTCGGTATATGTATTAGCACTAACGCTTCCATTATAACAAGCCATACTAAAATGTCTAGAGATGGGCAGGAGTGGGGGTTATGAGGGAAGCCAGATATTAAAAATAGCGATATTTCGTTTTCCATTGGTTTTTCGGCAAATATGAACATAACAAAAGTTGTTTATTTTGTTATTTAGAGTATCTTTTGTTATATACACTTTTTTCGTATACCGAATTATAAACGAGATATTCGCTAAAACCTATAGCGGAAGTGAACAATTTTATTTGGGACAAAAGACCCAACCGAAATAAATAAAACTCGATATATGTATTAGCACTAACGCTTTCATTATAACAAGCCATACCAACATTTCTAGGGACGGGCAGGAGTGGGGGTTGTAAGGAAGGACTGAATTTAAAAATACCGGTATTTCGCTATCTATTCGTTTTTCGGCAAATATGAACATAACAAAAGTTGTTTATTTTGTTATTTAGAGTAAGATTTATATATACACTTTTTTCTTATACCGAATTATAAACGAGATATACACTATAAACTAAAGCAGGAATCAACTATTTCATTTGGCGCTAACGATTAAACCGAACTAAAATACTTGGTATGTCAATTAGCATTAATTCTTCCATGATTATAAGCTATATTAAAATTTTTAGGTTAGAAGGGGAGTGGGGGTTATAAGGGAGTCCTGAAATAATAATTCACGATATTTCATTGTCTATTTGTTGTTCGACAAACATGCAAATAACAAAAGTTGTTTACTTTGTTATTTTGATTAACTTTTGTTTTATACATTTCTCCAGGAACAATGTGTGAAGCAAGTATGTTGCATAGAAATATTGATAGGCTCAACAATTCATTCCAATTTGAACTATGAGGTACCTCACCTGGAAAAATTAATTTAAATCTATGTTAATATTTTCTCCTTAATAACTGAAATCTATGCATAATGCACAGGAGACGGGAAATGTGACAATTTAGAGGATAGTGAAGACTTATATAAAATATTAATTTTATTATTAACAAATGCCAACAACGGGTATTAACCTTAAACACTGGGACGGGGAAATGTCAAAATGTTGTGCAAAGCATATCCTTTCCCAGAAAATACCATCACTCTTCAGCCTCCAATCAATTCCCGGGCAAAGCCGGGTCTCTGAGCTAGTCTATATATAGATATATATATATATATATATATATATATATATATATATATATATATATACAGTTTTGAACGGACCTCATTTTCATCTACTAGGTAGGATCGATGGACATTTGAAGAAAAATTTCGAAAATTCCGTCATGAGTACAACCACAATAGCTGATTTCCCTTAAGGGAAATCTGCTAAAATCCGTAATTTAAGCAGGTTTCCCAGGTGCTGGTATAACATACCAGTGATCTCATCTCACCACATCTATATATATACATATATATATATATATATATATATATATATATATATATATATATATATATATAAAATTGTAACCTCTGTCTGTATATTGATTTTTTTCGCGAAATTTAACGATGACTTTTAGTTTCTCATGTCATAGACACCATCTCTGCATTTTGATTCTTTCGTGTATGTTTGTTTGTTTGTTTGTTACCTTTTCACGCATAAACGGCTGAACCGAATTTTATGAAATTTGGTATGTATACTACTACTTACCCAACTTAGACTTTAGGCTATATTAATTTTCTCTGAGACGATCAGGAGTGGGGGTTATAAGGAAGCCTGAAATTAAAAATAGCGATATTTCGTTTTGTATTGGTTTTTCGGCAAATATATACATGACAAAAGTTGTTTATTTTGTTATTTAGAGTAACTTTTGTTATATAAACTTTTGTCGTATACCGAAGTTTAAATGCGTTATACGCTAAACATTATAGCGGGAGTCAACAATATTATTTGCCAAAAAAGACTCAACCGAACTAAATAAAACTCGGTATGTGTATTAGCAGTGAGGCCTTCATTATAATAAGCCATACCAACATTTCTATGGACGGGCAGGAGTAGGGGTTATAAGGGAAGCCTGAAATTAAAAATAGCGATATTTCGTTTCCTATTGGTTTTTCCGCAAATATAAACATAACAAAAGTTGTCTATTTTGTTATTTGGAGTAACTTTTGTTATATAAACTTTTGTCGTATTCCTAAGTATAAATGAGTTATACGTTAAAACTTTAGCGGGCACTAACGGCTGAACCGAACTTAACAAAACTCGGTATGTCAATTAGCATTAATTCTTCCATGATTATAAGTTATATTAAAATTTTTAGGTTCAAACGGGAGGGGGGTTATAAGGGAGGCCTGAAATAAAAATTCACCATATTTACATGTATAAGAGACGGGAAATATAAAAATATCGAAGACTGTGAAGCCTTATCGAACAAATAATTCTATTATTAGCAAACCCACGGGAAAGACGGGTATCAATCCTAAACACTGGAACGGGTAATTGTCAAAATATTGTGCAAAGTAAAGCCTTGCCAAAAATATACCATCACCATTCAGCCTCAAATCAATTCCCGAGCGAAGCCGGGTATCTGAGCTAGTATTCTATAAAACTAATGACTAGACGGGGTGGGGTTACTGACGTCTGAAAACAAGAATGTACGCTTAATACTTCAGTTACAAAAAAATAAATAGAACAACTATTTTCCACCATCAATAGTTTAACAAGATTGATTCTATAATATTTTAAGATCCGTCTTTGTATTTTTGAATTCCCCTTCTAAACCCCCCACTATACCACATATGATTTCAGGTAATAGCAAATATTGTCTTTAGTGTTGATTGAAACGGTTAAATATTGAGTATGGGCATATATTAAATGTACATTTTCGAGACAAGAACGTAAAATCTTAATTGTTGACGTCCTTACACTACGTATTTGCATGCTCCTCGCACAATAAAAATTCAATGAAAACAATATTTAGTAGTCAAGCTTCGAATATAATGTGACATGATATAACAACTTATTATTAAAATAACTTGAGTAGGAGTGTGTGTGGTTTACTGAAGACTGAAAATTAAAACATGCAAATATCTTAGCTAATATTCATGTTAGTAAAAAAATGTATATAATAACATTTACAGAACATTACATTTGCAGTAAGAGTTATTTTATATCATTTTTCGATCCGAGGTATAATAATGAAGATTATATAGAATTTTCGAAATTCCCCTCCTCTAAACCCCACTCCCTCCGGTCCGATTGTGACTGCTACAGCTGTAACAGACATATATATATAGTATAGCATAGTAAATTATACAGATTACCTTCTGGTATGACACCCTACTGATCAAATCACCGGGTGCTCAATATTTCTAAATATAAGTCCGAAAAATAGAAGTGGGGGTTTACTGAAGACTGGAAAAAAGAATGCGCATGACTAACGGAATAACTTGATTACCATTAGAGTTACGAAGAAATGTTTAGAACAACTATCGTAGAACAAGAATAGTAAACCAAGATTAGAAGGATAACATGTTTCGATTCGACACATAATAACGCAGATGTTTTGAATTTTCGATTTGTATGCCATGAAACTACCCTGCACTCCAGTTAAATTAAATAAGTAAAATGTTTGCTGCAACTCAATTAAAATTATTTCATTTGAAAGTGATACACTATATTTCCGTTCCAAATGAATCTGATCAAGAAATGTAATAGTACCAGAGTTTATAAATCTTTTTATGATTGGGTCTTTATATTTCTTGTGTAACTTTATTACGTTCAAACAGACCCCAACCCTAGTCAATTTTCGAAAAAAAGATGAAGTGCTCATCTAGATGTGGCATCAATCCAAGAAAGTCCGTCACGCAGGGGCTGCGTAAACTAAGAAGATTTCCCACGTGATGTTTTACAATAGAGAAATCTGCATAATAACAGATGTAGTAGTAAGAAACCTCTAAACCTATTCACGAGGGACGAATAGTTACGAAAACGGCCGCCAGAGCTCACGGCGGAAAGTCCGAACATAGCCACTGGTGCTGAGCACACGCAGAATACAAATGCAAATATCTCAGTTAATATTCAAGATAAAGAATAAATGTATACAACAATATTTATAGTAAATTTAATTTGCAATAAGATTGATTCTGTAATATTGTTCGATCCAACGTATACTAACGGAGATATTCCGAATTTTCGAAACTCCTCCCCTCTAAACCCCCCCTCCCACAGGTCCGATTCCAGCCATTAACGAACTTGATCTTCCTTTTACGACTAAATATCGAGTTTGGTAACAATCAAACAAAAATTGCGACCGCTAAAGCGGTAACACACAATATATATATATATATATATATATATATATATATATATATATACATACAGTTTTGAACGGACCTCATTTTCATCATCTACTAGGTAGGGTCGATGGACATTTGAAAAAATATTTCGAAAATCCCGTCATGAGTACAACCTCAATAGCTGATTTCCCTTAAGGGACATCTGCTAATATGAAAATTCAACAATGTAAGACTACTGGCTTTTAAATTATGCGAGAAACCTACGTACTTACTTATAAAAAGTAGTTGACATAGATTCAGAAAACTTGATTTTTAATTTTTTATGAATCTCTGAAATCAAGTTATATATCCAGATTAGCAACGAGTTAGAAAAATACGACCGATCAAACACCGAATAATCCCGATTTTTCAAATTATTCTTCCATGAGCTATAAAAGGTTTTTTTACCATTTATGTCACAGAAATATGTTTTTATTTCATTGTTAATTACGAGGGACACCAACAAAAACTCTTTTTTTCCACGCAGATTTTTTTAAGACATGCCTTACATGTTTCTTTGTCTATATACAACCTCTTCAGAAGTCATACCAACAAATAATACGTCATCAAATAATATCCATCAATTTATAATATCCCAAAGATAATATTATGTAACGTTCAAATATTTATAGGTATTAACTGTAATAATTTGATTTGTTAAACATACTTTAATACTGACTACATACTGTTTACTAGTCATGAAATGATTGTACACTTCTGACACTCGTCGAAACGACCTTGCGCAATATGGAGGTCGTTGAAACTGAGATAAAGAAATATTTTTTTTATTTATTTTTTGTAATGGAGGTATTTCCCTATTATATGCTTTCCATTGAGTGAGATTAGGTTAGAATATATAATGATAGTCATATTGTAATACTTACTGGGTGTAGGTTTGTGGCCGAACGTCCCACAGAACATAGCAGGAAGTCTTCCAGAACCGGCGATATCAGAACCCAGTCCAATTACTGACCCACCGGAACTTATGAGTGCGCACTTTAAAAAATTATTGTACATAAATTGGTATAAATTAGAAAAAAAAACTACATCATATTTTTATAGATAAATCTTTGGAGTCCAAGATGTAAACTTTTCATAAAATGAACCCTTATCGTAAACTAAGCAGATTTCCCACGTGAAGGTTTACAACAGATAAATCTACATTGGTAACACCACCGTGAATATTAAGTGAATAAAATACAAACAGTAATAAGAAATCTTTCAGTAAGTTAATAATCTCAACAAAGCGGAAAGCGTCTAATTGTAAACAAACAGGCCAGCCACCCTCGCTGCGCTGAATAGATAGAAATATTCTCGACCGGAAAGAAAAAAAATGAATTAAATATATTTGATTATAACGTTTGAATTTTATTGAAAATACATAAAACGCTTACATATCAAGTTTGGTAACGAATAAACAAAAATTGCGACCACTGAAGCATTAACAGACACACACACACACACACACACACACACACTCACACACTGGTCTAATGCAGAAGGCAATGGATAACCGCGGCATGTGCTTGTGGCCCTCTTATTCCCTTACCCTTATTCCTTTACCTGTTCACAAGACCAATTACCAGGTGTAACCTGCAAATTATATATATATATTGAAAGGACCTCATTTCCGTCATCTCATTGGTAAGATCGATGGACATTTGAAGTAAGTTTTCGAAAATCGCGTCATGAGTACGACGTTGATAGCAGATTACCCTTAGGGGTAATTTATTAAAACTGAAAACGGACATAGGGATGGAATGTATAAAATATGATAAATAATACAGTGTATCAAATATGAAATATGTTTATACTAACCTCTCCGCCAGAAGATCCTCCCGCGGTCCTCTGTGTGTCATAGGGGTTGTTGGTCCTACCCTTGGCGAAGTTGTAGCTCTCCCAGAAGAGGCACAGCTCCGGAGTGTTGGTCACTACCAGTGGTATGGCACCTGCTTCTTTCAGGCACTGCACTGCTTCGCAATCAGACGTCGCTATCCTCTCCGACGGCACTATACGTCCGCCGTTATTACTCATTCCTGGAACAGGTAAGGATATAGTTCGTATGTTGCTGGACGCGGGAGTACAGATCTGGGATGGAGGTCTTAATAACTGGAAGTCTTCCCACCAATTTCTTCATTAAAGCTCAAGACCTTTCAGCACTAACGTGCCATCATCAGGTGCTTGGCTGTATAATAGATGCTAACTACTTCCCAGTGGTGGAGTAGAGACGCCGGAATAGTGGCTCTAAGGCCGTAGCTCTAGCACCAATTATACACCCGAGGACCTGATGATGGTTTTGTGCCGAAAGGCCCTTGTGCTTTAATAAAGAAATTGGTGGGAAGACTTCTTCTTATCAAGACCTGTTTACCAGCTAGGGATATGGGTATATGGGCAAACTCTAGATGTAGAGGGCGAAGCATTCGGATCAGGGAGTGGAACACTTTGAGGACACACAATCATCTTCAGTTCCATCTCAGAGAGAACCACTCTGAGCAAGAGCACTCCAACAATACTGTGGTCCTGAGTGGTTCGCTGTATGGAGGGTCTGAACATATAACGTTCGTTCTAAAAGTGCCTCGCCCAAATAATACTACTACTGGCACGCGATTCGCCCTCCTGGAAATTAACAATCCTAAAAGCATACAGGTTAAATGTTTATCTCTTATCCACCAAAGGCAATCTTTACTTTTCTTTGATATAAGAGTATTAACTAATGTTTACATTTATTCTTCCAAGTCAATCAAAATATAAATCTCCTACTGAGAATAAAAAAGTACGTCACGCGGGGGCTTCGTAAACTAAGGAGATTTCCCTCGTGAAGTTTTACAATAGCGAAATTTGACGAGAGCCGAACAGTTACGGAAACGGCCGCACTAGCTCTTGACGGAAAATCACGACGAGATTCGACGTATTGTAACGGAGATATTTCGAATTTTCAAAAATCCTTCGCTCTAATCGCCCCCCCCCTCTCCCTTGTCTGATTTCAGCCGTTAACGAACTTGATCTTTCTTTTTACAAAAATGACTAAATATCGAGTTTGCTAACGATTAAACAATAATTGCTGGTCTCAGCATGGGCCCAGGTTAGCCATGTGAGTTAAAGCGTTGGCCTTAATCTCACATGGTAAACCTAGAGTGGCGAGTTCGATTCTCGCCTGGGCAAAGGAAATTATTTAGTGACGAAATTCATTAAATAATATCCTAAGTCCCTCCCTGGCTAGAAAAGGGTGGTAACCTGTAGATAACCCGTCCCGATTAGCAAAAAGCGGACGTTACTAAATAATAAACAAAAACAATAATTGGAACCGGTAGAGCGGTAACAGACATATATATATATATATATATATATATATATATATATATATATATATATATATATATATATATATATACAGTTTTGATTGGACCTCATTTTCATCTAGGTAGGAGCGATGGACATTTGAAGAAAAATTTCGAAAATCGCGTCATGAGTACAACTTCAAAAGCTGATTTCCCTTGAGGGAAATCTGCTAAAAACTCATATAATAATCAGCCAGTCATAATTAAAAGTCCGTCACGCAGGGGCTGCGTAAACTAAGCAGATTTCCCACGTGAAGTTTTACAATAGAGAAATTTCACGAGAGCCGAGAAGTCAGGAAACGGCCAAACTAGCTTTTGGCGGGAAAGTCACTTTCGTCCGTTAGCCGGCCAGATTTAATAAAAATGCAAGTATCTCGGTTAGTATTCAAGATAGAGAATAAATGTAACATTATTTATAGTAAATTCTATTTGCAATAAGATTGATTCTGTACAATGTTTCGATCCGACGTATAGTAAAGAAGATATTTCGAATTTTCGAAAATCCCCCCTGTAAACCCCCCCCCCCCTCCCACTGGTCCGATTTCAGCCGTTAACGAACTTGATCTTTCTTTTTACATAAAACGACTAAATATCGAGTTTGGTAACGATAAAAAAAAAATTGCGACCGCTAGAGCGGTAACAGACAAATATATATATATATATATATATATATATATATATATATATATATATATATATATACTAGCTCAGATACCCGGCTTCGCCCGGGAATTCATTTGAGGCTGAATGGTGATGGTATTTTTTAGCAGGCTTTACATTGCACAATATTTTGACATTTACCCGTCCCAGTGTTTAGGATTGATACCTGTCGTTGCCGTGGATTTGCTAATAATAGAATTATTTGTTCGATAAGGCTTCACTGTCTTCGATATTTTTATATTTCCCGTCTCTTATACATGTAAATATGGTGAATTTTTATTTCAGGCCTCCCTTATAACCCCCCCCCCCTCCCATTCGAACCTAAAAATTTTAATATAACTTATAATCATGGAAGAATTAACGCTAATTGACATACCGAGTTTTGTTAAGTTCGGTTCAGCCGTTAGTGCCCAATAAAATTGTTGGCTCCCGCTAAATATTTAACGTATAACACATTTATACTTAGGTATACGACAAAAGTTACTCTAAATAACAAAATAAACAACTTTTGGTATGTGCATATTTGCCGAAAAACCAATAGAAAACGAAATATCGCTATTTTTAATTTCAGGCTTCCCTTATAACCCCCACTCCTGTTCGTCTCAGAGAAAATTAATATAGCCTAAAGTCTAAGTTGGGTTAGTAGTAATATACATACCAAGTTTCATAAAATTTGGTTCAGCCGTTTATGCGTGAAAAGGTAACAAACAAACATACACGAAAGAAACAAAATGCAGATATGGTGTCTATGACATGTGAAACGAAAAGTTATCGAGAAAATCAATGTACAGACAGAGGTTACAATTTTATATATATATATATATATATACACAGTTTTGAACGGACCTCATTTTCGTCATCTACTAGATAGTATCAATGGATATTTGAAGAAAAATTTCGAAAATTCCGTACAACCTCAATAGTTGATTTCCCTTAAGGGAAATCTGCTAAAAGCGATTTTTCTTAATAGAGGAATCTACAAATGTTCCAAACAAAAAAGGACGAGTTAGATACATTGTAAGGCGATACAATGTGAGGAAGAGTTGAATGAGATACAATCCAATTAATATCAATTAACCGATTGAAAAAAAAATGAACGGATTCACGTAATGAACGTGATTTGACTTCTAACTTACTTCTTATTTTGTTCGCTCAACCCGCATAAACACGGTTACTAACGTCGTTCTAATTTGTATAATGCAATTCCGTTTGGAACAGTGTAGTCCAGGATTATAATTAATTATTGGGCTACTGGCTATTTAGACATTTAAGAGGTTTCCTCGGGCGAGGATTTCAAATAATTCCTATACTTTCCTCATTCCCTCATTTCATAACTATTGTATTTAGAGAAAGCAAACAGAAATAGGTTGTTTGCTTTAGGACATCAGCTTGAGAAGTTTATTATGTCGGCGTTTGGAGCCTTCTTTGTTCAGTTGAAGAAACTAATATCTTAGAACATGTTATTATACTGCGCAAGGAAATAACTCCAGACGGATATTTAACAGTTAGATAACAATAAGAAGTCACGTACCATAGTGTGTATAATAAACGAGATATGTCCGTCACGCAGGGTGTCTGCACACACTCATAATTCGTATGACTAATAATAAAATATTTCCCAACTGATGGACACGGATGAAGTCACCTCATTCTATCTCTATTTCTATGTAACTTTAGTACATAAGTTGGATATACATGAAATTAAAACCTATGAGTTTACATTTTCGTTTAAGTTTTCTTCAAATGTCCATCGATCCTACCCAGGAGATGACGAAAATGAGGTCCGTTCAAAATTATATATATATATATATATATATATATATATATATATCTGTTAACATACTAGTGGTCGCAATTTTTATTTAATCATTACCAAACTCGGTATTTAATCGTTTTATGTAAAAAGAAAGATCAAGTTCGTTAACGGCAGAAATCGGACCAGTGGGAGAGGGAGATTTTTGAAAATTCGAAATAGCTCTGTTAATGTACGTCGGATCGTAAACATTTATAGAACCAATCTTATTGCAAATTAAATTTACTATAAATAGTGTAACATAGATTTATTCTCTACCTTGAATTTTAACCGAGATATTTGCATTGTTATTAAGTGTATGTGCGGCCTTTGTCGGAAGTTTCCGGATTAGTTCGGCTGTTTCCGTAACTGTTTGGCTCTCGTGTAACCTAACCTTTCTCCGTTCTTGCCTTCTAACCTTTTAGTTTGTGAGATATATGCAAATACGTTCTGTTGATGCCCCCCTCCCATATTGAAGTTGGTGTTGAGTTACCGGTATGTATATTTCTCTATTGTAAAACTTAACGTGGGGAATCTGCTTAGTTTACGCAGCCCCTGTGTGACGGAGTTATTTGGTTCTCGTGGGATAGGAACGATATTTTAAAATTTTTGGCTTTGGTGTCTCTTATTTTTTTTTGTCCTCAATTCATATTTATTTCAAATGCAGTTAACACGCGTTGTTGTGCTTTGTAGCAGAAAAATACATAAACAAGTAATAGACATTAATCAATGGCTACTGTAAAATAAGTTAACGTACTCAGTCGGGATAAAAAAATAAAACTATACTTGGTATGTGATTTAGCGGCAACACCAAGTAGATTCTAACCTATACTAATGATCTTGGAGACGAACAGGAGCGAGGGTTGTAGGGGACATCTGAAGTGAAAAGTCTATCACGCAGGTACTTCGTAAGCTAAGCAGATTTCCCATGTACTGGTATGGCACTATAATGATCGCATCTCACCATATATTCTCTATTGCTAAAACAAAAATCTTAAAATATGACGTTGTCACACGACGTATTTGCAAGTGTCTAATATAGTAAAGATCTGTAAAAACAATATTTGGTATTTAAGCTTGGAATAAAAATTTTACTTAAATATTTTTGCTTATTGATAAAGTACGATGACTGAAAGTGGGAGTCGACAGAAGGGTCAGAATTTATAAACGCATAAATCTCGGGTATTCTTCACGTTAGACAAAAAGTGTATTAGTCAACATTTATAGAGCATTACATTTGCTACAAGATTGGTTCTTTACAATGTTTGAATCCAGCTCATTGTACCAGGTATATTTTGAATTTTAGATTTCATTCACCTCTAAACCTCCTTCACCTGATCCTATTTCAGCAGTTAAAGAATTGGATTTTTAGTTTTACTTGAATGGGTTATGTAGCAAGTTTGGCTATGTATATGAGTACAACCTCAATAGCTAATTTCCCGTGAGGGAAATCTGCTAAAACTCCCGTCAATCAGGTGCTGCATAAACTAAGCAGATTCCCCATGTAATTATATATCCTATAATAAAAAGTCTATGTAGACATGATTTGAAATTTAAGCTGTACAAGAGACGTTTAGCTGCTCAGGTGGCCGAAATGTAAATTGTATTAGTAGAAGTGAGAATTTTCGGAAGACAGAGAACTAAAAACACGAAATTATATCGAATAATCTTCGAATAAGAAAAAATATTCTTATTGAAAAACCATTGTCGAAAACTGACCGTGCAATGAGAATGAAATTAGTTTATTACTAATTTGAAGTAAGGAGGAGTGGGTGGGGTGGGGGCGCATTAGAGGGTGAATATAAAAATGAAAATATCTAGGTTAATGTTGCAATTAGAGAATACACAATGGAATAGCAATTTTAGGTAATTAAATTTGCAGAAAGATTGGTCGTATAACAATTTTCGATCTGACGGACATATTTCAATTTTTTTTACCCCCTTCTCCGCTGTAGACCCCATCTCTAACAACGAATATGATTTTTATGTTGTTAAAACTAATAAATATTGATTTTGGTATCGATCAGACATCTCCTTGGTAGGGCCATTTTAAGACTTTTATCGGGATTCGCGTCATGAGTACTACTTCTACAGCTGATTTCCCTTAAGAGAAAAGAAACACCTAAAGTAAAGAATTCAAGTACATAAGGAAACTATTTCTTTTGGCAGAACTACTTCAGAAAGGAGAACTGACCTTCGGTGTAGAACTGAATGTCGTTCTATCTTTGCTATCTCGATAAACAAGGACTGCTGGATTCTACTAGACCTGAGGTTATCGGCTTATATAGGGCAAGGTCGTCCATGTGTATTTCCAATTTCTCAGTTTACCTAAAATGGAACTATTTCTGCTAAAATTGAATTAGAAATGTTTGTTGGCCCTGAAATTGGTACCTCAACTGTGATTTTACATGTGTTTATCACTTATCCCTAAAGACTTAAACGGTCCTGACAAGAAAACCGAATAGCAAAAGAGTCGGATTAATAGTAATTACTACGAAGTTTTCGAAAATCGCGTCATGAGTACGACCTCAATAGCTGATTTCCATTAAGGGAAATCTGCTAATAAAGTATAAAAAAATCATCGCAAATTTCCCACTTGCTGGAATAATGCTCATTGTCAGTTGATAACACACTTTTCTCTACTACGCTTAGTTAGGCATTTTTGTAAAGGAGACATGAAAATGAGGTACTTGTTAAAATATTGACATTTGCCTATATTTATTCCATCCATTAATGAACTGAATATTTAATTTTCAATGTAGGGTTTAAATATGGGGTTTATTACTACCAAATAAATATTATGACTGTTCTAATTTTAACAGACAGACATTTGAACAGGCCTCAATTTTTTCGTGTCACATTGCACAGACCTCATCCTTAAATCATATCTTTCCAACAGATGTTTTCAAGTTTCATTTGGTTCCCCAGTCTCATCCTTATTCGCCCAGCTGGCAGGTGTACCACAGGGGGGGAATCCTAAGTAATTTCTTATTCCTTACCTATACTGCCGACATCCCATCACATCCCGAAACTTCCCTTCTCACGTATGCAGATGATACTGCAATCTTGACTTCCAACTCAGACCCAAATACGGCATCCGCATCATTACAAGATCACCTAGCCCTGATAGAATCCTGGCTGAACCAATGGAGGATCAAGGTCAACAGCAGCAAATCAAACCATGTAACATTTACCCTCCGACGTTTCAACTGCCCTCCAGCGCACTAATTTCTCAAAAATCACAAATTAGGTATCTAGGACTCACATTAGACAAGCGACTAACTTGAAAACCCCACATCACATTAAAAAGACAAGAAGTGAATCGACGGTACAGACTTCTACAAAGATTACTTGACAACAGATCTTCTAAACTATCACTACACAACAAACGATTGATTTATACGACAGTACTCAGACCAACATGGACTTGAACTTTGGGGTTCCACTAAACCTTCAAATTCCTACAAAATCCAAACCCTCCAATCCAGAATACTCCCCAAAATTACAGATTCACCATTTTACGTATCCAATTTAACTCTCCAAAAAGACCTCAACATTCCTTTTGTCCATACCCTCGCCAAATCCCGATATCAGAAATTCCACTCTCTCCTTCCAGCACACCCTAATCCTTTAGCCGAATCACTTTCATCTACCCATATTCCAGAAAATCCAAGACGACGTCTGAAGCGTAAGTGGCCAAGAGATCTTCTCGTGTAGTGTACAGTTTAACTCCATAGTACAACCCAATGTTCCCTCCATTGTGGGTATTGTCAATGGACAATTTCCCACCTCAAGACAATAATCAAGTCATTCGTATTATCATCTCATTTGCTTGTAATATTTAAATATGTTGTTGCAAATAAACGAATAAATATTAAAAAAAAAAAAAAAAGGAAAAAGAAACATTGCCCAGCGTGTCTCAAGTAAAAATACAATACCTTACTTCTCACAAGGGAAATATTCTATTAAGCCGTCTCGCAGGTGTTGCGTAAACTAAGCAGAGTCCTCCTACCGCATTCTACAGATGGATACCTTGATGCAAGCGCAAGTCGGAATTGTTTAAATAACGGTTTAAAAAAAATGTAGGGTTTAGAGTCTACTCTGCCATTCGAGAGAATGTCTATGTGCAGCACTCTGATAAGGAATAACGATGTTCATTGCAGTACTGGTGCAGTGAAAGTGCACCCTGGAAGTGAATCTCCGTGCCTCTATATAAGGCTATTCTAGTAGATGCATTGTGTTGGGGTCGTTGACTTCCACGCCGAACAATGCACAACTATGATGAATTGATAGCAGGAAGCACAGCAATGAACCTCCACAAAATTTCATTTCGCATAAAACTTTCGAGATCAACATTTCATCCTTAGTTCTCTTATGACGCGAATACAAACTTGATGCCGTACTTCGAGTCTGGTAGGAGTAAAAAAAAGTTCAAGAAGACATTACTTTTTTTTGTTTTACTTCATAATAACATATGAATTGAGAAGGTATGAATTTTGAGACCAACTTATCACCCATAGTACAGATTATCATGTGTGTCTTCATGATACCCTTCAAGTAGCATTCCTTGTTCCATGTCGTGGTTTTCTAGGTATTCTGATATCAACCGTGTCATTGTGTTTTCTACCAACGTTTATGTAGCCTTTTTGCTTGTTTCCATCTGGAATCTCAAAAGAGATATTCATTGGCTCAGATTTATCCTTTTTATTGGGAGTGAGGGGTGATGGACCAGGAAAAAAAGTGATTTTATTTCAATATGAAATAAAAGTATCTTTTGAAACAAAAAAAATTTACTTTGTATACCTTTCAATGCATCAACGCAATTATTCAATAGATTCAGGATCAATAAAATGCCTTATCCTCTACTAGTGTTTTAATTGTATGCAAAGTGCACTTTCAGAGTCTGCTGACAAACAAAAACCTTAAGACAAAATTACAAACATAGGATGGTCAGCATTGTAAAAACAGTCACAAAACAATAAAAAAACAAAACATGTGCAGGATAAAAACCGATAGAACCGATATTAACTGAGACACCGGAAGAGAGTAAGGGAGTTAAATATATTAAGTCTACTGCCAACATGCTGGTTGGAGGTGGGATCACGGCAAGTAAGTTTCACTCATGATGGAGCTGCAGTCACCGAAAGTATGTTCTGTTTGATAAAATAAATAGCACTAGTGGTTGCGACCGATCGTTTAGATCAGCGTTAGTATTTTGTAAGGATTTCGTACAATTTTAGAAAGGTATTATTCGTAGTGGAAGGTTGTAGTTGAGAGTTTGAGACAAAAGGATAGTTTGAGCAATGGTTCTCAAATTAATAAAAAATATTTTACAAGAGTCGGTATAATGCTGTCAAAATCGGGCCTTCATATTTTATCAAATTTAGCACGATAGATGACTTATCAACAGACGGGATCTCTTTTGACCACGAGCTGTTTATCTCCACCAGCTGTCTGTACTGACCTTAAATTGGATTTGGCTGGTATCCAGACTGGGTTGGTGGATTGATTATTTAACACATGATATTTGGACTATATCTCACATATTTAGAATGGGATTGAAATAAATGTCCTAATTAACTATTGGCCCAATGGAGTAAGAAATTTGATAAACACAAAATTTAGTAAACCTTTGACCATACTTGATCAAATAGAAAAAAAAATATTTTTCTTCATTAGATTTTATTGAAATGAAGCCTTGTTCTTCATGGTCTGCTAAGCCAAGGATTTTCACTTTTCTTTAACATTTTCAGCTGATTTTCTTTATTGGGAAACTATAACGACTGTGCTCATCTAGCTATGGGATGTATATATCAATTTAAATACCAAATTCAGCTCGTTGTGAGTTGAGGTTTATAGATTAAGTAAATACGTCAATATCTAGGTTGAGCTGCTACTCCTGTTGGCAGATTTCCCTTAAGGGAAATCAGCTATTGAGGCCGCACTATCGAAACATTTCTTTGAATGTCCAGGAGACGACGAAAATGAGGTCCATTCAAAACTATATATATAACGCTCTAGCGGTCACAATTTTTGGATGATCGTTATCAAACTCGGTATTTAATTCTTTTATGTGATAAGAAAGATCAAGTTCGTTAATGGCTGAAATCGAACAAGTGGGAGGGGGATTTAGAGGGGGGAATTCGAAAATTCGAAATATCTCCGTTACTATACGTCGTCTTTTTGTATAGAACCAATCTTATTGCAAATGTATTGCTCAATAAATGTTGTTATGTACGGTTTTGCTTTATCTTGATTATTAACCGAGATATTTGTACTTTTTTAGTTTTCAGTCTTCAGTAAACCCATCCAGTTGTAATATTATTTGAAGCCTAAATACCAAATATTGTTCTCATTGAACTTTTACGTTTTGAGGCAAATGCAAATACGTGGTGCAAGTGGGAAATCTGCTTAGTTAACGTGCCCCTTATTATTTTATAATTATCAATGAATGCTTTTTATTACTAAACACCTTATTATAATTCGTATGGTGCTGGATGTGGAAGTTCATATCTTAACACCTGATTCCCAAACATTAGTCTAGTGATATACTCCTATAGTTACAGACCCGCATCAAGTAATTAGTATTTTTTGCACATTTTTAAAGAATCGCCATTTTGTTTTTTAAAAAATGCTATATTTAATTTTTCTTACTTATGCTCGGTCTGAAAATGTTATCGATAACTAGTTTGGCGGTTCCACAAAATATTTTATTAATTTCTAGTAACTTCAGCAGCCATTCTGGCATCTTCAGTGCCAGAGAGAACAAACCAGACCGAGCCCCTTGAGGTGTTGAAGTCCGAGAATAGCTTTGATAAATTATCATTCCATTATTAAAGAAACATTCATTGGAGCATTTCAAAATACTGACGACTCCATTCTTTGACATCTAGACTCCAGGAAGTAAGTCTGCTCCCTGCATAAGTAATTCTGATTACATTGATATCACAGTTAGTGATTCTATGCTACTGTTACACTTCAATATTGAGTATAGATAAGTTGAGTTTTAATCAAGCAATAAATTAATAATGTAACATACGGAAATTCCAAATTCTAGGGACTCTGTCGCTTGAGACACTCTCAGTTAGAGGTACTTTCAGTTGGAAGCCTCAGTTTATAGTCGTTTTTATTAATATGTGGGAATTACTATTACTGAAACTACCTGCTACTGCTACTGTCTCCTTGAAGCTTATGGGTATTCCAAGGAGAGGTTTCGCCTTGGCCCAGTACTCGGCGTCTCCGTTCTCATGGAGTAACTCGTCCACATGCTTCGCTTCCAGAAGGGCTTCCTCGAACCTGTCATCAACGACGCTGCAACAGACGAAAAACAATAAGTCCTAAAAATTAATTAAATATTGTAAAGAAACGAAGATTCTTGGATTGAACAAAAATCTGATTCCTGTACTTGTTATTCCAGTGATTTTCACTAATGATGTAAAGATAAACCCAGAAGCATTGACCAAAACAGTTAAGTTGGATAGCAATGAATGGAGTTGTTGTTGAAGCAAGAGGTCAGCAGATACCTACATTAAGTTATGTGTTACAATGTAGTTTTATTCAGAGTTCCTATTTTATTCTATAATGTTAAGACAAATATTTAAAACTATTATATTAGGTAACTCTCTGTGATAAGAGATTTATAGATAGTTGAAGAGTGCACACCTTGTTTTATGTTACATTATATAGATGTAAAACAATTTAGTCGTTTTTAATAAAAAGGTTAGCCATGTGATTTAAAGCCACAATCTCACATGGTAAACTTACAGTGCCGAGTTCGATTCTTGTCTGGGAAAGGGAAATTATTTAGTGACGGAGTTCATTA
Organism: Riptortus pedestris; assembly: GCA_019009955.1. Taxonomy (NCBI): domain Eukaryota; kingdom Metazoa; phylum Arthropoda; class Insecta; order Hemiptera; family Alydidae; genus Riptortus; species Riptortus pedestris. Next base: position 46,041,909 of record CM032232.1, on the reverse strand, counting down.
AATAACATCCGAAGTCCCACCCTAGCTAGAAAAGGGTGGTAACCTGTAGATAACCCGTCCCAATTAGCCTAAGTTGCAAAATGTGGAGGTTAATAAATAATAATAATAACAAAAAGAAAACTAAAAAGAAATATGCAGACGAATAATTATTCAACTTCCAAATCCTGGTATTAGCATATTTGTTATGGACAATGGTTCCTGCTTTTCCTCATCATTAAGCTTATAAGCCGATTACATTAACCCTTTTATTTATTCATTCAATTATGTATTGTTATTATTAGCCTTTTCCTCGTAGCTGCTTATTATATACGTCCAGTCTCAACAAATGATAACATTCTTTTTCTCAATAAAGTTTGTAAATATAACAATAAAAAGAGACCTTGATATGCTAGCGAGCATTATTTTTCATGGCTGGTGGTAAGTTTTAATAACATTCTTATGCAATGTCCGTTAATATTAGATTTACAGGAATAATCCAATTAAGAACAGTTGTAAGAAACTGCGTATGTAATACGATTCGTTTATAACATATGTTTCCTCATAATAACGGATATATTTTGAAGTTTTGATTTAAAAATCCTGTTAAATATTACGGTTGGTAACGATTTAAGAAAAATTAAGAATTTACATACTATTTATGGAGATTTTAGCTATTCTGGTCATATTAAAATTCTTCCAGTTACATCGAAATGTGGAATTTATTTTATAAACCTGTATTATCGGAATTTGGCTTATTTTCCATTCATTGCAAGTAATAAATCAGATTTTTTTTTTCATATAAGCACAACACTTCAGTTAGTTAGAAAGTACAGATCTGCTTGTTTATGTTGGGACAAAAATGACCTTGGAGACGATCAGAATGTCTATTCTAAAATAGAGATTTCTGATGATTTCTTGGCAGTTAAAGCGATGAATTCTATGTATCTGGACTTTTGAAGATACACCTTATTTCGTTATCACAGATATTTAAACAGTGAAATTTTGTTTGTCATTTCAAAATTTAATAAATGACATTAAAATTGTTTAGAGTAGGGACATTGTGAGCTAGTATACCAACACCACTCCTTTGATGAAAATAAATTTGAGCGTCTGGAATTAAACATTTTAACATCATAAAGGGGTTTATTAAGAATATAACACGCATGCTTACTTTATAAAGTACTAAGTGAACTATTCTTATTTTGTATAGCTAATTATAAAATTTAATCTAATGGTTCATTACTAACCTGTTGATTATAGGTTCCACTACTTTTATCCTTTCGATAAACGCCTTCACGACCTCAGTGCAGGTAACCTGTGTTTAAAACCATTTTATTAGAACTATAATAACATGTTGTAAAGTAACGAATAATATAAGCCACATATAATATTAAAGTAAAAAAAAATAAATTAAACAAACTCATAATTGCTTTCATAAATTGTAAAGGTTCCAAAAACCGGTGTTGTCATTTGGTTATAATAAAAAAATAATCGTTTTTAAAGAGAGAATATCTCAACACATTGGGAAATCATGCGTGAATCATGGCGTCTTTCATTGTTTGTAGTTTTTAGTTGTGAGCACGTTTTTATTAGGTGGCTCTTCATAAATGATTTCTCAAGTTCCTCTTTATAATTTAAAAGATGATAAAATTAAATTCGTTAAAAATGCCACTCAAACGTACATCTTAAGCGTCTTGAATCTCATAATCTTTCAGGCTGGATACGAAGGAATATAAAACTAGTTATGTCAATTATTGCTATCAAGCTAAGGAATTTTTTATTTTCTGTGTGAATTTAGAGTAAAATAAAATATTTACTAGACTATTGCTAGACATATTTCAGTCGATAACACAAATTGATCTATGAGTGTATATATAAGCTTGAAGTCTTTTGTGTTTGCTCATTTTGAGTTGCAGGTCAAGGGCGATTGAGATGACATTGACTGCTGAAGTGATAACAAGATCTATCAAGATTGGTGATAAGGATTTTGGCGAAACGTAGGCCTTTAAAAAAAGTTGGTCAGCAAAATGAGGAATTCATTGAAGCTGATAAGATTGATTTATCGCACACTTTTCATACATTGTAATCAATTCAGGCATTTCTTGTAGATAAAACCTTTATTATCTTTAATTTAATATATTTGTAATTATAGTATAGGTTTCGTACTACAGGCACAGGTTAGCCATGAGAGATAATTGGTTTAATACACAACGGAATTCATTACATAAAATCATTAGCCCCGCTCAGGCCAGAAAAGGGTGGTAACCTGTAGATCCGTTAGTCCCGTTCCAATTAGCCTCAGTAGCAAAAATTGGACATTAGTAAATCATTTAATTTCATGTAAAACACTGTTAAATCACTTCAAGACAATTAACATTTACAACAAACTTTAAACCACACCTACTCCACTCATCTCGCTACGATTTTATCCCAAATTATGCCACTAATACTTATTTGTGTTTTTATGAACAAGGCTGTATATTTTTTTACTTGTGCCTTAAACTTTCATCATCCTCAAGTCAGGATTTGTAGCATAAATTATAGCATTACATAATTTTATTTTAAAGGTCTCTTAGTTTTATTTTATTCCTTAGTTTAAATATAGCTATATTTTATACTGTTTTAATAATTTTAAAAACATTTTTCTTTATTTCTTTATTTTAACATTCCAATTTAAGGAATTGAAAATAAATGATACTTAGCGACAACGCCTATTTGCGGAGCTCTAATAAAAAATAAATAAATAATTTTAATACACTTAGAAATCCCAGATTCGTGGGTTCGATGCGTCCTGGGACTAGTGGAATTTATGAGAAGGCAAACTCATAAAATGAAATCATTTTTCCTACCATGTTTAGGTAACCCCCATTTAAATTTAATAATTTAGATTTAAAATTTACATTTTACACTACTATCATAAATAAATTTATTTATTGATAAATTTTTGAAATTGGAGTTTGAATGGGGGAGGCCTCAACTAAGAAAATCAAAATAACTCCATTATTATGAATATGTTAAAAAATATTTTATGAAAGTCACCATTTTATGTAAGAGTTAATGCCTTGTTCTTTCATTGTAAATCAATGAACAAATCTCGCCATGAGAAGAATGCAACCCCATTTGAGGAAATTTTTTCAAAAATTGCGTCAAGAGTACGACCTCAATAGCTGATATCCCTGAAGGGCTAAAGAAATGGCCTCCTTCATTCTCAAGTAGTAAGACTTTTATTAATACATATAATAACGTATTAGTAACTAATTATATGTATTAAAAAAATCAGTTAAGACCCATTTCGTGCTTTGCATATTGAAATATACGAATCTCTATAGTTGCTTAGTTAATACCAAATACATTAATCAAAAATAAAACATTTGTTTTTTGTTTAAAATTATATGGTTTGGTCTATGATTTGTGGCGAACACCTTGAAGGTAATTAAATTTAGAGCATTTTATGTTATCTGGTCTATCTCTATGTTTCTCATGGGAAGCTCCTTGAGCTCCTGCAGCTATTATTAGCAGTGTTAACCTGGTATTTTGTAATGGAACAGATTGGCACTTTGGATAGAGAACTGTCACGAAGATACAGGAAGTATGAATTTTCCTCTCTGCAATTCCTATCAGGCCATTACACAATAGTTTTGCTAAAGCATAGGCGACACTAGTGTCAATTCCAGAAGTGTTTTTTCCTTCATTCCTTACAAAGGATTTAGGCCAGCTATTCACAATGGTATATCTAAAGTTTATGGTTTATCTCCTTGTAGCGAACAGGCGATTAGAATATTTAAAAAATACTGATGTTGATATGCAGGATCAACTAACACTTCACATTAATAAAAAAAACTTCGGCGGACTTGCGAAATTCTGTTAAAACTAACGAACTCCAAGAATGGCAACACTACTCGTTATTAACAGGCAACAAACTTGGACAAATTAAAAACTATAGTTAAAATATGAGAATATAAACATTAAGAATGTGCACGGAGAGACCAAGTCCTTACGTGGCTTCATATAGGTCATTCTCATCTAACGCATGTTTATCTATTAGAAAATTAAAGGTGAAAATGAAGATTTTGTTGATAATTCGTTTTTTATTATTATTTTTTTATGCATTTTCTGTTTCTTGTTCCTAGTTTTTCCTTTTTTAATAGTTGGTGTTTAACTTGTTTTTGCTACTTTATTTTATATTTCTGTTATTGTTCAAGAGAATATCACCTAGCAGCTAACGCTTTACAATTAATAAATAAGATTACGTGAATTCAGGTCCAAACATCACTAGCTGTTGAGTGACCTAAGGATATTTCGTACACTGAAATTTTACATACATTTTTGCTTATTTTTATACCATCAGTTCAAGGAAATATATAATACTAAAAGGCCCAATGGAAGTCAAAGTGCAGTTCGTACACCCGAATAGCTTGTCGTCAGAGGGGTATCGCAGTCCACCTTCATAACACACACTGTGTTTCTCCATTAATAAGGTTCCTTTGGAAACAACATAAGGTATTTCAGCCCATTATTACGACCCATCTTGATGTAAATGTTCCCTTGAATAGAAATCAGATAGTAACGAGTGGGTGTTTATTTAAACATAGTATCACAAAAATATAAGAAACAGTCAAGTAAATAGTATAGAATGAAATTTTTAGCACATTATCAACAAGGTTCTTCTACATTTTTATTTGATTTGAAGATTTCCCTTAAGCCTAAATCAGCTATTGAAGTTGTATACATGAATGACGCGATTTTCAAACATTTTTCTTAACCGATCCTACATAGTAGTTGATGAAAATGAGATCCGTTCAAAATTATATATATATATATATATATATATATATATATATATATAGAGAGAGAGAGAGAGAGAGAGAGAGAGAGAGAGCCGTTAAAGGCTGATATCGGACTGGGGGGGGGGGGGGTTAGAGGGGAGGAATTTCAAAGTTCGAAATATCATCGTTGTTATAAGTCGGAACGAAAAAATGTATAGAAGCAATATTATTGTAAATGTTATTGCCTATAAATGTTGTTATGTAAATATTTTCCCTATCATAAATATTAACCGAGATATTTGGAGTTTTTAGTTTTAGCCTTCAGTAAACCCCCACTCCTACTCCTGTCTTATTAACAATAAGCTATAGCATGAAATACTTTATTTTAAGCTTAAATACCAAGTATTGGTCTCACTGAACTTTTACTTTTTGAAATAATTGCAAATATGTGGCGCACGTGGGAAATCTGCTTAGTTTCCTCAGCCCCTGCGTGACGGACTTTTTATGTCTCATCAAATACCAGTAGTTTCACATATATACCAGCAATTGCAACAATAAAGCCTCCTGGTGACAGGATAGCATTACACAAATCCGACATTAGTGGCTAACGAGCTGTGAAGTGGGGAACATCTCTCCGTCGTTATGTTAAGTGCTTAATGGACGTACCTGTTGACATGGTTGGAAGTTGGACTTATGCACCATGCATACAGTGGTTTGTATAAGTATGGTTGAGCTAACCCATCGTTTTTTGATAAAATAAAATAATAATAACACGTGAAATATAATTGTGGTCAAAAAAATTAATATAAAAGCCCATCACGCAGGGACAGGGTATAACTAAGCAGGTTTTCCACGTGCTGGGATGACACACTCATCAATAATGGAAATATTTCGTATTTTTGGAAAATCTACACTTTAAACCCCCTCCCCCCGTTCCGATTTTAGCCATTAAAGACTTGATCTTTAGCTTTACATAAAACGTTTATGTATCTTGTTTGGCAACGATAAGAAAAATATTGCGACCGCTATAGCTGTAACAGACATGTTTTTGTTGCAAAATATGCATCCATTGGTATGCATTGGAATTTAGTTGCTACTTGAAAGTTGCATACGTTTAATCATGTATTTAAGAAGTACAAAGAATATGAAGGCATCACTGCTAAGATTGGCGCCAGAAAGGGAATCTAGAACCTTCTAGGCGACGATCCCTGCTCTGATCAGCGGGTGAGTTAGCGCCTCGGGCATTTAAAACACACATCTACCCCGGCAGTTCAGTTTTTAAGTGAGCATTAGTTATTTATCCAGGGATTCGAGAGATCCTGAGTTATTGTGCTGTGTAATGCATACTTGAAGTTGTACTTGCATAAAGTAGTGGTTAGTAGTAAAGTGGTTAGTAGTGAAAAATAATTTATCAATTGTATTTAAATTAAAGTGATCGTCAAATGAATAATGCACTAAAAACGTTAGAGTTTGTGTATTTAATTTTGCAATCAAAAGAACCCTCATAATCAGTATTTATTATTTTGTAATAAACGTAACTTCTGTATAATTTATATGTATATATATATATATATATATATATAATTTTGAACGGATCTCATTTTTGTCATGTCCTAGGTTAGATAGATGGGCATTTGAGGACGTTTTTCAAAATACACCTCATGAGTACAACCTCAATAGCTGCTCCTTAAGGTAATTCTCCTAAAAATCACAGTATACTAATATTTGGCATATCAAATTAAAGCCCATTACATCCTTGAAGGTTTCTATGCGTTTCAAACCAATGGAAGTCAGAGGAGTTTATTTGGTGAACCCAGGGCTGAAAGTTATCCGGACAGGTTATTGAGACTTCATTAAACCTAATAATACGAAGAAAGAAGCAAAATAATGGTTAAAACTAAAAAAAATCCCTCATGAGTTTTTTACCCCATTAACTAGTAACGTACTTAATTGTAAGCTACTAATGGAAACCACATAAAAAAAGAGATAGCAAAAGGTGTGAAATGTGAAGGCTTCTTTTATTTTACTGTTTTTCTCCCATGAGATTATTTTTTTAGCCCTTGGTATTTTCCTATAGGTCATGTTTTCCTAAGTTATTTTATCAGCTGTCTGAATAGATGAAGAAGGGGAAGTAATATTTCCAAATCATGTAATATAGTTCAACTTTGAGTCTAAAGATATGTCAAACATTTGTCAATCCAGAATCCAAAAAAAATCAAAATCTGTCACGCAGGGGTTGCGTAAAGTAAGCAGATTTCCCACGCGAAGGTTTACAAAAGATAAAGGTAACACTACCGCGAATGCTCAGTAAATTTACAATACAAGTTAATGGTCTCTACAACGGAAAGCGGCTGAATTGTATACGAACAGATAGGCCGGAAAGACAAACGCATTGTTGAATGTAACAACTTAACTGAATATAACATATTAATTTTGTTGAAAGCAATTTTCTAAAACTATTGCTGTAATTTGTAATGATTCAGAATCAGGATTATCTCAATCACTGGAATTTTAGTAATCTAAAAACAAAACAAGGGGGGTCAACAGAACGTGTTTGCATATATCTCACAAAGTTAAAGTTATAATGAAAACAATATTTGGTATTTAGGCTTCGAATAATGTGATTTATAATAAAGCAAAGTATTGCTTATATAACACTAGAAGAAGTGGGGGTTTACTGAAGGCTGAAAACTAAAAAATGCAAATATCTCGGTTAATATTCAAGATAGAGAATAAATATATAATCATATTTATAGTACATTTAATTTTCAATAAGATTTATTCTATACACTTTTACGATGCGACTTATAGTAACGGAAATATTTTGAATTTTCAAAATTCTCTCCCTCTAAACCCCCCTCCCCCTTGTCCGATTTCAGCCGTTAACGAACTTGATCTTTCTTTTTACATAAAACGACTAAATGTCGAGTTTGGTAACGATGAAACAAAAATTGCGACCCCCTAGAGCGGTAACAGACAAAAGGGTGGAAAGGGAAAAGGATAGATTAGGAACACATTTTTATTTATTCTTCAACAGTAAAATTTCGCATTTATAAGTCGCCCGCCTGACCCTCACGGGAAAACAATACGCCCAGACGGGAAGTGTAGTAAACATTGAAGCCTTGCCCAAAAAAATACTATGCACACAGCAACGACGGGTATAGACCCTAAACACTGGGACGGGGAAATGTCAAAATACTGTGCAAACTAAAGGCTTACCAAAAAAATACCATCATCATTCAGTCTCAAATGAATTCCCGGGCGAAGCCGGGTACCAGAGCTAGTGTGTATATATATATATATATATATATATATATATATATACACACACACACATAGTTTTGAAGGGACCTCATTTTTGGCATCTACTAGGTAGGATCTATTGACATTTGAAGAAAAATGTCGAAAATTCCGTCATGAGTACGATCTCAATAGCTGATTTTCCTTAAGGGAAATCTGCTAAAAACAAATAACTAGATTAGTATTAGAGTATGAGAAAATATGTATAGGGCAATTTCAACAAGACTGGTTGGAATTGTTCGGGAAATTTTCAATTTAATTACATTATTCGATCGGCCTCTAAATAACTGAGATATTTCGATTTTTAAATTATTCCCCTCAAACCCCTCTCTAGGGGCTCGAGTTGGCCGTGCGAGTTAGGGCGTTGGTCCTAATCTCTCATGGCAGACCTAGAGTGGCGGGCTCGAATCCTGCCCTGGGCAGTAGAAATTTATTTAGTGACAGCCTCATTAAATAAACTCCTTAGGCACAACCTGGCTAGAAAAGGATGGTAACCTGTAGATTACCCGCCCCGATTAGCCTAGTTGCATAAAGTCTACTTAAAATAAAAAAAAAAGAAACAAAAAAAAAAAACCCCTTCCTCAACCCGAAGGTCAATTACAGCCATTACCTAATATAATCTTTAGTCTTCCATGAAGAGGTTAAATATCGAGTGTGGTGGTGTAAAAAAATATGTCAGATAAGAACGTAAAAACCAAAATGAAGACGTCACATCGAAAATATTTGCATATATCTCACAAGTAAAAGTTGAATGAAAACAATATTGGTTATTTAACCTTCGAATAAAGTGGTTCATGAGATAACTGCTAATTGTTGACATGACTAGGAGAGGTGTTTTATTGCACGCTGAAAATCAATAAATCATAATAAATGGTCCCGGTTAATATTCAAGATAGAGAATAAAAATGTAGGAAATTAAATTTACAAATTGATTGAGTTTATACAATTTTTCAATCCAATTTATAGCAACGGGGATATTTCGAATTTTCGACATCCCCCCTATAAACCCACCTTTCCCTGGCCCGATTTCAGCCATTTGATTAATGCCAATGTTTCGGTTTAGGTATTACAGCTGGTATCCAAAGCTCACTAGGTCTACTTTGATCTTCGTAGTCTGGACTTTCCTCTATGCCAAAGCTTCTTTCATTATTCGTTTTTGATAGCTCTTTAGTTCTGATGGAACCAGCTTTGGAGAAAAGTAATAAAATGTGACCAGACCAAAAACAATAGCTTGAACACAACTCATACAAAATAGCTAATATTGCTATAAGCTAACCACATATATAGAGAAATAATGAGGATTTTATGAATTGCCAAGAAGTAACATATTGGGCTGAGTACAGAAGTTGGATCAGGAAGTAGGCTTTAGTTCAAAAAAGTCCGTCACGCAGGGGCTGCCTAAACTAAGCAGATTTCCCACGTGAAGTCTTACAATAGAGAACTTTCAGAATAGAGAGTCAAACAGTTACGGGAACGGCCCGAACTAGCTTTTGACGGAAACTCACGATAATATAATTTTTTGCGTATAACGCCTTTATACTTCGGTATACGATGATAGTGTATATTAAAAAAAAATTACTCTAAATAACAAATTAAACAACTTTTGTAATGTGCATAATTGCCAAAAATGCAATAGGAAACGAAATATCTCTATTATTAATTTCAGGCCTCCCTTACAACCCCCCACTCAAATGTTGGTATGGCTTATTAAAATGAAGGTGTTAGTACTAATTCACATACCGAGTTTGGTTTAATTCGGTTGAGTCTTTAGTGCCAAATAAAATTGTGGACTCCCGCTATAGTTTTTAGCGTATAACTCATTTATACTTCCGTATACGGCAAAAGAGCATATAACAATAGTTACTCTAAATAACAAAATAAACAACTTTTGTTATGTGCATATTTGCTGAAAAAGCAATAGGAAACGAAATATCGCTATATTTAATTTCAGGCCTCCTTATAACCCTCACTCCTGCCCGTCCCTAGAAATGTTAGTATGGCTTATTATAATGAAGGCGTTAGTACTAATTCACATACCGAGTTTGGTTTAATTCGGTTGAGTCTTTAGTGCCAAATAAAATTGTGGACTCCCGCTATAGTTTTTAGCGTATAACTCATTTATACTTCCGTATACGGCAAAAAAGCATATAACAATAGTTACTCTAAATAACAAAATAAACAACTTTTGTTATGTGCATATTTGCTGAAAAAGCAATAGGAAACGAAATATCGCTATATTTAATTTCAGGCCTCCTTATAACCCTCACTCCTGCCCGTCCCTAGAAATGTTAGTATGGCTTATTATAAGGAAATCGTTAGTACTAATTCACATAGCGAGTTTGGTTTAGTTCGGTTGAGTCTTTTGTGCCAAATAAAATTGTGGACTCCCGCTATAGTTTTTAGCGTATAACTCATTTATACTTCCGTATACGGCAAAAGTGCATATAACAAAAGTTACTCTAAATTACAAAATAAACAACTTTTGTTATGTGCATATTTGCTGAAAAAGCAATAGGAAACGAAATATTGCTATTTTTAATTTTAGGCCTCCCTTATAACCCCCACTCCTGTTCGTCTTAGAGAATATTTATATAGCCTAAAGTCTAAGTTGGGATAGTAGTAATATACATACCAAGTTTCATAAAATTCGGTTCAGCCGTTTATGCGTGAAAAGGTAACAAACAAACAAATAAACTAACAAACAGACACCAAAGAAACAAAATGCAGTTATGGTGTCTATGACATGTGAAACGAAAAGTTATCGTGAAATTTCGCGAAAAAAATCAATGTACAGACAGAGGTTACAATTATATATATATATATATATATATATATATATATATATATATAATTTTGAACGGACCTCATTTTCGTCATCTCCTGGGTAGGATCGATGGACATTTAAAGAAATTTTTCGAAACTCGCGTCATGAGTACGACCTCAATAGCTGATTTCCCTTAAGGGAATCTGCTAAAAGAAGAACACTAAATAATACTTATTTGAGGAAATCTCTCTCCAGTTTGTAGAATAAAGTAGAATGCCAATTGATGATTTATTTGCAATCCTGAATTATTATTTTCAAGTGCTCAGTTACATCTGATAACATTTCTCCACTTAAGGATGTCAATTAATATACATTGTTGCTTTATCAAATTTCCTCTAAGAGATTATCTCTTGAGTTACGTCAAAAAGCAAATTAAAATAATTTTCAAATTCAACCTACATGAATGAGAGAGCTTTTCAGTTGTAGAGCGGCTGCAGATTTTGATTTTTAACTCATGGTTCATATTTAAGATTTTAACGAAAAAGAAATATGAGAATCGGTTAATGGCCGTAGTCATTCCTTGGGCGGGCTATTAAATATTCCTTAGGGTCGGATTAGGTTAGTAATTTAAATTAGATTTTTGTTTTCATTCAAAGAGCACCAAGTTCCTTAGCGATGGGTTTAGTTAGAGATTAGAGTTAAAATTTATTACGAAGTTCTAAATTGTAGGCCAGAAGCAATTGAAAATGCTTTCGTATATTATATATATATATATATATATATATATATATATATTATATATATATATATACATACATATATATTTTAGCTAAGATGGTTTCGCTCGGGAAGTCATAAGAGGATAGTACTCTTACATGAGTAGGAGTGTGGATTTACATCAGGATGAAAACAAAACTAATTTAATTATCTCGGTTCAGAAAATATTTATAGGTATTTTAATTTGCAATGAGTTCTATATATTTTTTCTTTCCGACTCATAATAACGGAGGTATTTTGAATTTTTGAAATACTTCTTTAACCCCTCCCCCCTTGCGACATTGGTCCGATTTTAGCCGTTAAGATCTTCATTTTAACGTACAACGTTTAAATATCGAGTTTGGTGTCGATCAGACCAAAATTGCGACCGCTAGAGCGTTAACAGGTAAATTATATACATCTCCTATGTTGAATCGATGGACATTTGAAGAAAGTTTATGAAAATCCCATCATAAACACAATAATCTAATACAACGGAAAGTATTCTGATGTAGCCTACAACTGTGTCCAGAAAAGGGATCTGAATACTCCAAACATCATTCTCAGAAATAGCTGAAAGAATGGTTCAGAGAATAATCGGCAATACCTGAAGTTTGATAACCACTGCTAATATGGAAGTTTATCAGATGGATCGAACGACAGATTTAATAAATATTGAAAAATTAAAAAAAAGTCGTACTTTCTGTGTTCTGATGAGATGTGCAAGTTCCGAAGCGCTCTTCATGAGGAGAGAGTTGGTAATGGGTGGAACCTTCTTCTTCTTGATGGTGAGCGAGACGATCTTGGAGTATGGCCACACCAACAGGAACAGCAGGAACTGGAGTCCGCGAAGCGTACGCATTAGAATTACGCTCAACATCTGGAAAAGAGAATGCCAAAGGACGTTAGTCATTCTGTAGCAGAAATGTCTGAAAAAAACTGATCCTTAATTTGTGAACATTGGATTCTATGAAATACTAGCTGTACCCTGCGCGCGTTGCTACGCCACCAACTAAAATACTAAATTAGGATAAAGAAGTATATAATAAAAGTGACTAAATATCAAATTAAACATCTTTTGTTAAGCGCATGTTTGCCAAAAAAAAAAAAAAAAATAGGAAACGAAATATGACGATTTCATTTATGCCTCCCTAGCAACTCCCACTCCTGTTCTTCCTAAAAATGTTAAGTCAAAAATACGGAGTTTCGTTGATTTCGATTTAGTCATTCGTGTCCTATAACATTGTTGACCCTTTCTATAGTGTTTGTGTATACCTCATTTATACTTCGTTATACGGCAAAATTGCATATATCAAAAATTACTTTAAATAACAAAACAAACAACTTTTGTTATATGAACGTTTTCCGAAAAATGAATAGGATACAAAATATCGCGATTTTATATTCCAGACCTCCCTTATATCCCCAACTCCTGTTCGTCTGAAAGAATATTAATATAAGCAGAAACCTAACCTGTTTTAGTAGTTCATATCTCGAAATTTCAAAATAGCTTGTAATCAGGGAGCCGTTTAATTCGGTTGAGCCTTTTGTGCCATTTAAAATTATTAACTCCCACTATTGCTTTTAGCGTATAATCCATTTATACTTCGGTATACGACAAAAGGGTATATTACAAAAGTTACTCTAAATAACAAAATAATCAACTTTTGTTATGTACACGTTTGCCAAAAAACCAATAGGAGACGAAATATCGCTTTTTTTAATTTCAGGCCTACCTTATAACCCCTACTCCTGTTCGTCTGAGAGAATATTAATATAAGCAGAAACCTAACCTGTTTTAGTAGTAATGTACATACCATGTTTCATAAAATTCTGTTCGGCCGTTTACGATTCAATAAAGGACATACAAACAAACATTCATGTGTATATATATATATATATATATATTAGCTAAGATACCCAGCTACGCCACCAACTAAAATACTAAATTATGGTAAAAATGTATATAATAAAAGTTACTCTAAATATCAAATTAAACAACTTTTGCCATGTACACATTCGCCAAAAAAACAATAGAAAACGAAATATGACAATTTTTCATTTCATGCTTCCCTAACAACCCCCACTCCTGTTCGTTCTTAAAAATGTTAATATAGCTTATGGTCAAAAATACGGAGTTTCGTTGATTTCGATTTAGTCTTTCATGTCCTATAACATTGTTGACCCTTTCTATAGTTTTTCGTGTATACCTCATTTACACTTCAGTTATTAAGGACAAAATATAATAACAGTAACTTGAATTAATTTTTCAAACAACTTTTGTTATGTGATAGTTTGCCGAAATATGAATAGGTTACGAAATATCGCGATTTCAATATTTCAGGCAAATTATAACCCCCACACATTGTTCACTGGAGATATGTATAATAAAAAAACAGGGTGGTGTTAATACCAAATCCAATAAGGAGTAGGAGAAGTACAACTTTTGTTATGTCTCTGTTGTCAAAAAACAAATGTACAGTGAATTATCGGGAATTTTTATTTCAGGCCTCCCTTATAACCCCCATAGTTTGCTTCCTAACCTAAACATATTATGACAGCTTATAATCATGAAAGCTAAGCATTTTGAATGCTAATTGACATACCGAGTTTTGTGAAGTTCGGTTGTGAAGGCATCGTTAGCGCCCAATAAAATAGTTGACTCCCGCTTTAGTTTATAGTGTATATCTCGTTTATACATTGTTAAAAGACAAAAATGAATATCACAAAAGTTTTACACCGTACGTATTACAAGTATCACATACCGAGTTTTATTCATTTCGGTTGGTTCTTTCGTCTCAAATAAAATTGTTCACATTCGTTATAGGTTTTTGCGTATATACTGAATGGCAGAGTATGGACTTTTAATTAAATTCATACAGATTAAAAACCGTCGTTATATTATTACAAAAGTTACTCTAAATAACAAAATAAAAAACTTTTGTCATGTTTATATTTGCAGAAAAACCAATAGCATTTGGAAACGAATTATCTCGCTGTCTGTGATCTTTTTAATTTAAGGTCATTTTATAACCCCCACTCCTGCCCGTCCCTAGAAATGTATATATATATATATATATATGTGTGTATATATATATACACACACACACACACATATATATATATATATATATATATATATATATATATATAATAGATTAAAAATGAGAAAATGTCACAAGGTTCCCATTCCTTATACATTTGTTTATTCTGTACAAGTAATAGTTATATTTAGGAAGGTAAAATGATTTTTTCCTTCAAGATGCAGTTAGCATAAAGAACCTTGCATGAGATGTACCAATAAAATAGCGTCACCATTATTTGTATGTCTCAGGAAAAACATTAGATAAATTTCTTTTTTTGTTGAATCCTGCTGTTTTTAAAAAAAAAATTGCAACAACGATTAAAGCAAAATTTTTTCACACGTAGTTTTAGCGGGCTCTTATTCAAAATATCATTAATAATTATAATAATAAAAATACAGATGATGAAACTCATCCAATATAAACACCTATATATTAAATATGCAGCTATTTATAAGATAATATAGAGCTATCCTTCAAAACAAGTTTTATTATTGGCTGCCTATACTAAAACATACCTATTTACATTCTAAATTATTCCCGCCATTTAAGTTGCATGCATGTTCCGGACAAGGCCAGTACTTAAGTATACCTCTTAATGGCTCGCCGATTAGCTTGGATTGGAATTTCGTTTTGCCCTTCCACTTCAAGGTGACATCTCAAGAAAAAAAAAATGAAACTAGTGATTTATCTTGAACCGAATGAAATGTTAATTAACCAATCCTCTTGACAGGGAATTATTCTACAATTGACGCGCTATGCATTATTCTCTGAATAGGGTAACCGCCAATGTACTCCAAAGTTGTAAATTCTTCTTCCCTTGAAGGTCAAAAAAGTCCGTCACGGAGGGCCTGCGTAAACTAAGCAGATTTTCCACGTGAAGTTATACAATAGGAAAATCTCCATACGAGAGCCGAACTAGCTTTTGGCGGGAAACAGTCATCCCTTATCGGCCCAAATATCTCGGTTAATATTCAAGATAGAGAATAAGTGTATATAACAATATTTATAGTAGATTTAATTTGCAATAAGATTGGTTCATAAAATTTTTCGATCCGATGCATAATAACGGAGATATTTCGAATTTTCGAAAATCCCCCCTCTAAACCCCCCCCCCCGTCCCTCTGGTACGATTTCAGCCATTAACGAATTTGATCTGTCTTTTTACATAAAACGGTTAAACATCGAGTTTCGTAACGATCAAACAAAAATTGCAGGCAAATATATATATATATATATATATATATATATATATATATATAATTTTGAACGGACCTCATTTTCGTCATCTCCTGGGTAGGATCGATGGACATTTGAAGAAATTTTTCGAAGCTCGGGTCATGAGTACGACCTCAATAGCTGATTTCCCTTAAGGGAAATCTGCTAATAGTTCAATGAAAACCATTTAACAGTTTATAGTTAACATGAAATGGGTGGGGGTTTACTGATGGCCGAAAACTAAAATACGGAAATATCTCAGGTAATATTCTATTTAGAGAAAATATGTATATAACAACATTTATAGAACATTACATTAGCAATAAGATTGATTTTATATAATTTTTCGATTCGACACCTAACAACCCCCTCTCAAATTCTCCCCTACCTCTCATCAAGTTTCGAATTTAGCCGTTAACGAACTTGACCTTCGCGCGATATTTCGTTATTTCCTGTGTAGGATCGATGGTCACTTGAAGAAAGTTTTCGAAAATCCCGGCATGAGTACAACCTCAATAGCTGACTTCCCCTAAGGGAAATCTGCTAATAGAGTAAAGAATCGTGAAATACGTTGCATTCTTTAACAGGAACTCCGTTTTTGATTTGATGTTTACAGTTATTAAAGTGTAAAGCTTTTTTAGGACATTATTAAAGTTAACCTTGTAACAAGTATACATTGTATTTAACTTGGTTTTATGCTGAATCATCACGAAGGGTCATCAGACATATTTACTCTTTAGACTCCCGCTGATCCTTTAGTACTGCGACACTAACGCGCTCTGTTCTCGTTGACGGGTATCGAACCTGCACCTATTTTTACTTTCAGCTTGCTACCGGTTGTTAAAATAAACAAATATTTCAATTTTAATTTTCGATAGAAAGGAACCCCTTGATAAAGAGTAGAGAATTTGAAACGCGTTATGGTTTTTTCATTGACCCAGTATGGCTCCATTTTCAAACTATATATATCAGTTAGCGCTCAAACAGTCTCAAGTTTTATTTATTCGTTTCAAAATCGATATTTAAGTTTATCGCGTAAAATTATTCATTAAGGCCCTTGGAGCTAATCCTAAAATCGGAGATTGGATTCAAAGAAGAACTGAATTATAATATTGAAAATATCTTCGTAATTATGAGTCAGATCAAAAATGTAGTAGTGATGTTTATTTAATGAGGAGAGCAATAGGTAAAAAGGAAGAAAATAACGATTTCCAAAGCTCATATAAGGCACGAGGATACTGACAGGCGTTAATGACGTTAAACAGCTGTTAACAGTTTATATATGCTTTATGTAGGTTTCCATTTAGATCTAGATGTCTATATACTCCAGCATTTCAGTGGTTTCGTCGCTTGAGATATTTCAGTTACAGTCGTTGTTTGAGTTCTTTTTGAACCACGTATTGCAGATAAGCGAAAAGAATTATATAGCTGTTTTACTGTATCAATGACAGTTCTATTCACACGTAATATTCTTCTCCCATGGCGTGTTCCAAGCAAGCTGGAATATGTGGCATTAGTTCGAACAAATTGCTTCAAAATGAAGCGTACTTAGACAGCATGGGAAGAATTCTTAATTAATTTAATTTTAATTTTTATAAACGGTCATTAGATAGTTAATAGATACATGGGATATGTGGATTGGAGAAATAGATGGATATCATAACATTGGATATTGGATGGCTCTTTGGTGAATAAGTGATTCAGTACGTTCAACAAGAAGGGATAACTACTGCTAGCTGGTTTTAGCAGATTTCCCTTAAGGGAAATCAGCTATTGAGGTCTTACTCATAACGCGATTTTCGAAATTTTTCTTCAAATGTACATCGATCCTACCTAGGAGATGACGAAAATGAGGTTCGTTCAAAACTGTATATCTATATCTATATCTATATATGTATATATATATATATATATATATATATATATATTTGTCTGTTACCGCTCTAGTGGTCGCAATTATTGTTTAATCGTTACCAAACTCGATATTTAGTCGTTTTATGTAAAAAGAAAGATCAAGTTTGTTAACGGCTGAAATCGGTCAAGGGAGAAAGGGGGGTTTAGAGGGGAGGATTTTCACAAATTCGAAATAACTCCGTTACTGTGCGTCGGATCGAAAAATTTATTCACTATCTTGAATGTTAACTGAGATATTTGCAATTTTCAGCTTTCAGCAAACCGCCACTTCTACTCATGTTACATAAACAATACTCTGTTATGTAATAAACCATATTATTAGCAGCTTAAATACCAAAAATTGTATTCAAGAGACCTTTATTATACGAGATAAACACACATAAGTGCTGGTGAAACCCTCCCCTTCTTAAGATTCTGGACTACTAAAATTTGATTGATTAAGATAACAATTATTCTGACTGATTATTAATTACAGTGCTAGATATAGTAAGTAGTTCTCAATAAAATTAATATGCTATACTCTGATATATTTCAGTAATTGTTTTTCTTCCGTGTAGACCCGTTTGTTTACATTTCTAGCCTAACGCTTCCTGTCGGGAGTTTATTGAGATTGGATGAAATATTTCTTATTTCCCTTTGTATTTATTCACGGTGGTGTTGTTAACAGTATGTAGATTTATCTATCACTAAACTTCACGAGGGAAATGCTACTTAGTTTATGCAGCCCCTGCGCGACGGACTTTTATTTTTTTCATGTCTAAATATGGATGGTAACATCAGATTTTACATATAACGCACTAGCTCAGATACCCGGCTTCGCTCGGGAATTCATTTGAGGCTGAATGGTGATGGTATTTTTTTGGCAAGGCTTTACTTTGCACAATTTTTTGATATTACCCGCCCCAGTGTTTAGTGTAAATACCAGTCGTTTCTGTGGATTTGTTAATAATACAATTATTTTTTTATGCAAGACTTCAATGTCCTCCATATTGTCATATTTCCCGTTTCCTGTGCATTATGCATAGATTTGAATTATTAAGCACAAAATATTAACATACATGTGAATTAATTTTTCCCTGGTGAGGTTCCAAAGAATTGTTGAGCAAATTTCTCTAAATAACAAAATAAACAACTTTTGTTATGTGCATATTTGCCGAAACCCCAATAGGAAACGAAATATCACTATTTTTAATTTCAGGCCTCCCTTATAACCCCCACTCCTGCCCATCCCTAGAAATGTTAGTATGGCTTATTATAAGGAAGGCGTTAGTGCTAATTCACATACCGAGTTTGGTTTAGTTCGGTTGAGTTTTTTGTGCCAAATAAAATTGTTGACTTCCGCAGTAGTTTTTAACGTATAACTCATTTATAATTAGGTATACGACAAAACTGTATATAACAAAAGTTACTCCAAATAACAAAATAAACAACGTTTGTTATGTGTATAGTAGTAATATACATACCAAGTTTCATAAAATTCGGTTCAGCCGTTTATGCGTGACAAGGTAACAAACAAACAGACACGAAAGAAACAAAATGCAGTTATGGTGTCTATGTTTTGCAGGACCTAAAAATTCATCCGATTCTACTTACCTTACAATAAGTTTCACGACCAGCTCATCGAAATATTTACAGACAAAACATTCCAAAGATGAAAATACTTTTTCCACACTCTTTAATATAGAAATTAAGTCAAAGAAGTATTAAAATATTAACCCGTCTCGTTACGTCTTAACTCTGAAAAGAGCGTTGTAGTCGTTTGTATCTCTAAAACAATTTTACAATGAATTCTATGAATACGAATGGAGACTATTAATATAATACTCATAATACCACATGATTTATTTATTTCTTAAAAGTCCTTTTAACTAAAGTAAAATTTTAATAATAAATTAATTTTGATGAAAAAATGATATTACTTTTAAAGTGTAAAGCTGTAACCTCATTTCCACCTAAACACCCCAACCCCTTTTAATATTAACGTGGCTACAGACTACAAATAAAAAAAACAGTTTAATGTTTTTTAATTACTCTCTAGTCACTCATTATTTAACTGACAATGATTTTAGCAGATTTCCTTTAAGGGAAATGAAATCATGAGGTTGTACTCATGACGAGATTTTCGAAAAATATCTTCGAAAGTCCAACAATCCTACCCAGGAGATGAGTAAATGAGGTTTGTTCAAAACTATGTGTGTGTGTATATATATATATATATATATATATATATATATATATATAAAAGTGTGTGTGTGTGTGTGTGTGTGTGTGTGCGTATACCTGTCAGTAAAAGCCCTACCGGTCGGAATTTTTGTCTTTTTACTTTTTGGCTGCCATTGCGTCAATATAAATTGACAGCGAAATTTGCTCAAAACCGAAACCGACTTTTAAGTTCTAGGAGTGAAAAATTTAATTCTAATTCATAAGTAAATTTACTATATCTCTCTCAATTTTTAATACCTGGCAAAGCGACATTAACAGACGTGTCTTGTCTTTTAACAATATAGAATTGGAAGAAATGTGAATTATTATGCACTGTTTTGAAAATGGGTATAATTTTTTATTGAACTTTAGGCACAAGATGAAAAAAATATATATCTTGTTTATATATACCTACTATGAATGTTTATAAAACTTCACGAGGCTTTGTATTTAAATGTGATACTTACAGAATAAATTTCATTGTTAAAACGCTCATTTCGGCTATAATGAGGAAAACAATATAACTTGCAAACAAATGATTTACAGTTTCACACACACACACACACACACACACACACACACACTCGTAGTGTAACTATTACTTAATTCTTTATATACATAAATATGTGTGAAGGATACTTCAAAAACATATTGACTTATAGTTTTGGGGAGGGACTATTCCAGTCCAATAAATGTTAATAAATATAAAGAAAATCTTACAAATAAATAAGGTGGTTCCAATAACAGGATACTTAATAAGCGACAGTCAATTTCAATTGATAAAATATGTATAGCTTATTTGCAAGAAGAATTGATATTTCGTCTGCACGCCGTTTTATGGAACTTAAATACAATAATTAATTCATAAAAACAAAAATCTTTCTCTCAAAAGAAAGTGAGGAGATCGCAAGAGAACTGCAACATGACTTTGGGGAAGGTAAAGTAAGCTAGGCGCGTTCAGACTGAATGCACTGGCTAAAAAGTCCGTCACGCAAGGCCTGCGTTAACTAAGCAGATTTCCCAAGTGCACCACGTATTTGCATTTATCTCAAAATATAAATGTTCAATGAGAACAATATTTGGTATTTAAGCTTCAAATAAAGTGCTTCATAACATAATCGAATATTGAAAATATGAGATGAGTATGAGTGGGGCTTTACTGAAGACTGAAAACTAAAAAATTCAAATATGTCAGTAAATAATCAAGATAATCAAAAAATGTACATAACAACGTTTATAGAACATTACATTTGCAATAAGATTGGTTTTATACAATTTTTCGATCCGACGCATAATAACGGAGATATTAAGAATTTTCGAAATTCTCTTCCTCTAAACACCCTCTCCCCCTGGTCGGATTTCATTGACCAAAATTGGCAAAATTTCGACCGCTAGAGCGGTAACAGACAAATATATATATATATATTTATTTTATTTATTTTTTTTTATATTTTCCTTTGCACATTACCCATGCACAAAGGGCGTTTATTTGCTACATGTACCATACTATTACAGTATATAACATGTATGTTCTTAATACATCGTGTTTTGTATACAGAAATGTTCATAAATTTGTTCTGGAAGTTAATAAAAGAAATAAATTAAACAGAAAAATAAACGAAAAAGAAAAAAAAATGAAAAACAAAAAAAGATAAATAAAAAACGTACATAATGAAAGAACAAACAAAGTAATAAAAATTAGTACGCATAATCGTAAATTCTAAACAATCCAATAACATGTTAATTTCACTTCATTAAGGAAGTTATGCCACTTATTCTATTGCATTATTCTTGATGTAGGCGTTTAAAAGAAAGAAAAAAAAATTTAAGGAAGACTTAAATTATTATTCTTTAAGTAAGATGTTTAAGATGTCCGTTGTTTCTATTAATGCTTTAGAAAAATGCCTAAATACTAATGGGTATTTTTTAAACAAATACTTTGGATTTATTGGCCACTGGTCATTGTTTTTGATAAGTGTTTGTTGGAGTGTGTTTCGTAACTGTGTAGTCAGTGTGCAAGTATAGATGAGGTGTTCTATAGTCTGTTCACTCGTTCTGTCACAGGGGCAGTTTTTGTCATTTAGTATTTTGAACCTATGAAAATAAGATTTAGTAGTTCCGTGTCCAGTGAGTACTTGTGTGGAGTAAAAGTCAGTAGTATATATATATATACAGTTTTGAATGGACTTCATTTTCGTCATCTCCTGGGTAGGATCGACGGACATTTGAAGAAAAACTTCGAAAATCACGTCATGAGTACGACCTCAATAGCTCTTTTCCCTTAAGGGAAATCTGCTAAAACCAAATATAGCTACACCTTAATTCGTTTAAATATTCAAAACTAAATGATACATAAGAGATAAGATATATTTTAAAGACCACGTTATATAACTTTTCTCATGAAAGTTTTACGATGACATAAATTTTCATGGTAACCGCAGTCTAGAAGTTAATTGTAAGAAACTTTTAAAAACTTTAAAGTTTATCAGCAGAGACAGACTTATAAGAATATGGTCCCGACGTTACCCCTCTCTTTTCTAATGGAGTTATTAACAATTAACTAAATTTGTGTGATACAAAAGTTTTTTCTGAAGTTAAAAACGATTAGAAGGCTTTAAAAAAGTACCACGGAGTTTGCATTCACGTCTCAATTTAGGTAATAATTGCTCCAACTATAGCTAATGGTGGCAACAGTCCTGGAGCAAAAGAGGAATTTGTAAGCATGATCATTAGCAAAACGAATTAGCAAGCCTGTGCTAAAAGGTAAAAGAGAAGTAAAAAAAAAAAAAGTTGAAGGAAATATTTATTATTTCTGGGATCATTGAATTTTTCTATGCTCGTTTGATAAAAACGTGACTGAATATCCTTGATAAAACATAATAATTTTATGCAAAATATATTACTCACTCCATTACAGGAAACTTATTATACTCATGGAACGACCATAATATTACAAAAGTTTCCTTATACTTTAATTAAATTAATTTATATATATATATATATATATATATATATATATATATATATATATGAAATAATATGGAATTGACACTCTCTAGCCTAAGTAAAACCAAGATTCCTATAAGGCTCTGACATCAAATTAATTCCCATGTCCATTTGGAATTTAAACCCACAAGTCAAAGTTAATCGAGAGTCTTAAGTCCCACACTTTTATTATTTTATTTATTTTTAATCGGGAATGTAGTATGCTAAATAGCATGGAGCGTGTGCTAAATTAACGTGACTTAGGAAAGGAAGAGACGGACTGACATGCAAATGCCCGAAAGGCTAATGGACGATTTTTCCACCTTTCTGCTACCCATGTTGGAAGTAAGGATTTTATTTGACGAACCCGCTCGAAATAAATTAACATGTGATGGGTTTTCTACATGTTACTTAATTTTCCAGCTAGGGTGGGAATGAGTTCTTCACATAATGAATTCCTATTTTTTTTGGGAACCAAACCCAGGAATATAAAATACTGTGAGACATAATGGACAAATGTATAAACAAAAAAAAATATTCATAAACGTTTCATTGATATAGCCGACAGATAGGAGAGTAGGTAGGTGGGAAGAACTCTGACCTCAAATAGATAAGAAAAAAAAATATTTCACAAATTTTTAATTACTAATCAATATATTTATATAGAAACCAAGATGTTTTTGACGCGAACTACTCACTATGCTTAAAAATTCTTTCAATTTTCAAAAGATTATTACCAATAACCAATAGAAAGAGGATAGGAAAAAGGTATCTTCACCCTTCATTCAAAAATTAAAATATTGATATTTTTGAAGAGTGTCTTAACGAGATTTTTCCAACAAAAGTATTTGTGTATGAATAAAATGATTCTATATGCTCTACATAGTTTCATGGCAAGGGTCACCAATAAAAAACATTTTTTCCGCGCAAACATTATTCATACTGGTCTACTTGTTTCTTGGCTTAAATGCCACCTCTTCAGGGGCCATCCATTTTTGAAGTGGTCGTTCTCTATTATATTCTTAGATTCTACTAGTCCCTCTTTATGGTGGACAAGAGTAATTTAAAAAATGTGACTTCGGAAAATCATCATTTTTGAGACGGAATGCTTAACTTAAGTTAACTCATTTAAAATATATAAGCTCGGACTGCAATTGTGACATATCGGTTCATGTTGGGGACAACGGGAAGCTATGATTGACACAAAACAAGACTAAAAGAGTGTAAACTAAGCAGACCTTATTTTCTATTGTCTATTTATCCAGTAATAAGGAGTCTATATCAACAAGAAATGTATAGTGATTACGAAATGCTCAGTGATATATTTACATTAAGTGAAAATCACATGATTATGAGAGGGTTTTAGCGGAAAGTAACAAAGAAAATAGTTTATTATTTGCGGTTTGCGATAAATGTGTATAATAGCATTTGTAGTTCATCGCTTTCTTAATAACTTTGGTTACATAATTTGTTACAATATCGCGCATAAATATGCACGATATTTTCTTATAAAAGTTCTCTATATCGTTACTCCTCCTGATCCAATGTCTGATATTAACAAAGTTAACCTTTAGTTATAAATAGAACAGTTAATACTAAATATAATATCGTTGAAATAATAATCGGATATAAATAAATAATAGAGCATAGAAATGCCGTTGATATCTCACATCCAACGTTTATCCGTGGCTTATTGAAGTGGTCAGATGAAAACAATATTTTGTATTTAAACTCAATTTAGAACGTTTCGTGATATATTGGCAATATGAAATGAACTTGAGCATGGATTTAGATAAGACAGGAAACTGAGAATAAAAACAAGCTCGCTAGTCATTGAGGTAAAGAAAAATGTGGGACAATATTCTTAGAATATTACATTTTCAGCAAAATATGTTGTATTGTATTTCGCGATCTCACTCATAGGAAAAAAGATACATCGAATTTTCTACCTTGAGCCTTCTAAGCCCACATTTTACTTTTAAGAATTTTACTTCTTCGTGAAGGATGTGGCCCATGAATTATATGTAAAAAGGGTTTTCCTGCACTAGGATCGAAAAATACCGTAGAATACAATATACAGATATTTTTTATGGCAAATAAAATAGCTCATATACCAATCTTTTAAATCTCGAATATGCATGTGTTTATTTTCACTCCCTCTCTCAAACCCCTTCCCCACATATTCTAAGTCGATTTCGAACAAAAGGGGAATTGCACAATAATCCTAAATATGAAATTTAAATACTCTAAGGCTAGGCGGTTTTGAGTTACGAGAAATTCGTACACAGTTACATACAGTCGTCACGCTGTAACAAGTCCATGGGTTCTGGGATCTCATTTTGCTAACTCCCATGAAGGCTGGTTGCCTCTTACGAGTGGATGGATAGGTCGATCTTCTTGGATCTAGTAAGGCATTTATCGTCAAAAAAGGTGTTAGGAGTTCAATAGTTGTTAGTAGAATAGTTGATTTTCCTTAAGGCCAAAGACGAAGAAAGCTGACAAATGTGAGTGGACTGACCCTTTGAGGAAAAAGTCCTGTAATAAGATTTGTTGTTTATTTTGGTTCCTCAAGGTTAGGCTTCATCTCCAGCCAGCACAAGGCACCTTTCATACATGATCGCCAATCCTATTACCGAAATATTATAGCAGATTTCCTTTATAGACGTGACGGAAAAAAAGAAACGACTGAAGGCAACTAGCCATTTTAAGAGATCTCTAACTATTAATAATTTGCATATTTACTTTTTTGTACTTCCGTGCTCATTTAGGTTCTAGCAGATTTCAACTACTGAGGTGGTACTCTTGACGCGAGTTTCGAACAATTTCGTCAATTGTCCATCGAAACTACTCAGGAGATGACGAATATATATATATATATATATATATATATATATAATTTAGTTTTTGATTCTGATACTTTATCTTTAGCTCTACTAAAAATATCTTAAATTAATCGATTTTAAATTATTACGCGATATAATAGGATTCAAGATTGACGTGTAAATAATCGAGTTATAGTAAGCTGACTTAACCTACCTCGGGAACCTCAGTATCAACTACCTCCTCAGTGAGGACAGTCGCAACGATTGTAAGAGGGAATCGAGTACTTCAGAAATGTAAGTAGCAATTCATAATTAGATCAGCTGGATTAATACAATATCTAGCTAAGAATTTTTAAGGGTTTTATTAAATATATGTTATTAATTTTTTTTTTTGAAAAAGGTTAGCCCCTGAAAAGGTGGCAAACAAGCCATGAAATATGTAGGGCAGTTTCAATAAAGTTTGCACCGAAAAATATTTTTTTTATTGGTGACTATTGCCATAAAATATGAAGAATATACAGGGTGGTCCACGGGAAACGGGCGGTTTTAAAATAGTAATTACACTGTTAGTTTTGAAGACAGACACATTTTATTTACAGAAAAATAAAGCTGAATTTATGCCATTTTTAAAAAATACATTACTTCATTTTTTAAAAATAACATCACTTAAATTTCGGCCATTTTCGCGAACACACAGTTTAAGTCTTTCTTGAAAATTGACGTCAACTCCTCTTAATAGCTCGTCATTGATTAGAGCGATTTGGTTTCGTAGTACCTTCTTCAGTGCTTCCAGAGTGCGTGACTTTTCTTTGTAGACGTGGGCCTTAAGGTGAGCCAAAAGAAAGTAATCGTCAAACCGTGACATCACTCGCCTGGTATTCCTACTCGGTATTTCATCATGGCGTCCGAAATGAAAATAACGCTTGAAACATCGTTGAGTTTCAACTATTGATTCACCACTTTTTATAAATGTGTCGTATGCAAACACTTTCGTCGACAGCGGCATAATGGCGACTGAATGGCAGGCGGTGGGGAGTCGAGTGACCTTGACGGCGCGTTTCCCCCTCCACCAGCCGCCAAGTACTGTGCCATTCAAAACCGTCCGTTTCCCGTGGACCACCCTGTATACATATTATTTTTATTATTACTATTCTCTATCATGAACATTAACTGAGATATTTGCACTTTTTAGTTTTCAGATTTTGGTAAACTGGTGATGTCATATGAAAAATAATCTGTTACATCATGTTTTCATCAGTTTTTGGGAGCTTAAATTCCAAATATTGCCTTCGTTGAACTTTTACGTGTAAAATAGATGCAAATAAATAATGTGATGAGGCCATCAATTAAGATTTTCGTTTTTAACTGGAAAATATGTATTTGCTCTATAACATATTTAAATTTAACTGTATTACCCAACATTATAGGTCATATTAGTTAAGGGCTGAAAGTAGGTATGAAATGGGGGGGGCTTGAGGGGGAATTTGAAAATCCATAATATTTCCGTCGCTATGAGTCTTATAAAAAAATTTTTATAGAAAGGATGTTGTTGTTTTGAGATTAGTCGTGTCAGTCCATCACATGGGAAATCTGCTTAGTTTAAGTATCCCCTGATGGACTTTTTCAGTTGTCTCTTTGAAATTTGATTGTAATGAATGGGTATTAGGGTGGTTCTCAAACTACGGGTCAATATTGCGTCCAAATAAGATTCCTCGCTAACCATTAATTTTAACCTCCCCATTTTTTTTTTATTTTTTCGAAGGAAGGTCTAAGTTACAAGAATCCATTAAATGGTTAGGTATAAATACAGTGAAAATATGGTTTTTATGCGAACAAAGTGGATATTTGTAATTACCGTGGCTGTCCAAAAACATGATTTTCCATTATGAAAGTGTCCTTCAGCATCAAAACATGGCGCTTGGATCCCAAAAGTTGTGGAACAACCAAGAGATAGATTTCATTGATCAGAATCATGAACAATTTTCAACTTTTGATGGCCAGTAACAATATAAGCATGGTTTACTTTTTGTCCCAAGAAAAATTGTAATTACCGTGCCAAAAAAAGAGGGAATTTTTCACCAAGGTAAATAAGGGATACGGGACTTTTTTTCTTCCCCACACAAGGTGGCAACCCTGCTTGCCATGAATCCAGATGTTCCAGAAGGTTCAAGTCAGTTTCAAGTGTGCATCCAGTGCCGAAGGTTGTTGAACCTTGTGAGTAGCTTTTTCCTTGTAATTACCATGGGCTCTTGTAACTTTTTAATTTTTAGATTAAATTGTTTTCTTTTTGATTTTATTTTGAAGAGCTTGAATAGCTGATTTGAAGCTAAGAAAAGCATCTCAATAATATTTTTTGTTGTCAGAATATTTCAATTCAAACGTCTATATGTAATTACACATTTTGTAGCATGGTAATTACTTTTGAGAATGTTGATTGGGGTAATTTCATCACAGTGTCTTCTTTTTCATTGCAGATTATATATGTGACTTGAAAAATGCCAGCTCCTGGTTGACCAAAGTCAACCCTATCCAAAGAAGAGAAGTTGGCTAGGAAGAGGGAAGCAGAGAGAGAAAGGAGAGCGAGGAGGAAAGCTGATGTTGAGTTACAGAAAGAGGACCAGCTGAAAGAAAGACTTCGGTACTTGGGGAGAAAGAAAGAAGGGAAAATTAAGATGGTGAAAGACCTAACTCCAAGAGAGCTTAGGCAACGTCGGAAGAAAGTGAGAGAAAATGTAAGACGATTCCGAGAAAAAAACAGAATCTTGGTACGCACACTTGCGAACACACCACCTCAATCACCAATGGTTGGAAATGATGTAGTTCGACCTCAACCAGGAAGAAGTCGGAGAGAAGCTGGCTTGAGAAGAATTAGGAGAGAAAGGAGTAAATTGTACAGGCAGATGGCAAAGCTTAAAGAAACGATTGAAACCACTACTAAGGCCAAGGACATGTATAGAAAAAGGTATGAAAGGTTGATTAAAAAACTAAAGAAGCAGGATCTGTTGAGTCCCAAAAGTAAGGTGAAACACCTCCTACAACGCAAAACCCCGGAAAATGAAAAAGAGATAAAAAGAAGGCTCTTTTTAGGAGAAGTAACGCAGCGCCAGCTGTCTGCAAGTTTTGCACAAACAAAGCATAAAAGGAGTCATAGGCAAATTTTTGTTAAAGTGCTGGGTGGTGACGTTTTACATAAGTACAGAGTAATGATGCAAGCTGGAGAGTTTTTTTCACAACGTATCTATAAGTCAAATCGAAGAAGGAATTGCAAAACCCTAAGGTACGAAAGAAATTTAAAACACAAGGCATTGGAGCAGCAAAATAAAATTAGAAAATTCTTAATGGATGACGAACAGAGCTCACCTTGCCCTGGAAAAAAGCAATTTAAAATTTTTAATGGAAAAAAAGTTCAGATACGATATCTAAACAACACAATGAAAGTCTTGTATGACAGGTTTTCAAAGACATTGTCGAAAAAGTTGAGCTACGCTACATTCTGCCGTTTCAGGCCCCCACATGTTGTTGCTCCCAAGCTTGATGGACGAGACAGCTGTATGTGTATCAAACATGAGAATATGAAGCTCCTCACCTTTCAGCTTCATCGGGCAGGTGTAATTTCAACACGTAATCCAGACTCTCTGATAAAAACACTGGGTTGTGCGACCATGGGTGAAAAGTGCTACCTTCGAAAGTGCATGGCATGCTGATCGAATGAAATTGGATTCCAACCATTTAACAATAGCACTCCATTTTCCTACAGCATGTGGACTACGAAATTTGAGGAGCGAAAAATTAAAGGTACCCAAATACTGGTAAAACGCACCGTAAAAGAAAAAATTCAATCATCTCTGCTAGATGGTGTCAGGAAGTTAGAGAGTGAAATAAACGAATTCATGAGGCACACTCATGCAATACACCACCAACACTAGTATAAATACTAGTTTATAAGATTTTGTATTTGCCTATTTAATTAATAAGCACTGACTCTGTGCTATTACTTAAGTATTACCTGGTCAACTTTTGGGCTGTGAAATGATAACCTGCGAAATGTAAATTATAAGACTAATCTAGTTAAGACTAGTCAAGAAATGTTATTTTGTTTATTTTAAATGTTTTCTGTTAGTTTTTTTTTTTTTTTTTTTTGTATGACTGATTTTGATCGTTAAATAAAAGTTATTTTCTTTGCGCATTAGTTATGTGTTAACCTCATTGTGACTCAGCATAAGCAACATAAGAACCGACATGAATCTAAGAAACAGAAAATGTAATTACCATGCTCCAACCCGTAATTACCATGGACCCAAAAATTAAAGATTTCAATTTTTGAAGAGAAAAATTGAGTTTGATTTGTTTGCGGCATATTTTCTGTACAAAGGCGACCCCAGAAACAAGCAAGATTTTTTTCAGATTTTTAGAGCAAAGTTCAGTATGACAGGTTTTGCCAAACGAAAATGACCCGTAGTTTGAGAATCACCCATTAGTTCGTATTTTGGCGGTTCTTTTAGTAGGCGAAGTAGCTTAAGCCTTTAAACTTTGTGGCAAGTACGGAGACAACATGTATAACTCAGTCCTCTGTTGGTTCTTCCAAGAAACGACGGGTTCTGAAGTCTTAGTTAGTACCTGCGATACCCACTAACGTGTTGACATTGGTTGTCAATAAATAATTCCAAAACGTATCAAACTTTGAACGTTTTTGCATAAAAACTGTTAATACATTTGTGGGGAATTTGGCTCTACAAAGGTTGTCAAGAGCCATTTTATAATTTACATCAATCAATAGTAAAATAAAAATGATTGAAAAAAAACAAACAATCAAAAGGTTGAAGTTCAAGTTCTGTTATCTCAAATATATTGTTATGCATTGTTTACTTACGATATCAGTGAAGTTAGCACTCAGTTTATTTTATATAAATGGCATGCTGATTGATAAGAGAATTACGTTGTCTTCCTGTCATTGATATTGGCTGAGCTAAGATAAGTGGAAGAACGGAAAGTTCTAAGATTAGGAGATTACGAATTCCGATAGGAATCAGCTGTTAAGGCCGCCCTCATGACGAGTTTTAGCCAGTAGTTGGTCTTCATATTTGCGAATTCCGTCTAAGGGAAATCAGCTATTGGGGATTTACTCATGACTTAGTTTTCGTCAAATGTCCATCGATCCTACCTAGTAGATATCGAAAAAGAAGTCCTTTCAAAATTTTATAAATATACAGGGTGCACCAACTTCCCGTGCCACCCCCTTAAAATCTCCAATTATTTTAATACATGCCTGAGACTTTGTGTGCCATAATTATGACCCCTGAAAAATCTTTTCAGCCCATGTTCAACCTCGTAACCTTCTCCAGTATTTCTCCAGCGACCATAACTTTGGAATTTCCAATGGAATGCCATACTTTTTATGACAGATTCTTGTAGAAAATCATAATCTGAAACGAGCTTATATCGGTGAATTTTTTGATTTACCTATCGGTTAGCCGTAAAATGCAAAAATATTTAGTTTAGAAACGGCAAGTTTAGATTTACATTCAATTCTAAGGTAGACTCTATAGGATTTTTTTTCGCTATTAAATTAGCCTTAATCAGTAGAGCAAGCGATGTTTTAATAGTAGGTTTAGTACCTCAGTAGGAATGACAAGGAACGCGTTAGATGCTCCAGAGTAAAATAAGTTTTACAACCAAAACAAATGAGCTTGAATGCAAGAAATGGAATCTGGAAAAAAAATGTCCGTCACGCAGGGGCTGCGTAAACTAAGCAGATTTCCCATGTGAAGTTTTACAATAGAGAAATCTGCATACTGGCAACAACAACACCACATGATTAAATACAAACGGTAATGAGAAATCTTTCAGTTAATTAAAATAAATTCCCAACTGAAAAGGGTTCTGAATTGTAAGAATAATTTATATTTTAATAACACAAATTTTAGTAGTCCAAGAACTAAAGAAGGGGATGAAGGGTATTTGCATAAATCTCACAAAGTAACGAAGGTAAGGTTAGAAACAACAGATAAGGTTAGAAGAAGCTTCAACCTGAGCCGAGCGGTCACGAAAATGGCCGAACTAATCTGAACTATACCCGACCACTTGTCTCACAGACTTCATAAAAATGCCAATATCTCGGTTAATATTTAAGATAGAGAATAAATGTATATAACAATATTTATATTAAATTTAATTTGCAATAAGATTGGTTCAATACAATTTTTCGATCCGACGCATAATAACGGAGATATTTCGAATTTTCAAATATCCCCCCTCTAAACCCCCCCCCCCCCTACCTCTAGTCCGATTTCAGCCATTAACGAACTTAATCTGTCTGTTTACATAAAACGGTTAAATATCGAGTTTCGTAACGATCAAACAAAAATTGCGACCACTAGAGCGTTAACAGACAAATATATATATAATTTTGAACGAACCTCAGTTTCGTCATCTCCTTGGTAGGATCGATGGACATTTAAAGAAATTTTTCGAAAATTGCATCATGAGTACGACCTCAATAGCTGATTTCCCTTAAAGGAAATCTGCTAAAAACTTTGAAAGTGGGATATTGCAACGAGATAAAACAAATCTACAGCTTTCGAAACTCGAAGTTTAGAAAACTAGCACATCTTCAGCTCCAGCATATGACCAAGGAGAAGATGACTGCATATATTAAGTAATTTAAAATGGATTTGTATTTATTATTTAAAAATGAAAAATTAACCACATTTCCGGAAAAGTTGGCTAGTATATTTAACAACATTAGCCAGGTGACTTCCTTGTACGTCTGTTACATTGAATTTACAAAATGTTTGGAGAACCAAATTAAACATTATTTCATTTGAGAATAATATACGATATCTCCGTTCCAAGCCGAGTATCAAAAAATGTCGTACATGACAATTCATAGATCTTTTTAACATTACATAAAAAGGTCCTAACAACTGTTCTGTATCTGTAATATGTGAAGAGAAATTTATATTTTTTTTTATTTTCGTATCCCGTAAGCCCCCTCCTCTCTTAGCCGATTTTAAACAATAGGGAATTTAACAACAACTATAATGTGAAGTGTCTTAATGTGAAAATTCAACTAAATACTTAAGGGCTAGGCTTTTTTAATTTAGATTACGAATGCACGGAGAAACGTCAAGCCAAAACTAACAATAGTCCTTTTAGCACGTACAACAAATTAAATAGCGTGGATTAAGGTGTCATTTTATCAATAAATTTATAACAGCGTAAGGCCACTCAAATGATTTTTATTTATAATAAAAGAGCCATTTTCCTCTTTAAATCGGTAGAAATAAATCCCATGTCCAATTCATTTTGTGAAATTTGTATAAATGAACACTAATAATTCTGAGATCCTGAGCAATAGAGGAAGACATTTATTATGATCAATAAAAGGACCTTGTCCTCAAAAGAAAAACAAACAAAACCCAATGAAAGACCAAAAATATTCATAGCGTGGCCAAGGATGTGTAGAAAAGTAGTAAATTAGTAACAAATCTAAATATAAATTAAATAATGATTACACATAACGTATAAAAAAAAGATAAGGTCAAATAAAAATTAGAAATAATAGACAAAAAGTAAATAAAAATATACAGCACGAGTCCAGATAAGATAGTTTTAGATATAGTGCATTAGTTTGTTGATTTAATTAAGATAGAATAATGTTATAGTGTTTTCGCAATCCTCTTGACTCATGATTTACTTGATTATTGACTTTCCATTTATTTGTTATATAGTTTTTAATGAATTTTATTTTAAATTTAATTCTTAATTGTTGGTAGTGGCAAGAGTATTTTTTAAACTCTTATTGGTTTTTGCTTTGCCAATAGGCACGGATAATGGGGATTCCACTTAGAAAGTGCACTTTGCATAATAAATATTTGTAGAGGAAAAAGCCTTTCTGTTGATCCTTATGACTTTTATTTTTTTTTAACTCTAGAAGAACCAAAGAAGTCCGTAACGCATTGGCTGCAGAACTAAGCAGATTTCCCTTGTGAAGTTTAACAATAGATAAATCTGCATACTGGTAACACAACACCATCGTGAGTATTAAGTAAATAAATACAAAAGGTAATAAGAAATCTTTCAGTCAATTTTAGTAACCTCCCGACGGGAGGCGTCTGAAATTTAAAAAAAAAATACAGGTCCCCTTACCGGAAAGAAAAACAAAACTGAAATATACCATCAGAATAACATATTAATTTTATTGAAAACTACTTACTATATCTAGTAATGTAATTTATAATGGATCAGAATAATTTTTATCTCAATCAATCAAATTTTAGTACTCCAAGAACTTAAGACGCGGGGTTACCAGAACATATTAGCATGTATCTCGTATAATAAAGGCCTCTTGAAAACGATATTTGGTATTTAAGCTTTGAATAATGTGTTTCATTTCATATCAGAGTATTGTTCATGTAACATGAGTAGAAGTGGGGGTTTGCTGAAAGCTGGAAACTAAATAATGCAAATATCTCGGTTAATATACAAATTAGTGAATAAATGTATATAACAATATTTATAGTACATTTAATTTGCAATAAGATTGGATCTATACACTTACAATCCAACGTATACCTCGAATTTTCAAAAACTAAAAGTTAAATGAGAAAAATATTTGGTGTACAACCTTCAAATAAGATGGGCTTCATGATATAACAACTTATTTCTGATATAACTTGAGTAGGAGTGGGAGTTTACTGAAGGTCGAAAACTAAAAAAAGTCCGTCACGCAGGGGCTGCGTAAACTAAGCAGATTTCCCACGTGAAGTTTCACAGTAGAGAAATCTGCCCAATAACAGGTGTAGTAGGAAGGGATCTCTAAACCTATTCACGAGGGAGGAATAGTTCCGGAAACGGAAATCAGAGCTCTCGGCGGAAAGTCCGGAACATGGAGTCCTGCCGATCACCCACACAATACAAATGCAAATATCTCGGTTAATATTCAAGATTGAGAATAAATGTATAGAACAATATTTATAGTAAATTTAATTTACAATAAGATTGATTCTATACACTTTTTCGATCCGACGCATAATAACGGAGATATTTTGAATTTTCAAAAATCCCTCCTCTAAACCACCTCTCCCACTGGTCCGATTTCAGCCATTAACGAACTTGATCTTCCTTTTTACATAAAACGATTAAATTCCGAGTTTGGTAACGATCAAACCAAAATTACGACCGCTAGAGCGTTAACAGACAAATATATATAGATAGATATAGTTTTGAAAGGATTTCATTTTCGTCATATCCATGGTAGGATCGATGGATATTTGAAGAAATTTTTCGAAACTCGCGTCATGAGTACAACCTTAATAGCTGATTTCCCTTAAGGGAAATCAGCTAAAATGCTAATATCTGGGTTAAAATTCAAGAATTGTGCAAAAATGTACATAACAACATTTATAGAACATTATATTTACAATAAGATTGTATTTATACAATTTTTGATGCGACGCATAATAACGGAGATATTAAACACTTGCGAAATTACTCCCCTCCAACCCCTCCCCCCCCCTCACTGGTTCGATTTCAGCAAATAACGAACTCGACCTGTATATTTACAATAAATGCTTATATTTAGAGTTTGGTTACTATCAAATAAGAATTGAAAATTGAGAATTTGCGAACGTTCACATAAACAATACTCTGTTATGTAATAAACCATATTTTACCAAATCAACCTTAAATACCAAATATTGTTTTCAACTGACCTTTATTATACGAGATAAATGCAAATGTGTTATGGGACCCCCCCCCCTTCTTAAGTTCTTGGACTACTAAAATTTGATTGATTCAAATAAAAATTATTCTGATCCATTATAAATTACAGTACTAGATATAGTAAATAGTTTTCAATAAAATTAATGTGCTATATTTTGATATATTTCAGTAATTGTTTTTCTTTCCAGTGAGAAATTGGCATACCTGTTTGTTTACGTTTCATGTGCTTCACGTCTGGAGGTCTCTTATTCATCATTCGTATTTATTCACTTGATGTTTACTGTTAAACATCACGGAGAGGACTTTTTATGTTTTTTGGCAGTTATTTTAAAAATTATTATATATTAAATAAAAATATATTTTCGTAAAAACTAGTTGAAAACGATTGCTAATTATCAGAGATCATGTGCCGCTTTAACAAGTGTTTTAGCGGAGAAAGGAGTGAAAGCGAGGCTATGAGAGAAAGATGGTGGTGTAGCGGGACTCCGCTCCACATTCCCTCATCTCGCTCCAGGATCCCAGCCTGCAACTAGGGAGTAGCTCGGCACGCAGGGGCTGCGTCAACTCTGAATATTTCCCCACGAGCCGGCACAGCCCACACTGATGGTCTCATCTCACGATGTATTCTCTATTTCTCACTTAGTAAGGACTTGTAAACAGGAATCCAAATACTAGCTGGACTCAAGTCCTCAAAGTGAAAATCGCATGAGTAGTAGAAGTAGGGTTAAATACTTAAAAATTCCGTCAAGCAGGGGCTGGATCAACTCTGCATATTTCCCACGTGCTGGTACAACCACACTGATGATCTCATATCACGATGTATTCTCTGTTTCTCCCTTAATAAGGAGGTGATGTAAAAAGGATTCCAAATACCGGCTGGTCTCAAGTGCTCAAAGTGAAAATCGCATGAGTAGAAGTAGGATTAAATACTAAAAAATGTTCGTCGCGCGGGAGATGCGTCAACTCTGAATATTTCCACACGAGCCGGCACAGCCCACACTTCTTAATAAGGAGGACATGTAAAAAGAATTCCGTCACGCAGACGCTGCGTAAACTAAGCAGATCTCCCACGTGTGACAAGTTTTTGCATTCATCTCAAAAAGTAAAAGTTCAATGAGAACAATATTTGTAATTTATGCTTCATAATATTGTTACACATCATATTACACCTTATTGTTAATATGACATGAGTAGGACGGGGGAAGTAAAAACGTACATAACAGCATTTATAGAACATTACATTTACAATAACATTGTTTCTATACAATTTTTCGATCCGACTCATAATAACGGAGATTTTAAGAATTTTCGAAAATTCCTCACGTCTAACCCCCTCTTCTCACTGGTCCTACTATTTTTACACAAAACGAATATATATCAAGTTTAGTAACGATAAGACAAAAATTAGGACCGTTAGAGCGGTAACAGGCAAATATATATATATATAGATATATATATATATATATATATATATATATACACACGAGATACTCACAATGATAATACTCCCCAGCGATGCAGCCTCATAAATAGAATATATATATATATATATATATATATATATATATATATATATATATATACATATATAAATCTGACGAATAGACGAGTAAAAGGGTCGATTTCAGGAAAATTAGCTATTGGAGCCTTAGGGTTGCTGCGCCCTATGGCAAGTAGGAGAAGTACAAGGTATTCTCAGGCTCTGTTTCAAAGAGTGACAGACGATGTACAGCTGAAGTGTTTATTATACGCCTTTTATTGAAGTTCCTACCATAGTTTTCTTCAAGATCTTTACGATGTTATGACCAGCAATATTAAAGCAATAGCTACAGCATTTTGAAGGCGCCATATCCAAGGGAAAGACCGGTTAATGTGAATTCTCCATTGTGAAGGCATGGAAAGGCACATATACAAATATGTGACCAACAGGTGGCTACAGACTTGTGATAATGATGAAAGAGCACAAAACAGTCAGACAGGAAATATTTGTAAAGAATTACATTTCTCCCATTGATTGATTTAATCATTCTCCCGATTTAATTTCTGTCATTTTTTATTATTCTAATATTGGATATCTGCATTATCACAGTGTATAGTTAGAGGGAAATTTCCCTGATATTAACTAGTATTTATTTGAAGTAACTGAGATAGATTAAAATTATCCTTTGAATATTTTAAAGCATTTATACTAACTGAATGGCAGAGTATGAAGTTTTAATTAAATTCATATAGCTGACACACCCATACGTTACATTTATATGCAATTCAATTGCATTAATTCCTCCCTGAATAATAAAATATAATGTTGAACGGAACTTTTTTTCTTCATGTCCTAGATAGGTTCGATGGACACTTGAGTAAACTTTCCGAAAATCGCGTCATGAGTCCGACCACAATAACTGATTTCCCTTAAGGGAAATCTACCAAAATTAGTTCATTTGATAATGGTAAAGGATACATCTTTTCCAAAATATTGGATGAAAAAATGTCACACCACCTAATTCACATATATTTTTCAAATAATGCTTGAGTTACAGAATAATTCTAATGCTGAGTAGGCTAAAACTACTGATCTTATCTCTCCATGATCTAATCCAAAGTAAGTATGACAGTCAAAAAAATCCAATTAATGTCATCACACTGCTTATGTGCACGTACCACTCTGGTAAACATCTGATGACAGCAATATTGGGTATTTAGGCTTAAGAAGTTTTATAATATATTCGTTTATTGTAAAAAAGCGATGGCTAAATGTGGGTTACAAAATAAATGTAAAAATCTCGGTTACATTCAAGATAGAGAAAAAGTGTATAATTCAGCATTTGTAAAAAATTAAAATTATTACAAGATTGGTTATACATTATTTTTTGATCCGACTCATTATAACAGAAATATTTTGAATTTTCTACTTTCTTCCCATCTGACTCTATTTTCTACACCCCCACCCTCTCTGCCTATCCAATTTCAACAGATAACGAGTTTGATCTCCAATTTTACATGATGTCGAGTCACGATGGAACAAAAATTGCGGCCACAATAACGGCAACAGCCAAGTATATACATGTATATATAATTTTTAATGATCGATGATCATTTGGAGAACTTTTGCATAAATCGCGTAATGAGTATAACCTCAACAGCTGATTTCTCCCAAAGGAAATCAGCTAAAAGCGCTTCACTAGACTCCATTCCCTGGAATTCTATTGACAAGGCTGTTCGCTACACCTGGACACTTAGCTTATAATTTCATCCAAACACAGAACAATAAAAAGTCGGTGATTTCCCAACTCCGAACATATAGGTTTTTACTGAACGAGAAATAGAGAAAAGTCCGTCACGCAGGGGCTGCGTAAACTAAGCAGATTTCCCACGTGAAGTTATACAATAGAGAAATCTCCATACGAGAGCAGAACAGTTACGGCAAAAGGCCGAACTAGCTTTTGGCGGGAAATTCAGTCGTCCGTTATCGGCCCAAATATAATAAAAATGCAAATATCTCGGTTAATATTCCAGATAGAGAATACATGTATTGAACAATATTTATAGTAAATTTAATTTACAAATAGCTTGCGCCAGCAAGGGGGCTTCGCCCCCTTGACCCCCTTGGCGAAGCGATGCCTTCGGCATCGCCACAAAAGGTAGAGCGATCCCTTCTGGATCGCCGTACTGAAACTGTCTGATATTTGTGAAAAATAGAAATTTTAACTTTTTACCCAATTTAATTTTTTAAAATGATATAATGCCTAATTTATTAGAAATATCAAGTGAAATTAATTTAAAATGGTGAAATGATTGATTTTAAAAAAAAAAATACCATGTAAAATAGGTAAAAATGGTCATATACACGATTTAGAAAAAATACGTTAAGTCCACGATTTAATATTAAATTAAGTGCACGATTTAATAGTAAATACTATATCATTATTAGTAAATATTAATACATTTAATTCAAATTGGTTTAATTGTGATACAAATTTTCGATACGACGTATAGTAACGGAGATATTTTGAATTTTCGAAAATCCCCTCTCTAAATCCCCCCCCTCCCACTGGCCCGATTTCAGCCATTAACGAACTGTCTTTTTGCATATAACGTTTAAATATTTTGGTAACGATCAAACAAAAATTGCCACCGGTAGAGCGTTATTTATTTATTATTTATTAACGTCCACTTTTTGCATCTCAAGCTAATCGGGACGGATTATCTACAGGTTACCACCCTTTTCTAGCCAGGGTGGGACTCGGGATGTTATTTAATGAATTCCGTCACTAAATAATTTCCCTTGCCCAGGCGTGGATCTAGAGCGTTAACGGACAAATATACATATATATATATATATATATATATAATTTTGAGCGGACCTCATTTTCGTCATCTCCTGGGTAGGATCGATAGACATTTGAAGAAAATTTTCGAAAATCGCGTCATGAGTACGACCTCAATAGCTGATTTCCCTTAAGGGAAATCTGCTAAAAGTCGGTGATTTCCCAACTCCGAACAAACAGGTTTTTACTGAAGGAGAAATAGAGAATAGAATATGAAATGTGGTCATGGAAGTCTCACTTCACTGAGCAGCTCCGTGTGCAGGAATTTTTAAGATTAGTCTTCTTCTCCGTTACATAATCTTTGTTATATTAAATTTATATATTTCAGGAATAGTTCCTAATATATAAGTAGTAATTGAGATACATATTAATTTAGTGTTACTCTGTGCTCTGATTATGAAATTTATTAACGCCCACTTTGACCTACCTATGTTAAATGGTATCTACAGTTTAGCTACCTTTTCTAGCCGAGGAGGGACTAAGTGTTTTATTTAGTGAGTTCTTCGCAAAATAAATTCCTATTAGCCACTTGTTGATTGAGCCCGTGACTAGGTTTTAAACCCGTTCCGAATGAGCACCCATGTACCAAGTTTATTAAGACCAAGGCCAGAACTCACGTGGCTATCTGAACTCCATAAAAATAAATAAATTAATTGAAGAAGGAAGAATTAATGTAAATTTGATTTCATCTGCCTGTTAATTATAGTAATCTAACAAGACCGTCACATGCATATGATTAGAATGGAAATTTATAAATAGTTTTATATTTATAATTATTTTTTTATTAATTATTGAAAAAAAATTGAACTAAATGGGACGTTTTGACCTTCAGTCGTAGAGTTAACGCTCAACTGGCACTAGTTTTGTGATATGTAGGGAGCTGTGACGAAATACTCTTTAGAACGCAACCATATTCAAATGCTGATCTCTTAAACCTATGAGTTGTGCTACTTCATCTATGGAAGTCGATTCAACTGTTGTAACTTATTTTTAATTATTATTATTAATGAATTATTAACGATTTGGTTAAATTGTGAACACGACAAATAATTTTTATCTTTTATTTCTCAACAGACTATAGGAGCTCAGGTTAGCCATGTGAGTTAAAGCCTGAATCACACATGGTAAAAGTATGGTAACCTGTAGATAACCCGCCCCAATTAGCCGAAGTTATAAAAAAAATGGACGTTAATAAATAATAATAATAATAAAACCCAATGATGAGAATATTCGAAAATCTTCTGCCAAAAAATAAAAAAAAATATCAAGAATTGGCTATCGAGCTGAAATAGCTATACGAACTGAAATCTGCCATATTTACTGCTATTATAGTAAGGTCAAATGGTCACCTGCCAAAAACAACAATAGCAGGCACCAAGAATTTAAATCTGCCAACAACCATTATAAAAGAAGCAAGAGGTACTTCTTGATACTACGAAAATTGTGCGAAAATTTTGAGCATGTCACAATCACAAACTCCATATCGGTTGGGTTTTCCCCTGATATGGATTGTATTCCAGTTTTACTGAGCATAAACGTCCCCCCTCCCCCATAATAATAATAATTAGCAAAAAGGAGAAAACAATGTACAAGCAAAGTGATACAAATAAAAATTACTATATATATTAAAAGTAAATATGTTTAGCTTAAATTCATTTCTATGGGTCTAGAAAAACAGTATTATCCTATTGATATGGGATATGTATGTCTTAATGACCATCCATGTCCAACCTATGAAAGCATGCGAAACCTTGAACTAGCTACTTGAAGAACCCACTAATTTACAAACTTCAGAAAGTACTTTTTTAAAATACTTTAAATTTTACAAATGTTGGAAAGGAAGAAATAATCAAGAAAACACAATGTAAATAATACATGCTCCCCATTGTTCTTACACGTGCATTATAATTATTCTTTTATGATAACCTGGCTTCTAATTAAGTGTGATTAAAGTTAAAGAGCATTTAAAATAATTTAACTAAAATAATTTGATCTCACTTGGTGAATATAGATTCCTGAGTTCTATTCTCACCTGGGCAAAGGAATTTATTTAGTGACGAATTCATTAAATAAAATCCTTAGTCTCAGTCTATCTAGAAAAGGGTGGTAACTTGTATATAACCCGCATCAATTAGCCTTCGCAACAAAAACTGGAAGTTAACGGCTAACAGAAACATAACAGGCATGAAGACAACAAAGTATGTGATTAGATATCAAAATAAAGTGTATCCTTGTAAATTAGTTTTTAATAAGTACGTTAACCTTAGGGAGGAAGATGGTGATTCTGAGTTTACAAAATATCACCAAATAATAAACAATC
This sequence comes from Riptortus pedestris, assembly GCA_019009955.1. Classification (NCBI taxonomy): domain Eukaryota; kingdom Metazoa; phylum Arthropoda; class Insecta; order Hemiptera; family Alydidae; genus Riptortus; species Riptortus pedestris. The sequence goes on along the minus strand of CM032232.1, from coordinate 45,999,752 downwards.
ATGATGTCTGTCTAACCTTGGAGAATCACTCCATCAGCAGAGGTTGTTGTTGCTATCTGCTATCTCTAAGGTTTGTTGTGTCTATTGCATTAGTGCCCAATTATACAGCCATTAGATGTGGGGAGAACGAACGCAAATGGAAGTTTACTCTCATGCTGCAGTATTTATCAGACATATAGTCATACTAGCTCAGATACCCGGCTTCGCCCGGGAATTGATTTGAGGCTGAATGGTGATGGCATTTTTTTGGCAAGGCTTTACTTTGCACACTATTTTGACATTTACCCGTCCCATTGTTTAGGATTTATACCCGTTGTTGGCATTTGTTAATAATAAAATTATTTTTTTATGTAAGACTTCACTGTCCTCCATATTGTAATATTTCCTGTCTCCTGAGCATTATGCATAGATTTCAGTTATTAAGGACAAAATATTAACGTAGATTTGAATTAATTTTTCCAGGTGAGGTACCTGATAGTTCAAACTGGAATGAGTTGTTGAGCATATCAATATTTCTACGCAAATTAGTTGCTCCACACATTGTTCCTGGAGAAATGTATAAAACAAATGTTAATCTAAATAACAAAATAAACAACTTTTGTTATGTGCTTGTTTGTCGAAAAACAAATAGACAATTAAATATCGCGAATTTTTATTTCAGGTCTCCCTTATAACCCCCACTCCCGTTCTAACCTAAAAATTTTAATATAGCTTATAAACATGGAAGAATTACTGGTAATTGACATACCGAGTTTTGTTAAGTTCGGTTCAATCGTTAGCGGCCAATAAAATAGCTGATTCCCGCTGTAGTTTATAGTGTTTATTTCGTTTATACTTTGTTAAAAGACAAAAATTAATACTACAAATGTTACTCTAAAAAAACAAAATAAAGAACTTTTGTTATGTTCATATTTGCCGAAAAACAAATAGAAAACGAAAAACCACTATTTTAGCAGATTTCCCTTAAGGGAAATCAGCTATTGAGGTTGTACTCATGACGCGAGTTTCAAAATTTTTCATCAAATGTCCATCGATCCTACCCAGAAATAAATATATATATATATATATATATATATATATATATATATATATATATATATATATATATATTAGCAGATTTCCCTAAGGGAAATTAGCTATTGAGGTCGTACTCATATACAATTTTTCGAAAAATTTCTATAACAAATGTCCATCGATCTAAATGACGAAAATGAGGTCCGTTCAAACTATATAAAATATATATAACGAAATATATATATATATATATATATATATATATATATATATATATATATATATATTAATATATTTCCCTAAAGTCTACCGCTTGGGTCGCAATTATTGTTTAATCGTTAAAACTCGATATTTCAGTCCGTTTTATGTGAAAAGGTAAAGATCAAGTTCGTTACACGGCTGAAAAAAACGGAAAACAGGGAGGGGTTTAGAGGGGAGGTTTTTTGAAAATTCCAAATATCTCCGTTAAATACGTCGGAAAGAAATCATTGTACAGACAATCTTATTGCAAATTAAAATTATATAAATATTGTTCTATACATTTATTCTCTATCTTGAATATTAACCGAGATATTTGTATTTTTATTAGAGAGTGAGAGAGAGAGATGAGAGAGAGAGAGAGAGAGTATTAGAGATTTCTCTATTGTATAGCTTCACGTGGGAAATCTGCTCAGTTTAAGCAGCCCCTGCGTGACGGACTTTTTAAATTCAGGCCTCCCTTACAACCCCCACTCCTGCCCGTCTGCCACTAAAAAAACAACATTAATACAAATGTATTTTTAAAGAAAAAATGAGAAGAGATACAGCGAAACCTAGACCTCTAGGTTTACCAAGACTCTAGGTTTGCCGAGTTTATTAACACCAACATCATAACTTATATGGCTAACCAGTGATCCTTTCATTTAAACATTAAACACTATCCGGTTTGCTGCATCCGCTAAACCGTCACTGATATGAAAGGAAGACAGTCACAATATCCGACACTGCCACATATTCCAACAGAGTTACATTCTCAGACGTAGTTCTGATTGGATGAGGATGTATCCACTAAATATATGTTTATCATACATATATATATATATATATATATATATATATATATATATATATATATATATATATATAAAAGAAAGATGAAAAAGTTAAGCTGCACTCTCACTTGAGATACCCCCCTAATTTGCACCATTTAATTTATTCCAGATTTTCATTTACAATTTAGATAAAATTGAAAAACAAAACAAAACATTATTACCAAGGAATTTATCAGATTAGGAGGCTGACCATACAGGTACCCTCAGAGAGAGGGCAGCTTATAGCGTTTGTTTTTTTTATATATTTAGAACTACTACTGAGTTTGGGGGAGTATCAGATAGCGTGACTGCTTGCCTACGTCCCTTCAAATCCATTCTGTTTAGCAGGATGCAGCAAAAGGCCCCGGCCTAAGGATGTACGAATGGAGTCCAGCTAAGCCATGTCTGGTAAAGCGCTGGTGTTAATAAACATTGTGAACCTAGAGCCATGGATTCGATTCCCGTGAAGCAGTAGCAATTTGTTTTAGTTAAGAACTCACTAAAAAAAATCTTTACTCCCGTCCTAGCTTGGAAAGAGTGTTTTAGATAAACAATTCTAATTAGTCTCAGTAGCACAAAGTGGACGTTAATAAAACTAAGTTTAATATCAGTCAATTAGTTATTCAGTTAGAATTAGTTGTATTTATATAAAGTATAATTTAGCTAGTTAACGTATATGAAGCTTTTTAATCAAATTTGTTTCTAACTTAAATATTTGTGGAGCTCAGGTTAGCCATGTGAGTAAAAGCGTTGGCCTTAATCTCTCAGGGTAGGGCGAGATCGATTCCCACCTGGACAATAGAAATTTATTTAGACAAACTCATTAACCATTAGCCCAGCCTGGCTAGAAAAGGGTGGTAAACTAATAATAAATAAGCGTTTTAACAGAGACGTGCAAATCTTTAGGAGGTACGTAATTTATTTAGTTGCACTTCATAATGTACAAGTTTTAAACACAAATTGTCCTAAATTATTGCAGAATGTAGAAAGTGAAAGCAATGCTGTGTTTGTATTGTATTTTAAAATTGTTTGTTAAATAACATTTATTAATGTCCACTTTATAGTACTAGGGCTACTTGGGATGGGTTATTCTCAGGTTACCACCCTTTTCTAGCTAGGGACACTCTAAGGATTAATAATGAGTTTTGGTTTTCTTTAAATTCCGTGGAGGCAAAATGGTAGGTTGTACAATTCTGTATTTACTACCAGCTCTCACTGAACTACGAAGTTTCAGTCACACAGGAAAGAAAAATAGAAAATAAGGTGGTTTCCTTTATCGTGACCTGTTCTGTAGCTCCCAGGTTATAAATATTAAAACATACATATTATTAGGTTTATTATGCCGTCTCTTCTAGTCTTATAAATATTTATGATAAACACTGATTAAAGAATTGCTAACGTCTGATTACATTAACGCCAATTGATAGTTTTTACATTGCATTCTGGGCGCAGTCGTGTTTTCAACTTCTTCACGGGAAAAATGTTCATTATTGGAAGGTACTCTGAGATCCAAAAGCCTCACAATTTTTACACGATAAAGTTGCATATTTAATTCCGTCTGACCATAAAAAAATGTGAATGAACAGAACTGCAGGCATTAGCTAAAGCCACTGTCGTTCTTAGCTGATTTAAAACAATATGGTTAACCCTTTAGTTACGCAAAGTGAAAATCGCTCCAGTATCAATAGGGATGAATACTGAAAAATGCTAATATCTCTGTTTATGTTCGAATTGCAGAGAAAAATGATTAGAAAAACAATAACAGGAAATTAAATATACCAGTTTTCCGTCAGATTCAGAATGTCTGAACTAGATAATTACGATTTTTTCGTTTTCTTCCACTCTAATCTCTTCTTTGCCATGGTCCGATTACAGCTATTACCAGATATAATCTTTATTTTACCAAGAAACTACGATATTTAATATCGAGCATGATGTTAATAATACATATATATATATATATATATATATATATATATATATATATATAGTCTAGAGTGTAAACATCTGTTTTAAGACGTACTACTAATGTTTTTTTCTGAATTTACTAATTTACTGATGCTAATGTATACTGGAAACAGGTCTTAATAACAGCCCTCCCACATCCAGCAACATACGAATTTCTAATACATATTAATATTTTTATTTACACATTTTTTAATACGTTATATTATATTAAGAACCTTACTAAGAGTAATTGGTCAGACTCTTGGCAACATAAGCCAATAAAATATCTATCTATCTATCTGATGATAATGTTATTTTCAGTAACGTCCATTTTGTGCTACTAAGGCTAATTGGAAGAGATTACCCACCTTTTTCTAGCAAGGGTGGGACTAAGTATTTTATTTTATGAGTTACTCACTACATAAATTTCTATTAGCCGTGTGAGAATCGAACCATACTCTTGACTCTAGGTTTAAAATTGAGATTAAGACTAATGCATTGACACACATGGGCCTCTTCAGCTCTGGAGCAGGTATTGGGCAGAATTCTGGCAAGTAAGAAATCCGCTTTCGTGTATAGGGGTTTGACAGCTTGACACACATATTGACATCAAGAGATCAAAATCATTTTAAGGTTCATATTGAGATGAGGCTAATTTATTTGTGTCGTTTCACTTTTTCCTTGTGAATTCTAATGAAGGATGCAGCGTGAAATAGAAGACAGGGATTGTTATTGAATTCTATCGTTATGGTTGACAGATGAAGCTAATGAATATTAATAACTACCAACGAATAGTCAATCCATGAACTAGTGTTATCAGATTCCATTTTCGTACAGGAAAGACATTTAGGTCCACTAAGGAGCTGGCCCCGAAAGCTGTCAACATCCTTATCATTGAAATACACAGGTATTTTTTCCTGATATTTATGTTAGCCCCGAAGTTCACATTACGAAATCTGTTAACGAACACAAGGAAGAAGGCCCTCAATGTGGTCATTCACCTTTTCGTTTCTTTACGAATCTCATTGGAAGATCCAAACCAAACTATAGCTTATATGGGCGGCGTATTTACTTTAATCGTCTTTTTGTGAGTGGTCCGTGGCCAAAAAATCTTTTAATTATGAGCTCCAAGGAGAATGGGTTCCTTATTTTCGGTGGTATCGATATTGTATATAAGAGATAGGCTAAATTCAATGATCTATGTATTACTTGGAAGTATTTCAACCATTACTAGGTGGTATAACTTTAAAGTTTCCTAAAATCTGGAAATAACAATGCACCCAACGCAAGTAATAATCAAATGGGCAGGGAAAAGGAAAGTCCGTCACGCAGGGGCTGCGTTAACTAAGCAGATTTCCCACCTGGTCACGTTCTTGCATTTATCTCAAAAATTAAAAGTTCAATGAGAACACTATTTGGTATTTAAGCTTTAAATAAAGTGCTTCATAATAACACAATAGAATATTGTTAATATGAGATGAGTAGGAGTGGGGGTTTACTTAAGACCGAAAACCAAAAAATGCAAATATCTCAGTTAATAATGAAGATAGTGAAAAAATGTACATAACAACATTTATAGAACATTAAATTTGCAATACGAATGTTTTTATAAAATTTTTCGATCTGTCGCATAAAAACGGAGATATTAAAATTTTTTGAAATTATCCCCCTCTAAACCCCGCCTCCTACTTGTCCGATTTCAGCCGTTAATGAACTTGATCTTTCTTTTTGTATAAAACGATTATATATCAAGTTTGGTAACTATAAGAAAAAAAATTGCGACCGCTAGAGCTGTAACAGACAAATATATATATATATATATATATATATATATATATATATATATATACAGTTTTGAACGGATCTCATTTTCCTGGTAGAATCGATGGACATTTGAAGAAAAATTTCGAAACTCGCATCAAGAGTTTTCTTTGTACGCCAATTAAATAAAGTATATGTAATGTTTTGCAGTACATCATTTTTTTACTATTTTACTAGATGTCACATTAATCCGAAATATGAAATATCAATGTTGGATTTATGATTAGCCTTATTACCAAGATAAGTACATAAAATCAAAATAGGTGGATCCCTTGAAATGTGATAATAGAACTTTTCTGTGACTATAATGTTTCCTTTACTACGTTTAAGGAAGAATAATGCTACAGTCTTGACTTTGATAACAACTTGTTACAAATGCGTCATTGTGGTTACAAAGTTTTAAATATTGCAATCTATCGTAAACAAAAATCCATGGATGTGAAAAATAAAATATCTTTATTTCTAAGCCTCAAACTTGCTTGCTATTAGCTGTATTACTCTTTGAATTATAATCACTTCAAATAGGAACATCTTAAAATATTGGTTTAACTTAAGCACTTAAATTTATTTATTCTATTATCATACCTTTTAACCAGGAAATATGTTTCAGGGGTTTTTATGTTTCATGGCTATGGGTTAGCGAATTGAAATAAATATCACTTCCCAGGGTATGGATGGCTCTTGTAATAGCAGTAAAGTATGAGGTAGAAGGAATAAATTTTGAATTTAATACTACAAAATTTGAAATACTGAAAAACGTATTCTAAAGACTTTTATTTCAAACTTTTTTTTTTGGGAGGGGGGATTAATAATACTTACGAAGTTTTTCTTTATCCACACTCATTAATAGGCAAAATGAATTTATGTTTTGCCCATATTTATTAATGTTATCATACATTAATTTCTCAACCACAATTTGAATAGTCATAAAAATAAGATATAAATGGACATAATTTTCAAAGAATTATTAGCACGGTATTAATGACTTGGTGTATTTTTACTGATAGAGTTTCTATGCTTGCTAATAATGCGACTTTGACTAAAAATAAGAAGACACACCAGTCTCTATCCTACCAGAAGGAATTATTTTGTGTCCAGTTCGGAAGCAAATTAAAAAATTAAAAATATTTAAATTCCTACACCAAAACCATATTTAGAAAAGCAAATACATTCTAAGCAATTTTTATCCAATATTAACTAATATATATATATGTTTTGGTTAGGTCATGTTATGTAAATTCCACACTCATTAATAATGCCATACATACATTTCTCGACAGCAACTAGAAAAAAATTTAAATGGATATAATTTTCTAAGAAATATTATCATAGTATTGATGACTTGGTGAATTTTACTAATCGATTGTCAATGATTAGCAAATAATGAAAATTCGACTTAAAATATGTAAGAGTGTCCTTGTAGAAAGAAAATATTCAAATTAAAAAATTAAAACAGAATTTTATAACATTAAATATATTCTAAGCAATTTTTTGAACCAATATTAACTAAGATATTGATAAATATATGTTTTATTAAGTCAGGTTATTTAAATTGTATTCTCAATAATTATTTCATACATTCATTTCTCAACAGTCATTAAAACACAGGACAGTTATGAAAATATATATAGCTATAATTTTCTTGGAGCTATTAGCAAAGCATTGATGACTTGCTGTATTTGTCCTAATAGATGGTTCATGACTTGCTAATAATGCAAGTTGGACAAATGAAGAGATTGCTTGTTGAAGAAATTTCAGGCAAGGAAAATATGACTTTCAATTCCATGAGGAAAATAAACAGTCTTTTTCCTCATGAAATGAAAAAGTCTTTGCCAACCTGGTATTATTCGGGACACCAGACTTATCATAAGGCATGTGTAATCCTGCGTGGCTATCCATTGAGAAAAAGTCTGTCACGCAGGGGCTGCGTAAACTAAGCAGATTTCCCTCCTGAAATTTAACAATAGATAAATCTGCATACTGGTAACAGAACACCACCGTGAATATTAAGTGAATAAATACAAATGGTAATAAGAAATAACTCAGTGAATTTTAATGATTTCTGGACAGGAGGCCTCTGAAATGAAAACCAACAGGCCTGCCAATCTCTCACTGGAAAGAAAAACAATTACTGAAATATATCAGAATATAACAAATTTTATTGAAAACTATTTACTATATCTATAATATAATTAATTTTATTGAAAACTATTTACTATATCTAGTACTGTAATTAATAATGAATCAGAATAATTTTTATCACAATCAATCAAATTTTATGTATCTTTGCACGTATCTCCTATAATAACGATCTCTGGAAAAAGTATATTTGGAATTTAAGCTTTGAATAAAGTGGTTTATTATATAACAGAGTATTGTTTATGAACATGATTAGAAGTGGGGGTTTGTAGAAGGCTGGAAAATACAAATATCTCGGTTAATATTCAAGATAGGGAATAAATGTATATACCAATATATATAGTAAATTTAATTTCCAATAATATTTGTTCGAGGAACTTTTTTGATCTGACTTATAATAACGGAGATATTTCGAATTTTCAGAATTCTCCCCCTCTAAACCCCTCCCCCTCTCTCTGGTCCGATTTCAGCCGTTAACTTGATCTTTCTTTTTTACATAAAACGACTAAATATCGAGTTTGGTAACGATCAAAAAATAATTGCGACCTCTAGAGCGGTAACAGACAAATATATATACAATTGTAACCTCTGCCTGTACATTAATTTTTTTCGCGAATCTTCACGATAACTTTTCGTTTCACATGTCATAGACACCATAACTGCATTTTGTTTTTTTTCTTGTGTGTTTGTTTGTTTGTTTATTTGTTGGTTACCTTTTCACGCATAAACGGCTTAACCGTATTTTATGAAACTTGGTATGTATATTACTACTTGCCCAACTTAGACTTTAGGCTATATTAATATCCTCTGAGACGAACAGGAGTGGGGGTTATAAGGGAAGCCAGAAATTAAAAATAGCGATATTTCGTTTCCTATTGGTTTTTCGGCAAATGTGGTCATAACAAAAGTTGTTTATTTTGTTATTTACACTTTTTTCGTATACCGAATTATAAACGAGATATACGCTAAAACCTATAGCGGATTTGAAGAAGTTTATTTGGCACAAAAGACTCAACCAAACTAAATAAAACTCGGTATGTGTATTAGCACTAACGCCTTCATTATAACAAGCCATACCAACATTTCTAGGGACGGGCAGGAGTGGGGGTTGTAAGGAAGGCCTGAAATTAAAAATAGCGATATTTCGTTTTCTATTGGTTTTTCTGCATATATGACACAAGTTGTTTATTTTGTTATTTAAAATAACTTCTGTTATATTCATTTCTGTCGTATAACAAAGTATAAACGAGATATACACGAAAAACTAGAGCGGGGGCCAACAATTTTGTTGGGCACTAACTATTGAACCGAACTTAAAAAAACTCGGAATGTGAATTAGCATTAATTCTTCCAAGATTATAAGATATATTAAAATTTTTAGGTCCAAACGGGAGTGGGGGTAATGAGGGAGCCCTGAAATGAAAAATTGTGATATTCCGATTCCAATTGGTTTTCTATAAAAATACAATCATTAGTCAGTCAACGATTGCGGCATTGCCGGGTACATTAGCTAGATCGTATATATAAAATACTTACATTATAGATGATATTTAATTATAATAAATGCTATCTATGATTATAATTTGAATTATTCACGGTGTGCCAAACAGTGGAGAGGGAATGATTAGAGACTTATTGTCATTTATTCTTCAAACCTAAAATTTGTTTTCCATAAGTCGCTCAAGGGACCCTTACGGGGAAATGTGCGCCTAGACGGGAAGAGCAGTTCTAAAATCTTTATATAAAATCTTTCCGTCTCAA